>UESW01004437.1:364306-829310 GCA_900491605.1 Calamus simplicifolius | reverse complement strand
TATAAATATTAATAAATTATTGCGACGCCTTAGCGACACAGTTTAAAAAAATAAAACAAATATTGCGACAAAATATATGCGTCGCAATATTATTAGAATACATATAGCTGATTAAAATATTAAAAAATAATTGCGACGCAATTTTTCGTCGCAATTATTATAATAAATTTAAATATTTTCATTTAAAAATATTAAAAAAATAATTGCGACGCACTTCTTGCGTCGCAATATATGTAATAACTTTTTATTTTAATCAATTTAAATTATTAAAAAATATTGCGATGCCTTAGCGACGCAATTATTAGAAAATAAAATTATTTTTCCCACCAGAGATGGCGCCAATTTAGCGACGCGTTAGCGACGCATTTATTGGCGTCGCTATGTTTTCAGAAAATTATTTTTTACATTTATTAACGATGGATTAGCGACGCCCAGTGCGTCGCTAAGAAAAAAAAAAAAATTGCGACGGAATTGCGACGCAATTTTGGCGTCGCTAATTACCTATATTTAAGCGACCCCTTTCTTCTTTCCTCCTTCCCGTCTGACCTAGCGCCACCGTGATCCTCGCTCAACTCCGGCGATCTCCCCGACCTCCAGCTACCCGGCGACCTCTCCGACTCCGGCTACCCGGCGATCTCCTCTCAACCAAGGTTAGCCCCAAATCTTAAAAAAAAATTTTTTTTTTTGATTTCCCTACGGCCACGGCCGCTGCCGTGGCCGTCTTCTCCGGCCACGGCCGCTGCCGTGGCCGGCAGTGGCCTGGCCACGGTGGCCAGGCCACTGTAATCAAAAAAAAAAAAAATTTTTTTTTTAACAGGGGGGAGGGGAGGAAACCCCCCCCCCTTGTTTTTTCTTGTCCGGCCACGGCCGTGGCCGCGGCGGGACAAGGCGGCCACGGCCGCTGCCGTGGCCGTCTTCTCCGGCCACGGCCGCTGCCGTGGCCGGCAGTGGCCTGGCCACGGTGGCCAGGCCACTGTAATCAAAAAAAAAAATTTTTTTTTTTTAACAGGGGGAGGGGAGGAAACCCCCCCCCCCCTTTTTTTTCTTGTCTGGCCACGGCCGTGGCCGCGGCCGGACAAGGCGGCCACGGCCGCTGCCGTGGCCGGCAGTGGCCTGGCCACGGTGGCCAGGCCACTGTAATCAAAAAAAAAAATTTTTTTTTTAACAGGGGGAGGGGAGGAAACCCCCCCCCCTTTTTTTTCTTGTCTGGCCACGGCCATGGCCGCGGCCCGGCCACGGCCGCTGCCGTGGCCGCAGTGGCCTGGCCACGGTGGCCAGGCCACTGTAAAAAAAAAAAAAAACATTTTTTAACAGGGGGGGAGGGGGGAAACCCCCCCCCCCCTTTCTTTTCTTGTCCGGCCACGGCCGCTGCCGTGGCCGGCAGTGGCCTGGCCACGGTGGCCAGGCCACTGAAAAAAAAAAAAAAAATTTTTAACAGGGGGGAGGGGGGAAACCCCCCCCCCCCTTTCTTTTCTTGTCCGGCCACGGCCGCTGCCGTGGCCGGCAGTGGCCTGGCCACGGTGGCCAGGCCACTGTGACAAAAAAAAAAAAAAAAAACAGGGGGGGGGGGGAACCCCCCCTTTCTTTTCTTGTCCGGCCACGGCAGCGGTGGCCAGGCCACTGTTTTTTAGACCTTGATTATTCCAGATATATTATATTTAATTTACATATTATTTATAATAATTAATTTAAGCAGAATGTTTATGACAATAGTATTTGTGCATTTATACTCGTTTACATTGTTATGTCTTGATTATTTATATTTGCTGCAAACTGAATGATGCATTACATTTTGAAATGCTAAATAAAATGTTTTGTTGTAATATTATTTAATTTCCAGCAACAAATTACTAGTTTCAATGATTTACATTTTAGTATTCGCAAACATTTGTATTTGACAATAATCTTAAAAAAGTTAGTGATTACATGTATAATTCACAAGAAGTTAAGAATAACAAGCATAAGTTCGATTGTCTTCGGACTTTCATAATCACAGCACTTTAACCTTTAGACCCGTTTGAGAATTTGTAAGCCTTAGTCTTGCAAATTCTCAAATTGTCCTGGTGGACAGTTTGGGAATATTTCTTGTGACATGTTAGTCTGCTAGTAATCATCGTGGGGTGAGATTTCGGTTTGCATTTGCTCATACGTTCTCCTAGTGTGGCTTATATACCACACATGTAGGAGAACATATGGGGAAATGCTGCCGAAATTTCAATGTTGCCGATCGATGATAATTAATAGCAGAATAACATATCACAAAATATTCTTGAATGGGATAGGGCCTTACCTTGTAGACATGGAGTGAAGGTAGAATTATTTAAGACACTTGAATTCTTGTGAAGTCTAATGACTAAACGCATCGCCTTATGGCCCGACACAAACTCAAGCCCTCTCTTTAGCCATTAACCTATGCATCGGTCCTTCCTAGCACCCCAAGGATCGTAGCCGTGGCTCGCCCTTGCATGGTAGGGTCCTTAGTTACCTAAAAAAAATTTGGGTACTTATAAATGATTTAATTGGTTGTAATTAACCTTAGTTGTGCCCAAGAAATAATTTAGTTATATATTTATTAATACTAATATAGTTTTATTTTTTGGTTTCATTTAATGCTTTACCAGACTTTGTATAAGTCGGTCAAAAATGAGCGGGACTCGCTCATGGATGTATGCAAGGATAAAAGATGGCTTGCTGAATCCAGATTTTCTGAATGGATTGGAAGAATTTATCGCATTTGCATGTAGCCAACCTGAATGGATGGATGGGCCTAGGATTAGGTGCCCATGCAACTTCCACAGGTGTCAGAATAAAGCCTACAGAGATGTGGAAACTGTTAAGGTGCATTTGTGTAAGAAGGGTTTTGTGCCTGATTACTATGTTTGGTACTGTCATGGTGAACCAGAGGATATTCCAGCAGCTGTTATAGGCCAACAAGAGTCAATTCCCGTAGATGAACCATTTGTGAATTTAAACACATATGAACAAATGGTTATGAATGCATCGGGTAATGACTTCAATCAGAATACATTTATGGAAGAACCAAATCCAGAAGCACAACAATTTTACGATATGTTGCGTGCTGCCAATCAAGAATTGTATCCTGGGTGTGAGGGTCATTCCCAGTTCTCTACAGCTGCTCGAATGTTGAATATTAAGGCAGAACATCGATTATCAGAAAAGGCGTTCAATTCTGTAGCTGAGTTAATCAAAGAAATTCTGCCAAATGATAATGTTGCCGCAGACAGTTTTTACGCAACAAAGAAGTTGTTGCGTGGGCTTGGGCTCCAGTTAATAAGATCGATTGTTGCTTGAACAATTGTATGATATTTTGGGGTGAAGACTCAGAGCTGAGATGGTGTAAGATTTGTGGGCAATCGAGGTTCAAAAACGAAGGAGGAGCTAGGTACAAGTAGGAGGAAAAGTGTGCCTTACAAGAGGATGCATTACTTTCCTCTTACCCCACGCCTGCAGAGATTATACAGATCTGAGGCAACAGCTGCTGATATGAGATGGCATGCCGAACATGAATCTAAAGAGGATGAAATGCGGCATCCATCAGATTCAAAGGCTTGGAAGCATTTCAATGAAAATCATCCTGATTTCGCTGAAGATATAAGGAATGTGAGATTAGGTCTTTGTACCGATGGCTTCCAACCATTTGGTCAAGCGGGGCAACAGTATTCATGTTGGCCTGTGATACTGACTGTATATAACCTTCCTCCGTGGAAGTGCATGAAAGATCTGCAATGTTTTTAACCGTTTTGGTTCCAGGACCATCAAATCCAAAGGAAAAGATTGATGTCTTTCTGCAACCGTTGGTGGCCGAATTGAAAATGTTGTGGGAAACAGGAGTGGTAGCCTACGACATTTCTATGAAACAAAATTTCTTAATGAGAGCTGCTTTGATGTGGACAATAAGTGATTTTCCGGCATATGCAATGTTGTCTGGTTGGAGCACTGCTGGACGTCTGGCATGCCCTCATTGCATGTATGATTCGGATGCATTTACATTGCAGAAGAGTGGTAAGCAGTCATGGTTTGATAACCATAGGAAGTTCTTGCCCCCAAATCATCCTTACAGGCGTAACTTGATCGCCTTCCGGAAGAACAAAGCAGTCACAAAATTTGCCGAACCGGTTAGGTCCGGCACGGATCTATTTGATTCTATAGAGAATTTGGGGTTGATGTATGCATGGGAACCAGATGCAGATAGAATAAATAGCCGTATATGTAAAGAACATAACTGGAAGAAGCGAAGTATATTTTGGGATTTGCCTTATTGGAGCACAAATCTCATCCGGCACAACTTGGATGTTATGCATATCGAGAAAAATTTCTTTGATAACATATTTAACACGGTGCTAAACATCCCGGAAAAACAAAAGATACTGCAAAGTCAAGAGAAGAACTTAATCAGTACTGCAGAAGAGGTGATTTGAGAAGGAGTGCCGATGGGACCTATCCTAAAGCATGTTACACTCTTGACAGAAATTCACGAGAAGTTTTATGTAACTGGCTAAGAGGGTTAAAATTTCCAGATGGTTATGCCTCAAATATCGGTAGGTGTGTGGACATGCATAAGCTCAAGTTGTTCGGCATGAAGAGCCACGACTGCCATGTTTTCATGCAACGATTATTACCTATAGCTTTTCGTGAGTTGCTTCCGCAACATGTCTGGAAGGCAATTACGGAGCTCAGCTTATTCTTCAAGGAGTTATCTGCCGCAGTCATTACTTCTGCATCCATGGCAAGGCTTGAGGAGGAAATTCCAATTATTTTATGCAAGCTTGAGCGAATATTTCCTCCCAGTTTTTTTGACTCAATGGAGCATTTACCGGTTCACTTGCCATACGAAGCGAGCATAGCTGGTCCCGTGCAGTATCGCTGGATGTATCCTTTCGAGAGGTAAATATATACATCATTAAGATATGTTGACATTTCAAATATTATTTCATTGCTTGAAAAATTCGTTAATTTTTTGTTGCAACTTTACATATAGGTATCTTAAGAAGTTAAAAAATAATGTGCGTAATAAGGCAAGGGTTGAAGGTTCTATATGTAATGCACACTTGGTCGAAGAAGTTTCAGCTTTTGCCTCACATTACTTTGAGGGTCACGTCCATACGAGGAGCCGAAATCATGGTCGTAACGATGACGTATGTGTGGACGAAGCAGAAGCTAATGACGGTAGAATATCAATTTTTAAAGCTATCGGCCGTTCATTTGGTGGGCAGAAGTCAAGAAATCTTAGCGATATGGAGTATAATGCAGCACATTATTACATCCTAATGAACTGTCGAGAAGTCGATCCATATATTGAGTAAGTGTATACTTCAATGCTAAATTAAAATTTTAAATTTATATAATAATATACCATAATATTTAATTTCTAACAATAGTTTTCATCCTTTTCATCCCATAAGGATGTTTTGTGATAGACATCGACAGATGAATCCCGACATCAGTCAAGTTGCAATTGGGCAGAAATTAGAAACGGAGTTTGCTTACTGGTTTTATGAATTTGTGAGTAGTATCACTCAATCAATTTCGATAATGGCTATTATTTTTTGAATTGGATGTCAATAGCTTATTAATTTATAGGTCAACGGTCCATGGTCGACAACCGACAATATTTTCATTAAATGTCTATCGCAATGGCCATTGAAGACCGTAACAACCTCTACTGGCTATTTTGTAAATGAGTACAAATTTTAGATTGAACGATTAGCAGCTTCAAGAGGCACGCAGAACTGGGGCATGTGTGTAAAAGGAGAAAGTGTTGGAGCAAATATGCAGGATTATTATGGAAAGTTAGTAGAGGTGGTTGAAGTTGAATATCCCGGTTGGCCTATGAAACGAACCGTATTGTTTTGTTGTGATTGGTTCGATCCGATAGTTCCTGTGGGCAAAAGGGTTCATAACGACTATAATTTGGTTGAAGTGAACCATCGATGAAGATTGCAAAAATATGACCCATTCATCCTTGCTTCCCAAGCTCAGCAAGTCTTTTACTGCGGATATCCAAGTTTGCGCAACGACAAGCGAGATTGGTGGGTCGTTTCTAAAATCGTCCCACATTCAACAATCGTATTAGAGGAGAGTTCATCGAGTCAATCAACCGAGTGCCCTGCATTTCAAGAGGATGAGATGGAAATGCATGCAATTGAGGATGACACAAGGGCTCCTGAAACATCACTTAGAGATCCAAGTGGTGATGTCCAACAAATTGCGGATGCAAATGTTCGGTTTCCTTCCGATGATAATGAAACTGATTCGCAATCCGATACGGCATCGGATGTTGAACCAACATTTCACGAAACAAATGACACCGATTAAACATAAAGGTTTTTTAAAATTTAACTTTTTTTTATAAGTGTTAAATTCTTATATAGTCAATCATTAATCGTAATTTAATTGTGTGAATCTTTAGTATTTTCAGTATGAGGGGCAGAGGTAGATCTACCAACGACAGTTTGTGAGCAGAGACGTAGTTTGGATACTGCGAGATCAGATCACATGAGCGTCGGAGATGGAGAGTTTGGATCTCCAGCAGAGGCGCAGCCTTTGATCTCTGCACCAGTATTACCATCCAGCCGATCGGCACAGACCTCCGAGAGTTCTTTCGCGATCGGCGGCCACACTATACTTAGACTTGATGCTCAGGGGATGTAAGTATATAGTAATTAAAAATATTTTATTTATGTTTTTAAGTCATTTACTTATAAACTTGCATTTTTTTAACAGATTCATTGAGCAGCATCATGTCTCCAGCCACATCAGCGCCATTTTTCAGAGGCGTGCAGATCCCAGTGGCTACGATTGGCGCCACGTATCGCCAGCCACGAGGGAGTTTTATTTTTATGAGTTTCATGTAAACTTATTAAATACAATTTATCAGTGATATATAATTCTTTAAAGTTAATAAATTCAGAAACTAACTATTTATTTTAATGCAGAAAAAGTTTACGTGGGATCCTGCCACCCATGATGCCATTAGGGCAGCATGGGAGGCTCTGACGCGACGCCGATACTCCAACATGCTTCATCGTTGGAGGTTATCGGGTCAGCGTCCTGCGCACGTGCCAGAGGGTATTTGGCACGACTGGCAGCAGGCCTGGGAGTCCGATGGCTAGCGCAGGAGGTCTGCATCAGCCAGCACGAACCGTCGATCTGAGAAGGGCGGTCCTGGCACGGGTCTCTCCCGTCATACTTCGGGCTCCATTTCGATTCAGGAGCACAGACGGCGTATGGTAAGAAAACATAAATATTTTAATTACTATTTTAGTTATTTATAAATATTTGTATTAATATCATTTTTTTTATTGTTATAGACTGAGCAGGAGGGCGAAGATCCTGGTGAGTTTCATCTATTCAGGGTGACACACACCAGGAGGGACGACTTCTGGGTCGACACGCGATCACGGGAGGTTGCGGTAAGAAATTAGATTTATGTAGTATCTGTTTAATTTCTAAAATTTTATTTCGAGAAATTTATTAACTCATTTATTATTGATTTCATAATTTCAAGACACGAGTCGAGGAGCTTCGCTCCCAGGCATCGCAGGTCGACTCTACTGATGGGGAGACGCCCGTCGAACTCTCAGCAGAGGAGAGTCGACGTGTATTTTTGGAGGCTGTTGGTGCCCAGCCACGAGACCGCAGGGTCTATGGTATGGGCACTAGAGCTTCTACATTTTTTTCCCATTAGGCCTCCAGCTCGCGATTTCCTGCTGATCTTCCTCCCGAGCGTTTACAGGAGCTTCGCAGATCTATTGCAGAGGAGATTCGCCAGGAGGTCGAGCAGGATTTTGAGGATCGTATGCGAGGCCGGGATCAGGAGGTTGCAGACATGCGAGATGAGATGCATTATTTGCGGGATATGGTTAGTCGCTTGTCGCAGAGTCTTCAGCCTCCACGTGATCGTTCAGATTCTTGATGTATTTTTTTTTCTTTTTTTATGTTGTAAAAACTTCAAAATTTTAATATATAAATTATTTTTTGAAATATATTATTGTGTGGATTGAGTGAAAAATGTTTATATCAATATTTGATTTAGCGAAATTGAATTAACCGTTTTAATTTTTAATCATTTAAATATTTTTAAAAACAAAATTTGCGATGCATTAGCGACTGATATTGGATCGCTAATATTTTTAAAATATTATTATTAAATATTACGACGCAATGACCTGGCATCGCAATAATTTAAAAATAAATTTATTAGCGACGCATTAGCGACTACAATTGAGTCGCTATTTTATCTTAAAATTATTTTAAAATATTGCGACGCAATTACCTTGCATCGCAATATTTTAAAATAATTTTTATTTGCGACGCATTAGCGACTAAAATTGCGTCGCTATTATATCAAAATTATTATTATTAAATATTGCGACGCATCTGGATGAGTCACAATTTTGTGACCCAATTTAGTGCGTCGCAATATTTAATAATAATTTTTTTAAAAAATTAATTTTAAACATTACGACGCAAATTATTGCATCGTAATATTTAATAATAATTTTTTTAAAAAAATTTATTATTAAATATTGCGACGTAATTTAGTGCGTCACAATATTTAATAATAATTTTTTTCTAACTAAATTTATTTTTAAATTTAGTGACGCATTTGCATGCGTCGCAATATTGCGATGCAATGTGGCGTCGCAAGAGCGTCGTAGAGAGTCGCAATATTGCGACGCAATTGCAACAAAAGGGTATTGCGACGGACAGTTGAGTGACGCCCTCGTTGCGTCGCAATTGCATCGCAATATCATGTTTAGCGACGCAATTGCGACGCATTTGGGCGTCGCAATATTTAAAATCTCTTGTAGTGATATATTATTTAATCATGCATTATTTTTTGTTAATTGAATTTGTTCTCTGAGGATCTTGGGCTTTGAGAATTAAATTCATATTTATTTTATCTTTCGCTACATGATATATAAATTTAATTCATATAAAATATATGAAATTTTCAACATCTTCAATGTCAAAAAGCCAATTACTCTTTTAGAAACTATCACTCGGAACATTACTTTCCCAGCTTGATGGATCAATTACTAGAGATCCATCATTTTGCAGAGGCTCACAAGTTTAGTTTAGGTTCAAGGCACCTAGTATTCCTTGCCCCCCTTCCACCCTTTTAGTGCCAAGTTGGGTTGAAATTCAAGATGCCTTTATCTTGATGGAACTAGAAGCTACTAGCATTCTGGAATTATATCTGATAGAAAGCCATATACCTAAGCCCAATATTTTTCAGAATTAATTAGGGCATCTCTTAAGATCTCCTATCGATCATATTGTGCTCTTTTCTAGCAAATTTCTCATCTAAAGAGTGGCTACATAAGAGTAAAATGAGGTAATAGATATTCCATCTTGATTCTACCATGGTCCATCAGAGATAGAGGGCAACCTCACCAACTATGGTTGAAGGCCATGATCCACCTATCGAATGTATTTCTTAGGATATGGAGTGGATTGGAAGTATAGTAATTGGGTTTTTCCTCTTTAATGAGTATCTCCTAGAAGCTTAATCAGGCATAATTTCTCATTCTATAAATGTTATTTTTTTTGTAAAACTCTGAAAAATATTTCTTATTAATTTAAGTAACCATGGGTGAAAGGCTCTACATAACTTTCATTGACATCATTAAAGTGGTCCAAGCAACCCCCCTCCCTTTAATCTGGCTTCTAGAGTCACTTACAAAGTGAATGGAGCAATTCCTTAAGTAACCTTCTCCCTAATTTTGGTATTTTTAGTAGTAATCTAGTTAGTAATGTTCCAGTAGATGCTAACCTTTAGGTGAGTGGTTTCCACCTTGGAGCTGGCCACTCCAATAATAACCCTAAGGATGAATCAATTGTCAATAGATCAATTGAGGAAACAATTACTCCTTCAATGTTGTCAGGAACATATATTGTTGATTCTGCCTCGCTTATCCTCCTTTGCTTTGAGGAACCCCATTTTGCTATCAAAAAAGACTTGATCTGTTTCATTGACTCCCCTTCTTCCTGGAATTTATCTTGCCCTAGCAACCTGTTCGGAGGCATTCGGATGATGAGGAGGAGAGAATGACATCAATCGGGAAGGAAGGGTGAAAGAGGTGAGCTAGAATAGGGTTTCTTGAGCGAGTTAGGAGAAGGGCTCTGGAAAGAAGATCGGGGCTAAAAAGATCGAGGGAGCGATGGTTTTAGGATAAAAAACTTAGCAGCAGTGGTTTTAGGGTAAAAAGCTTAGCGACAAAAAATTTTCGTTGCTAAAACCAAGGTAAAAATTGAAATGTAGCGATGAAAAATTTTGTCACTAAAATCAGGATAGAAAGAAATGGCACATAGCGATGGAACATTTTCGTCGCTAAAACTAGGGTAAAAAAAACTTAGCGATGAAAATTTTTCATCGCTAAAATCAGGATAAAAAAAATTAAACTTAGCGATGAAAACATTCCATCGCTAAAATTAGGGTAAAAAAAAATGATACTATAATTAAGAAATTCATGAAATAGGGACACAACTTAGTGACCCAAGAAATCTGCGACATAATTTAACGACGCACTAAATTAGTCGCAAAATAGCGACGGATTTAGCAACTCAAAAAAATTTTGTTGCAAAATAGCGACAACGCAATTTAATGCTTCGCTAAACAGGGACGCAATTTAATGCGTCGCTAATGAGTTGCTCGCATTAAATTGCATTGTCACTATTTTGCAACTCATTAGCGACGTACTTAAATGCGCCGCTAAGGGTTTTAGGGTTTTAGAGTTTTAGGGTTTAATTAGGGTTCAGGGTTTTAGAGTTTAGGGTTTTAAGATTAAGGATTCATGGTTCAGGGATTAAGGGTTTTGTGATGAATGTTTCGATCAATATTTGAATGCAATAAAATTTATAACAATTTAATTTTATTTTAAAAAATTAATTAGCGACGCTATTGTGACAAAAAATTTTCATTGTAATTTATTTTTTAAAAAATAAATTCATAATTTTGTGATGCATTAGCGATGCAAAATTGCATCGCAAAATTGTGATGCCAAAAAATGCATCGCAATATAGCGACGCATTTGAATGCGTCACAATATTGTGACTCATACAAATGCATCGCAATTTTGCGATGCAATTTGCATCGCAATTTTGTGACACAATTAGTCACAAAATTGTAATGCAATTTGGAGTCGTGAATGCATCGCTAAATTGCAACGCATTAGCTTTTGTCACAAAATAGTGACGCATTTTTTAATTAATAAAAAATTATTTTTTAATAAAAAATTAAGATCAACAAGATAATAAACTTTAACATCTAATACCATAAAAAACTTCAAATTATAATCATACAAACATATTAACCTAATAATTCAAAAGTGATATGTATAACAATCTTTTAAAATTTAAATATAAAAAGATAAAACATACTTGAAATCTACTATCACCTACACTAAGGAATTAAAATAAGATTCATCAAAAGGTACAAAATTTGGGTTAAAAGTTAAAACTTAAAGCCCATTTGAGTCTCTTGAGTATGCATCATAGGCTCTTGAGTCTCCTCACTATCAATGTTTTGACCTTCATCTTCACCACTGTCACAATGACCTCCACCATTATTTTCATCACTATCACAATGACCTTCATCATTAGAACCATGACCATTATCGCCATCATCACTTTCATCATTATCATAATCATTCAAATTCAACAATCCTATAAATTAATATAATATGATAAGCATCATGAAGGCGGCCTGCAAGGCATAACATGACTCATGGCCTTGCTGAGCCCCCCCTCTCAACTCATGGGCCATGTTGGCATGATGATAGGAATGAACCAAGCACAAGTGCACAACATACCATGAATTACCCATGCACAATATAGCATGGCATGATAAGAATGGTTTAGAAACGGTAAGCACAAATGAATAAGGCACGACACAGATGAGCTGAACTAATATTAAAAAAAGATTAAATTATATTTTTAACTTAAAAAATATTTCACTTTAATTTTTAAACTTTAAAAAATTATGAAATTAAACTTATATTCTGTTTTTGTTTCTCTTTAATTTCTGTTGTTAAAATAGAGGAATGTTCTTTGAATCTCTCTTACGTGGCAGCGCACGTGACCAAGTTGGCCTAACGTGGCATATCCCTCCCGACGATCTGATGCGAGTGGAGGTAGGCAAGGCCAACGAGGGCCTAGCAAGCGATCTTGGCAAGGGGGGATCTGGGAAGGAGCGGTACCCACGGCGATGGAGGAGGGAGCCAAGGGTGCTAGAGTCCATGTGCTCGAGGAGGACGGCGACGTCGCCCGAGGGGGTAGGGAAGACGTCGTGGCAGAGGGAAGCGGAGGCAACAGTCATTGGCGGCGGCAGAGGAGTCCAGGAGAGCTAGCTTGGCCACGTCAGGTAGCATCCATTGAACCCCTGGAACTCCTCTGATGCATCCCTCTCCAGCGGCTGCCCAAAGCAGATCCAGAAAAAACACAGAAGTCCAAGGGACGAAGGCCAAAGTCCAAACTATCAAAAAATTTGAAAGTTGAAACGGCATTGATTATTGATAAAGATGAACCCGTAACTCATCCGATTCAAATCGGGTTGATTGGTTTACGGGTGAATCGGACGGGTTAATCGAGTTATTTTGGATGACTTGCATATCCGATTTTATGTTAGAATCGGACCGATTTAGCCTCCGTGTCCCGATTCAACCGGTTCAACAGACCGGTCTGATCTGGTTTTGATAACTATGCTACAGAAGAGATCCGAGGGGGCAACGTTCGCTTCACCTTAGAGATAGCCTAGTAATTTATTGAACTATATATATTATTATATTCTATGCTTTATTTTTTTTATTGAATCTTATGTATAATTATTGAGTCCCTCGCGTTTGATTGCAAATATATTTCTTTTTTTACATAATATGTCTCCCACAAAATAATATGTTAATTAATTTTATATATTATTAGATAGAAAAAGGATGTCACCTGATTGAGTTGATGTATAAAGCTTCTTATATTGATATAAGTGACCTATGTTTAATTCTTCTCTTATTTAAAATTAAAAATAAAAAAAATTTATTAAGTTGCTATTATATATGCCGAGCTCATATCCTATTCTTGGGGATTCTGTACCTAAGCGACTCTGTTCCCAGAAGAACAGGAGACGTCCAGGGGAGTTTTTTCCGTCCGTGGGCGTGGAGGTTCTGTTGAGCGATCGTAGAGGCTGAGGAGTCCAGAGGCGTCTACATAAAGTCTTTAATTCGTTTTTGCTTTGATTTAGGATAAATTTATTCTTCTGTTGCCTTCTTAATGTCATAACTTTTTAATTGAATGCTATGAAATAAATTTTCTATTCATGTTTAATTATATTTAAGTGGAAATAATTTTAGACTGATCTATGCTTAATAGGGACGGGCCGTGATCTACGGGTACGGGCCATACTCTTATAAGATAGACCATATCTTGATTATTTTGCACTACTACTAATTATCTATTTAGTTAAATTTATAAATTTATTTCAAAATAATTGCTAGAGTCCCTGTGGAATCGATCCCTTACTCTCGCTATTCTAATAGTGAAATTAAGGTGTTTTAATCGTTGTGCTACGACACGCATCAGATTTTTGGCGCAGTTGCCGGAGACTTAAGTATGTTATTTTGAAAAAAAAATAAAAAAAACAATAAAATAAAAAAAAAAATAAAAATAAAAGAAAAAGTGAAAAAAAAATTAGATTAATTTTCTCTTAAATAGTTATTGTCTCTTTATTTTATTTTTGTTACCTTAATTGTTAGAATTGCATATTTTCTTTTTAACATAAAAAAAATTAATTATTACTTCCTTTTTACCACAAATCCAAGTTTAACCTAATCAAAATTTTCTTTTAATTAACTTACCTAAAAATAAAAAAAAACCTAAAAGAAAACCCTAAGACACCTTCCATAAAATATAATTAATTTAAGGAAAAAAATTTATAAAAATTTATAAAAATAAAATATATAAATAAAATAATTTTTTTTTCTATGCTTAGATTGACTTAGGTGGATTTATTTTCTGTAAAACTCAAAATTTTTCCATTGATATCTCATAATTTATTAGAAAATTAGAAACCTAATCACAAAAATCTTTTAAAAAAAAATTAGATTAATTTTGTTTGATAATTTCAAGAGTTGGACATCTGTTTGTTGCATAGCATTTTCATAATTAACTTTAAGAGCACAAACCCCTAATCAAGATAAGTGGGGATTTCATCACCCTTCCTTAGCCCACAAACCACATCCTTCATTCTACATTAACCCAAACCTTTAACTCTAAAATTAATTAGACATTAGCCCCTAAGGACTTCGAGCTCAATAAGACAAGGCGGTCTTGGAAATTAGGAGCTATCTAGATCTAGGTAAACCTAGAATAGAGAGTCTAATCTTTGCTAACTTGATTGCTAAGAATTATTAAACCCTAATTAAATTATTCATTCCTCTTAGTTCTAGGAATCTTTTAGGATATTTTCTTTAGAATCTTCCTCTTTTTCTTCTTAAAAAAAATAAAAAAAAATAAAAAAAACTGAATTACTGTTTGCTTTAGAGTCATTGTTAGGGTGTATGCTTGGTCGCCGATCGTTGCAACCTAACCTTATACCCTTAGATCCTGAGATAGAAAGAACTATTAGAGCAAACAAACTCAGAATTATGGATCCTAATAACGAAAATAATCAACCATGGCAGTTAAAAGAGTATTTTACTCCTTCAAGGTATACCTACTCTCCCTGCATTCAAGTGCCTCCAGTAGAGGCTATCCAATATGAAATTAAGTCAAGTGTAATCCAAATGTTACCATCTTTCTATGGACTTACAAATGAGGATCCCTACAAACACTTAGATGAATTCTTAGAAATTTGCTCAATTGTCAAGATTCAAAATTTCTTCGATGATGCACTTAGGCTTAAGTTATTCCCTTTTTCCCTAAAAGATAAAGCCAAGTATTGGTTAAATTCATTGGACACTGTTATAATCTCAACTTGGGATCATCTTCAGAGAGAATTTCTTAAGAAATATTTTCCCATAGAAAAAATGAATCAAATTAGAAAAGCCATAACAAGTTTTTCCCAGACAGATGGAGAAATGTTCCATGAGACATGGGAGAGATTCAAAGAACTGATTAAAAAATGTCCACATCATGCTATACCCAAATGGCAACTGGTTCAGTGCTTTTATGATGGCAGAAAAGCATCGGCAAATGGTTGATGCTTCATGTGGTGGGACATTTATGTTAAAAAATGAACATAAAACTTGGCAACTCTTTGAGACATTGAGTGAGAATTCATTACATCACATGTCAGTTTCTCGTCGAGACCCTCCCATAGGACCTAAAAGAGGTGGAATATATGAAATAGGTCATTCTAGAGATATCTATACTAAGGTAGATGAATTATCCCATAAACTTGATCGGATTCTACAAGTTGAAAATATCTCTTTCCCATCTACTCAATTACATGAGGTCTGCATAATTTGTTCGAGTCCAACCCATTCTATAGGTGAATGTCCAACTGCATATCAATTTTTTAAACTTGTTCAAGAGCAAGCCCACCAAGCCCAAACCCGATTAGCTCCTAGAACAGGAAATGATCCATATGCAAATACTTACAATCCTGGCTGGCGAAATCATCCAAATTTTTCTTGGAAACCTCAACCTGTAGCCAATTCATCGATCAAACCTAATTATCAAGAAACCAATTTTAGAAACATGCCATATTCACAATATCCAAACATCCCACAACCTCCACCGAATAATCAGCCTACTTTTGAAGACAAAGTATTACAAGCATTGAAAGGGCTAGAAATGAATACTCAAATCCTTCACTCACATACACAATCTATTACAAAACTAGAAACTCAGATAGGTCAATTAGCCACAGCATTCAGTAGAAGGGAGGAGGGTAAGTTACCTAGTCAGCCTATCGATAACCCAAAAGGACAATTCATGGCTGAAGGTTCTAATAGTCTTGACAAATTTTCAGAACATGCTAAATCAGTCATGACTCTTAGAAGTGGAAATACATTGAACCCACCTGAATCAACCCCGAAATTAGAAGTGGCTAAACCAGAAGAAAGAAGAAATGAAAAAGAAAAGGAATTCAATGATCAAGCAATCATACCTAAAGCCCCATTCCCTAGTGCTTTAGAATCTCCTTTACCTTCAGATAAGAAGAATATAAAAATGAATGAGATGCTTGAGTTATTTAAGCAAGTACAAATAAACTTATCTCTTCTCGATGCTATCAAGCAAGTTCCAGCTAATGCCAAATTTTTGAAGGATTTATGCACACAAAAATGGAAAGCCAAGACACAAATACCAAAAAAGATCCATTTGACTGAACAAGTCAGCTCAGTTGTTCAGCAAATAACCCTACCCAAACTAAAAGATCCTGGTACCCCAATTATATCATGTGTCATAGGAAACATCACAATCAAGAATGCATTATTAGATTTGGGTGCGAGTGTAAACCTTCTTCCCAGTTCAGTGTATGAGTTATTTGGATTTGGAGAATTAAAACCCACTACAGTAACACTACAATTGGCAGATAGATCAATCAAAGAACCTCGTGGAATATTGGAAGATGTATTAGTAAAGGTGGATGAATTCTATTTTCCTATCGACTTCCTTGTGTTGGATATGGAATCTAGCGGTAATCCTAACCAAATTCCCATCATCCTTGGATGACCTTTTCTAGCTACCGCTAATGCATGCATAAATTGTAGAGCAGGTGTGATGGATGTATCTTTTGGAAACAAGAAGATGAGATTAAATATTTTTAATGCTTCCCAAGGACCACCTGTGTATGATTTAAATGAAGTAAATATGATAGAGGAAGTAGTAGATAAGAAATTCCAAAGTTTGCTTGATTCTGATCCTTTACAAACATGTCTTACACATTTTGGAATAGATGACTTTGATGTTGATGAGTATACCAAAGAGATAAACATGTTATTAAAACAACCTAAGTTCGACACCATCCCGCCTTGGACTATAAAATATAAACCACTTCCAACTAAACCAAGTCCTTTAATACCATCTTTGGAAGAACCACCCCAATTAGAGTTGAAACCTCTTCCAGATGACTTAAAATATTTATTCCTTGGACCCATGATACCCTTCCAGTAATCATTGCATCTATCCTAACCTCTGAGCAGGAAGATAAATTGGTAGATGTACTTAACAAACATAAAGAGGCGATTGGATGGACAATAGCTGATCTTAAGGGAATTGACCCTTCCGTTTGCATGCACCACATTCATAGTGAAATTGAAGCCAAACCACATAGAGACATGCAACGAAGGCTAAATCCGAACATGAGGGATGTTGTTAAGAAAGAAGTAGTAAAATGGCTTGATGCTGGTATCATTTATCCAATTTTATATAGCCAATGGGTCAGTCCAATCCAAGTAGTACCTAAAAAATTGGGTATTACCGTGATTAATAATGAAAAGGGCGAATCAATTCCTACTCGTACATCAACTAGTTGGAGAGTGTGTATATATTATCGAAAGTTGAATGCCGTGACTAGGAAAGACCACTTTCCTTTACCTTTTATCGATCAAATTCTAGAATGGCTAGCGGGACAAAGTTTTTTTTGTTTCTTAGATGGATATTCAGGATACAATCAAGTCCCAATATTTCCTACAGATCAAGAAAAGACCACTTTCACCTGTCCCTTTGGAACATTTGCCTTTAGACGTATGCCATTTGGTCTTTGTAATGCACCAAACACATGTCAATGATGTATGTTGGCCATATTTTCTGATATGATTGGTCAATTTTTGGAAGTATTCATGGATGATTTTTTAGTTTTTGGTGCATAATTTGATAGCTGCCTTGAGAACTTGACTAAGATACTGAAATGATGTATGGAAATGAATTTAGTCTTAAGTTGGGAGAAGAGCCATTTTATGTTTCGTGAGGAAATTATGCTCGGACACATTGTTTCAGAGTGAGGTATTGAGGTTGATAAAGCCAAGGTTGAATTGATCTCAAATCTATCTCCCTCAACCTCAGTTAAACAAGTACGATCTTTCCTTGGTCATACTGGTTTTTATAGACGTTTCATCAAAGATTTCAGTAAAATTTCTCGACCATTGTGTAATCTATTGACCAAGGATAGTTCTTTTAATTTTGATGAAGATTGTTTAATAGCCTACAACATCCTTCGAACTGCTTTGACCACTGCACCAATTATCAAGCCCCCAGATTGGACCATACCTTTTGAAATCATGTGTGATGCTTCTGATTATGCTGTAGGTGCAGTTCAAGGACATAAACTCAATCGATAACCCCATGTAATTTATTATGCTAGCAAAACTCTTTCAGATGCACAAATGAATTATACTACCACTGAAAAAGAATTACTAGCAGTTGTGTTTGCCCTAGAAAAGTTTAGATCATATCTGTTAGGATCTAAGGTTTTAGTTTATTCAGATCATGCAGCGTTGAGGCATCTTATATCAAAAAGGATACAAAACCCAGACTGATTAGATGGATCCTTCTACTACAAAAATTTGATCTAGAAATCTTAGATAAGAAGGGTTCTGAAAATATGGTAGCATATCATATCTCTATGATCTCAGTAAAATACAATAAAGAAATAATCAGAGATAAGTTCCCTGATGAGCAATTGTTTTCAATTTCTCATAGCAGTCTTCCCTGGTTTGCCCACATTGTGAATTATTTAGCAATAGGAAAAGTACCTTCCCACTGGACAAAACAAGAAAAAGATAGATTTTTCTCACAAGTCAAATATTACTTTTGGGAAGACCCTAAATTATTTAAGTACTATTCAGATCAGGTGATTAGGCGATGTGTTCCCGAGAGTGAATTCAAAAGTATACTTAACTTCTGTCATTCTCTTGCCTGTGAAGGACATTTTAGTGGAAAGAAAAATACAGCAAAGGTACTACAAAGTGGGTTTTATTGGCCAACCCTTTTTAAAGATGCACATGAATTTAGCCGTAATTGTCTCCAATGTCAACAAACAGGAAATATTTCTCGAAAAGACATGATACCCTAAACCCTATCTTGGTTGTAGAAATTTTTGATGTATGGGGTATTGATTTTATGGGCCCATTTCCTTCCTCTTTTGGATTTGAATACATTCTAGTGGCAGTTGATTATGTGTCAAAATGGATTGAAGCCAGGGCAACTCGAACCAATGACCATAAAGTTGTAATCAAGTTTATTCAGCATAATATCCTTAGACGTTTTGGATGCCCAAGGGCTATAATTAGTGATGGGGGTACACATTTCACAAATAGACACTTTGAAGGATTAATGAACAAATATGGAATTACTCATAAGGTAGCTATACCTTATCATCCCCAAACTAGTGGCCAAGTTGAAATATCAAATAGAGAAATTAAAAATATCCTTGAGAAAACGGTGAGACCCGATAGGAAAGATTGGTCAGAACGTTTGGATGATGCATTATGGGCTTATCGTACTGCATTTAAAACTCCCATAGGAATGTCTCCTTACAGGCTCATATTTGGAAAAGCATGTCATTTACCTGTAGAATTAGAACACCGTGCATTTTGGGCTATCAAGCAATTTAACTATGATATGAAAAATGCAGGTGTCAATAGAAAACTTCAATTGAATGAGTTAGAAGAGCTACGAAATGATGCATATGAAAGCTCAAAAATTTATAAAGAATGAACCAAGGCATATCATGACAAATTTATTAGTAGAAAAACTTTTGAACCAAATCAAGAAGTATGTCTTTACAATTCAAGATTACATCTTTTCCCTGGAAAACTTCGTTCACGATGGAATGGACCTTTTATAGTAACTCAAGTATTTTCCCATGGAGCTGTAGAGCTTAAAGACTCCAAGCAAGGAAATACATTCAAAGTAAATGGCCAACGTTTGAAACCATATATAGAAGAAATTAATGATGGAGAAATTGTTGAATCAATTGATCTTATGAACCCAACATTATCATAATAAGTAGCACAGTCTGGCTGAAGACTTTAAACTTAGCGCTCTTGGGAGGCAACCCAGTTTATTAGTTATTTTTAACTTTCTGTTCTTTTAGTATGTTCTTTTAGTATGACCAGAGAAGAGCAACAGAAGCAGATTGAAAGAAGATGGCAACAATGAAACGTCCAACCTTCAAATACTCTACCAGGTAGTATCTTTCCTTGAAATTAATTTTTCTTCCATTAGGAACAATGGAAATTAAGTTGGGGGGGAGGAAAAAGAATAAGTAAATCCTCGAGTAAAACTATAATTAGATGTGTGTACCAAATTCTATCTCGATTTGAAGTTAATCAAGCAGTCTATGAATGATTAATGAATAATGGTTAGATTATTTTTGAGATACTGAGGAATAAATTATTAAGAAAACCTAATAAAAGGTAGGGTTTAGCCCAGAAAAATTTTTAGAATAATTTGAGAGCATCTTGACCACTGATCTTAATAGTATAATCTACTTAATAAGGGTATGGGTGAAAATGTCATGTTAAAAAAAATCTCTCTTCAAGTTAATAAATTAGGTTCTTAACATCTTTCACTGAGTAACCGGGCCCCGTCACCTAAGAAAGTGATGTTGTTCGTGTAAAAAGGTGAGAATGTAAAAGAACCTAAGTAGAGTCAGTCCTACCTAAAGCCTTTTTGACTCGAGTAAGTAAGTCCGAGGGATGTTTTACACCTAATGCCCTAAAACCAATTGGTTTGGGAGCCATTGGCCTAAAGCTCGCTACAAGGGTTAATTAGAAAGCAAGGGGTTAGGACATTGCACTGACTTTACATATAAATAAATAAATAAATAAAAGAACTAAAGTACAAAAGACACTACACCCAACCCAAATTAAGTTAGAAGACTTAATCAGAGAAGTGAAAAGTTAGTGAAGGAAGACTTCTATAAATTCTTATGAAAAGAACTAAAGTACAAAAGACACTACACCCAACCCAAATTAAGTTAGAAGACTTAATCAGAGAAGTGAAAAGTTAGTGAAGGAAGACTTCTATAAATTCTTATGGACTACACTTTATCACTAATTGGGTAAACTTAATAATCCAATGAAGTACCTTCCTTATGATCTAACCAAATTTTTTAAAAAGAACTATAAGATTATTATCAATTCTTGGACTAGCTTGGTACATATTTCTAAATTTCTTATTTGCTCGAGGACGAGTAAGATTCAAGTTGGGGGGAGTGATAAACGCATAAATAATTATCATTAAACCTATTAATTAATAATTTAATGTACCTATTATTATTTGATATTTTAATAATTTATATAATATTTTAGGTAAAACCTTATCAATTTGAAGAGATCGATTTTAGGAATTTAATGACGCAAACACATCCAAATTGGATTTAAGATGAGCCGGAATTGATTTTATATTGATTTATCTATTTTAGCATGGATTTTAAAGTGAAGTCGGCAAACCAAGTGCCGACTTCATCATCTTCTCAGCCCAATTTCTGTTTTCTCTCAGCCGATTCTTCTCTGATTCAAATTCCAACCATTTCCTCACTAATTAAGGAATAAATTGGATAGGAAGTTATAAAATTGAATGAATTACATTCATCTTGAACGAATTTGGATTTTATTCATGATTTATCCAGGATTTTCTCCGCACCGTTTGTTGCTTCCGCGTCCTCTGTTTTGGCAACGCCGCGTCTTTGCCACATCTTCACCGCATCCGGGCCTCTACAAATAGCAGCAAAGGAGGGAGAGCAAGGAGGAAGCCCCATCTAATGATCTGCATCCGTTCCAAGCCGTGAGGGAGAAATCTGTGAGTCCGTGGGCGTTGGAGTAGCCGTTCGAAGACTCTGTTCCGTCCGTAAGCGTGGAGGTTCTGTCGCATGTCTGTGGTTCATAGAGATTATCGTGGAGTCTCTATTTTCTGTACCTAAGCGACTCTGTTCCCAGAAAAACAGGAGACGTCTAAAGGAGTTTTTCCCGTCCGTGGGCGTGGAGGTTCTGTCGAGCGATCGTGGAGGCTCTGTTCTAAGGAGTCCAGAGGCGTCTGCATAAAGTCTTTAATCTAGTTCAGCCCATTTTTGCTTTGCTTTAGGAAGAATTTATTCTTCTGTTGCCTTCTTAATGTCATAACTTTTTAATTGAATGCTATGAAATAAAGTTTCTATTTATGTTTAATTATATTTAAGTGAAAATAATTTTAGACTGATCTATGCTTAATAGGGATGGGCCGTGATCTACGGGTACGGGCTGTGCTCTTATAAGATAGACCATATCTTGATTATTTTGCACTACTACTAATTATCTATTTAGTTAAATTTATAAATTTATTTCAAAATAATCACTAGAGTCCATGTGGAATCGATCCCTTACTCTCGCTATTCTAATAGTAAAATTAAGGTGTTTTAATCGTTGCGCTACGACATGCATCACTAACCCTATTTGTAAAACCTTAACCCTAATCCTATTTTTAAAAATCGGGTTCGGGTTGAGTTTCGGGTTAGAATTTGGGTTGATGTGAAAAAAGAAAAATATTTTTTCAAAGTAAATAAACACTGAATTATAGATCCCAAAGACGAGAAAACAAAATCCCTTGCCGAACGCATAAGCTGGACTCGGAGCTTTAACATTGTATTAAAAAAAATCTTACATGAAACAAAGAAGAAGAGAAGGTGCCATAAACATAGAAGAGGAGGAGGTGGAAAGTGAAACGAAATGTACAGATGATCTGCCTTTATGTTTGTCCTTCTTTTCCTCGCCTGTGACCGACGGCCTTGCCCTCCTCGCCCTCAAGTTGGCCATCTCATCCGATCTGACTGGCGCCCTTAATGCCCCCAAAAACTTGGTGCCAATATGCTACCCCCGTTCGGGTAACCCTCGGGTTCGGGTTATCTCAGGTTCGGGTTGCGGTCAATCCGAACCTGGGTCATTTGCAAATCGGGCCGGGTTAAACCCTGGTCTTTCGGGTTCGGGTTTGGCAAACATGAGTTTAAACATTGCTGTAAATAGAGATTGGCAGGCCGGGTTCTGGTTGAACCCGGCCCAAGTTGCACCCCTAATTCTAATCCTATTTTTAAAAGTTGGGTTCGGATTGAATTTTGGGTTGGAATTTGGGTTGATGAGGAAAAAAATAAAATGCTTTTTTTAAAGTAAATAAACATCAAATTATAGATCCCAAAGATGGAAAAATAAAATCCCTTGCCGAACACATAAGCTGAACTCGGGGCTTTAACATTATATTAAAAAAAAAGTCTTACCTGAATTAAAGAAAAAATTGAATGGGCCACGAGCACGGCCAATTCTTGCTACAGTTTTATTACACCTGAAAAATGCTAGCTAGTCTTCATACAGAGGCATTTAAAAAGGTATAGAGGTAAAAAAATTGGCCATGTTTAGCTTCCTAGAAGCAAGGAAACAACTATTTGCCAAATAGAAACAACAGACAAGGTAACAACTCCAATAGCCAAGGCACAGGACGATGTGGAGGAAGACACCCTCTCGGAAACCACTTCACGTCGAATCCTCTCTTTTTTTTTCTTTCGCTTCATTGCTGCACATCCCACTTCCGAAGTAGAAAACGATAAGGTAAATGAGAAAGGGATCAAGCAAGACACCATGCCGAGCTCATACCCTATTCTTGCGAAGAGAATGATAAGCTCGTCCGCAAGATAGACAATAAAAAAATGAAAAAGCGAATGAGCCTATACTTCACCCTGTGGTAAGAAATTGCAGTAGTCGAGGATGCGGACTTGATGTCTTCACCATTCATGGATCAAAGAGAACACTGAGATTCGTAATATCTGAGCCCCTATGCCGTATAGCTTGCTTTCGACTCGGGCGCGCTGGTCATGGAAGGTAATTTTTTATAAAACTGGATGGTTATTTTTTTTTGCAGGCTCCTCTTGCGAAAGGCAATAAAAGCCGAAAAAAGCTTCAATTCCAGCTCACCTCCCGATGCTCACCACCGCAACCTAAAGCATTTGAAAACCATCCCTCCATATTTACCAAAACACACTCCATCACATCTTCCATTAGTCCATTCACTTCCGTCTGATTGAACCAACCTATGTCCACTTTCATCATTTCAAACACTAAAAACCCCTTCGGTTCGCAGAAGGCACATCCTCCCTCTGCCTCTCTCTCCCGCTCTCTCTCTCGTTGCAACGTCTCATTGCAGGGATGGTGGTGCTGTAAATAAAGAAGAGGAGGAGGCAAGAAGTGAAACGAAATGTACGGATAGTCTGCCTTTATGTTTGTCCATTTCCTCGCCTATGACCAATGGCTTTACCTTCCTCACCCTCAAGTTGGCCATCTTGTCCGATCCGATTGGCGCCCTCAACATCCCAAAAAATATGATGCCGATAAGCTATCCCCCATTCGGATAATCCTCGGGTTTGGGTTATCTCGGATTTGGGTTGACTACAATTCGAACTCGGATCAATTGCAAATCGGATCGGATTAAATTTGGATCTTTCGGATTCGGATTAAAAAAATATGAGTTTAAATACTGCTATAAATCAAATTCGACGGACCAAATTCAAGTTGAACTCAACCCAAATTGTACCTCTACCTTCAACGGGAGCCACCTTCTTCTCGACCTGGGTCCAAAGATGCCACCAACTCCTCCACCGCAGCCTGTACCACGTCGGAAGATGCGACTAAACCTCCCGCCCCCCTCGTTCTCCTACCGCGAGAGCAGATTGTCAAGCGTCAGTAGAAATTCGCTGATTCTTCAACGATTGATGCATTATAGCATACACAGATATATCTGAGCTGCATATGTCAATGAGAGAAAAGTACGATTTGCTAACCATTTTATTTAATTATTTGTATATCTATTTTTTGCTGCCAAATCACTTTTGAGGAGCGTCAGGCGATAGAAATGCTTCATAGGCCTTCAGAGGAATGACAGGGACCGCCTCCTTCAGTCAGGAACCTGCAAGAAAAGTTTCGGACTGGTGGTGCCGACGGGGACCCTCCGATGCTCAAGTCAACGATTTGGAGAACAGGATTTGAATGAAAGAGTAGAGATTCCGCCCCCCCCCCCCTCGTTGTGAGTTAGGGGTCCTTATGTCCCTGTTCGGGGGTCCTTTTTTACCTTTTGTTGAGTAGCTGTCGAATCTCATTCTTTTAGGATTAGCCTCGGCTAACGGGTGTGTAGTTGTTAAGCATGCACCGTAGATACTGATGACTGCGTAATATGTGGGTAACCGCTCGTGATTTCGGTGAAATAGATGAGCGAGATATGCGGCAGTTGGTGCCTCAAATCCCCGGGTCCGGTATCCAAGATTGGCTCCGCTATATTAGGGAAATGTGCATTGTAGAGCAGCGAGGGTGAGGCCAAAGCCAGAGGCCGGGGCCAAAGCTAGAGACCGAGGTCGAAGCTAGAGGCCGAGGCGAGGGTGAGGCTGAAGCTAGAGGCCGAGGCCGAAGCCAGAGGCCGAGGCCGAAGCCAGGGGCTGAGGCAAGGGTGAGGCCGAAGCTAGAGGCCGAGGCCAAAGCCAGAGGCCAAGGCCAAAGCCAGGGGCCGAGGCGAGGGTGAGGCCGAAGCTAGAAACGAGCTATCAACTCATTTGGCTCCGAGAATTGTGCAAGGTATTATGCTTCTTGTTATTGCCGTCCAGAGGGTGTGATTAGCCACATCAAATGCCCCCCCACCCCTGAGATGGGTGGGTGTATAGTTGCCAGCGAAAGGGGTGTTAATATCCACCAGGTGGCTGATCTCCGTGCCATCATTTCATCCGTTCAGGCTGTTGGGATTGGGTATGATTTTCCTCGAGCGAGGAGTTGTAAAAAGGTAGGCGTCATCATTGTGGTGAGGTCACTGCTACCTCTTTATTAGCGGTGTTTTTCGTATTTCCTGCACCGAGTGGTTGCCGGAGCGGTTTTCAATAGAAAGCGAACACATGGCCAAACCGGACATCGGCGGGATGATTTGAAAAGGGGGTATAAACGGGGGAAATCATCCCTATCCTATGCTTTTCACCTTTTCTTGCATTATAATCTATCAACTTGAATCTGCAAGCGCCCGTTCATCTCCTATTTCCGTTTATCTCCCGAGCTTTCTTCTTCAATCTCGGTTCAAGTTCTTCAGGTTAGTCCTCATGGCTTCTTCACCTTCCTATTCTCTTTCCGATCTTGGGGATCATTCCCTTGTTCCTTCACAGCCTTCCTCTTCCCCGGGTCTTAGTTGGTCCTCTTCATCTTCCAACCACATTCCGTTGGAACGGCGGCGAGTGACCGGATGACCCGCAACTGGGATTCGCCCGATCGCCGGACGGGCCCCACCCCGGTGCCGTCCGACCGTTACCGGTCTATCCACTGCTGCCAAGGAGTTCCCTGAATGGACTACCTCCACCATGTCGGCCCAAGATATTGTGAACCTTAGAGCCAAGTATAATTTCCCTCCCAACATGTGTCTGTCCTACCCCACTCCTGATGATGGGGTTACATCTTCCCATTCTGGGAGGGTTGCCTTGTACGGAGCTTTCATTAAGGCGGGGCTTCGGTTACCCATCCACCCTTTTATTCTCAACCTCCTAGACAGATACTCCTTGGCACATGCCCAGTTAGTCCCCAATTCCATCCGAACCATCATCGGCTTCATGATACTTTGTCACTTTCATGGTATAGAGGCTAGCATCTACTTATTTCGCCCTCCATAAGCAAGTGGGGTGGTAGTCCTTTACCCCTAGACCCACCAGGATTCTTAGACTATATCTTCCCACATCCATCAAAGGGTGGAAAGATAGATTCTTTTTTGCCGACGTTAAGGGGGTGAGTGGAACCTGGGGAACACGCAATACAGATGCAAATAGGGACTCTTCCATACTCCCGAGGGATCGAATGACATTTGGGCAGCTTCTGATTGCCAACATCCCTCGGTGCAACCAGCTTTTGATCGAAGAAAACCTCCATCTTGCTGGCCTTATTCCGCCCAGTGGTGAGTGGCTGATTACTCACCTTGCTTTTTTCTGTCCTCCTCTCCTCCTCTCTTCCTCTCTTTTCTTTTTTTTTAACACTTCCTTTTATGTTCCTTGATACATGAATGACACCATCACTTCGCGAGATAAGACAAGCTGCCACAAGAAAAAGAAAAGTCAAGGCAGATGGGGCCCCTGTCGAAAGGAGGGCCATCACCAAAATTGCTAGGAGGACCGAGGCCGGAGAGGCCTTTGGAAGGGGCAAGACTGAGGGAAAGGCAAAGGTCATAGAGGCCTCTAATGGGAGCAAGGTGGAAAGGGCTGAAGCCGGCAGAGCCCTAGGAAGCGAGGCGGTAAGGGTCGAGGCTGGAGAGGTATCAAGCCAGAACAAGGCAGGGGAAAGAGATCTACCTCATTCACCTTCACCAGTATTGCATCCGTCTCCTATCGATGTAATCGATACGTCTTCGAAGCAGGGGACTATAGAGCCATCACCACGGCCCATAGCGACCGAAGCAGAACCAGCCAACTCAGCTACAAGGCCAACTCCGAAGCCGCCTTATCTCCCGAAGGAGCAGCGGCCAAGGCATCTCCACCAGTAAAGGTGCCAGAGGGTGCATAGTCGGGGGCTGAGTCCTCGCCTGTAGCCATGAGGCCAGCGGAGGGGGATGGCATCGATCCCTCATTTCAATCAATTCTGACACACCATAGCCATTGGGCCGAGCGGACATTGGCTCAGGCTTCCGTGCCCGAGCTACAAGGGTTCCTTCGACACCAAAGGAGATCTACCTTCTTTTGGGAGGCGTTCGTGGCACATCTTTGGGTAAGTATTGTTCCATTGTCAAAACTTTTGTGACTGTTTCTTTATCTAACCTAAGCAATCCGATCAGGCATTGAATTCTATGACCGCCATGAGGGGCCTTTGGTCCCAGGTTGAGGCCGCTCTCGATCAGTCTGTGGAGGAAATTCGAGAGGTCCAGGCTAGAGTGGAGAGGGCCGAGGCAGTCCTGGAGAAGGCCCGGGCGGAGACAGCCTGGGCGCAAAAAGCTGAAACCAAAACAGAGGCTGCCCAACTCCGTAACCTGGCCTGAGCTGAGAAGGTGGAGGAGGCGCTGGAAGTGGCTTAGCGCTAGGCAGCTAATGAGCTTGACAATGCTCAGGTGGCAGAGGAAAAGCAAAGGGTGGCCGAAGAGAAGCAGAAAGCCGCTGAAGCAGAAATTTACTTGCTACAGCACCAGCTGCACTATGCCACCATTGAGATCGGAGTGGCCGAGGAGAGGGCCAAGAACACCGAGGAAATCGCTCGCCAATGAGACGCTGAGGTAGCACATCTGAGGGCGGTGGTGACCGAGGCCGAAAAGAAGGCCACTAAGGCCAAGAAGAAAGCTGTCAAGGCCGTAGAGGATTTTAGGAAGTCCAAGGCTTTCAATGGGGTGCTGGCTGAGATAATGGCATTTGCATATGATGGCAGCTTCCAGGATTGCAAGGAGAAAATCCGAAAGCTCTACGGCCTCGAAGGGATTGAAGAGTTGGAGCCAAATGAGGTCCCTAAGGATGATGGCTCAACCTTGGTCGAACTTTAATTTTCTTTTTGCTGTATCAAGTCCGATTTGATCGGCAATTTTGTAACTTTCATTAGCAATGAAAATTTCTTGCTCAATTAGCAATGAAAATTTCTTGCTCAATTCTCAATTTGATTTGCATCGTAACCAATTATCAATGATTGGATATGAATAAGCCGTAGTGGCCGCTATCAAGGCCATAGGCAGTCATAGCTAATAACTGCACTTGTGTGACATGGTGGTCTTGACAAATGACTTTGCGCCGTAGGCTATCGATCCCAGAGGGTAGTACCGACGCGAAGTCGATTAAGGGGCTATCGACACGAGGTCGGATTTGATCGCCGACGTAGAGTCGGTCTTAAGGTGCCAACGCGGAGTCAAGCTAAGGTACCGACACGGACTCGAGCTAAGGTGCCGATGCGGAGTCGGTCTTAGGTGCCGACGCGGAATTGAGCTAAGGTCTAATGCGGGTTGATCTTAAGGTGCCGATGCGGAGTCGAGCTAAGGTGCCGACGCGGGGTCGGTCTTAAGGTGCCGACGCGGAGTTGAGCTAAGGTGCCGATGCGGAGTCTGATAGGGAATACAACAAATATTCCTCTAATAAGATCGCTATTAGTATGGCAAAGCACACAGTTGCGATAAAATCAACAAAAAATACAGAATAATAATAAGAATCAAAATCCAAAATAAAACAGCGAGAGACGAGGATTTTACGTGGTTCACCCAAACTGGGCTATGTCCACGGCGGCACAGGATTTGCAAGGCTTCACTAAGAGTTGAATTAGGTACAAGCCCTCAAAACACACACTCTCAGAAACTCTTATGATCCAGAGAGTTTAATCAGGATCTACAGCACACGGAGGATGTCCTCACAGAGCCTCCTGATCTTTATTTATTTTTTTTTTTCCCTCAACTTCACCGGTTGAAGAAGACACCCAAGGATCGAAGACTCTCCTCCTATCTAATCCTATCCCAAAGCTGGCTCCACACTTTTGGTAACCATGGACTGATTTTCAAAACTGGTTCTATACTTTTGGCAACCATGGACTGATTTGCTGCCTTGAAAATCTCTAACAAATCCTCCCCATGATCAGATTTGGAAGTTGCAACAAATCCTCCCCAAAATCAGCTTCCTTAGTTGGCCAAATCGAATTCAAAATTCGAATTCACACTCCCTCTTGATGAAATTAAGCTCCATCCATAACAATCTCCCACTTGGAGATTAATGACATCAATCTTAGATCTACCTTCTTTCTCTGTGTCGTGCTCTCCTGATCTATCTCTTGGAAAGCTTCACCAAGTTGCAACAAAGACTCTACTTGTCTCTGCTCACAACCTTGGTGAACATATCTGCAGGATTCTTAGCTCCATCAATTTTCTCCAGCTTCAACTGCTCCTCATCCAATGCACTACGTATGAAATGATACCTAAGCTGAATGTGCTTGGTTCTTGCATAAAATGCTGGATTCCTTGCCAAGTGAACTGCGCTTTGGCTGTCGCTCCATAATGTATTACACTCGTGCTCCTTGCCGAGCTCCTCCATCAACCTCTGTAACCAGATCATCTCTTTACTAGCTTTAGTGATCGCCACATACTCAGCTTCTGTAGTTGACAATGCCACTATCTTCTACAACTGAGATACCCAGCTCACTGCTATATCACCGACAGTAAAAATATAACCAGTGGTGCTCCTCCCACTATCTCTGTCACCAGAGTGATCTGCATCTACAAATCCCTATACTTGAAGACTATCACCTCCATAGCACAAACTATAAGTTGACGTCCTCTGAGATATCTCAAGATCCACTTCACTGCATTCCAGTGCTCCTTGCCTAGATTCTGCATGTACCTATTGACTACTCCCACTGCTTGTGCGATATCCGGTCTTGTGCAAACCATTGCATACATTAGACTTTCCATGGCTGAGGCATATGGAATTCTAATCATCTCATCCCTTGCCTTCTGAGTTGTTGGACACAACTGCTTGCTGAGCTTGAAGTGTGTTGCCAAAGGTGTTGACACTGCCTTTGCATTCTCCATATTGAACCTCTTCAGTACCTTTTCTACATACTCCTTCTGAGATAGCCACAACTTCCGTTGCTTTCTATCTTTGTTGATCCTCATGCCAAGAATCTGCTTCGCTTCTCCCAAATCCTTCATTGAGAACTTCTTTGCCATCAGTTTCTTGAGCTTTTCTATCTTCCTCATACTGGAACCTACTACAAGCATATCGTTCACATACAAGGATAAAATAATGAACTCATTTGTAACGTACCTCTAAAAGTACACACAATGATCTGACTGGCATCTGGTGAAGCCTTTCTCTAGCATGAACTGTCAAACTTGAGGTACCATTGCCACGAAGCCTGCTTCAGACCATACAAACTTTTCTTTAATCTGCAGACCATGTCATCCTTTCCTCTGACCTGGAAACCTTCTGGCTGGTGCATGTACAACTCCTCCTCCAAATCTCCATGAAGAAATGCTATCTTCACATCTAGCTGCTCTAGATGAAGATCATCCACTGCTGCCATGCTCAGAATCATCCTGATGGATGTCATCTTGACTACTGGAGAAAAGATCTTCTGGAAGTCAATTCCCTCTTTCTGTGCATAACCCTTGACAACTAACCTTGCCTTGTATCTCTTGGTACCATCTACCTTATTCTTCATCTTGTACACCCATTTGTTGAATAGAGCTTTCTTTCCAGTGGGTAACTTCACAAGATTTCAAGTCTTGTTTTTCTTTAAAGAGTCCATCTCCTCTTTCATAGCCAACTCCCACTTGACCCTAGCTTCATCTTGCATGGCTTTAACAAAACATTCTGGCTCTCCAGAATCTGTGTACAAAACATAATCATTAGCAGAATACCTCTGTGATGGCCTGGTAACCCTCGTAGTACTCCTCAACTATGGGACACCGGCTGAGGTACCGATGTATGCATGTGGCTGTCTGTTCCAACCACATCTTCCTCCTCCACATCCTCGGAGTTTCCATCTTCAGTTTGCACTCGGGGAATTTCTCCATCTTTGACAGGATCGAGTTCTATAAACTCCTGTTTCTTTTCTTCCACTGCATCCTTTCTGTCTTTGTAAGTATGCTCTTCATCAAATACCACATTCTAGCTCCGAATGATCATATTGTTCTAAAAATCCCAGAGCTTGTAGCCATACTCATCGCCACCGTATCCAATGAAAACACACTTAGTAGACTTGGAGTCTAACTTACTCCTCTTCTCTTTCTCAATCAGAGAATAAGTAATGCAGCCAAATACTTTAAGAAAAGAAAGTTTTACCTATTTTCTTGTCCAAACCTCCTTTGGAATCCCACCATCCAATGCACTGGATGGACTCCTGTTGATCAAATACACTGCGGTGTCCAGTGCTGCTGCCCAAAAATATGTAGGTAGACCTGAGTCAAACCTCATACTTCTCTCTCTCTCAAAAATGGTCATGTTCATTCTTTCTGCCACACCATTCTGCTCTGGTGTCCCTAGGACGGTCTTGATCCTTCTGATTACATGCTCTGCACAGTAGACATCAAACTCTCTACTGCAGTATTCACCACCGTTATCTGTCTTGAGACACTTGAGACTTGCTTTAGTTTGGCTTTCACACATAACTCTTCATCTCTTGAAGATGCCAAAAACCTCAGACTTTTTCTTCATAGATGTTGAGAAATTTGGGAGATTGTAATTATTTAATTACCCCAACTTTATTGATTTTGATGATTTCCAAAAGCCATGAGTATTTTTAAGGAAATAATGAATTTATTTATCAAAAACCTTGATCTTATTCAAAATGAAAGTAATGGACTCTCAATGTTTAAATTCATTGAGTTTTGAATCAATTTGAAAAAGAAGTTTCAAGCTCTATATTTAAGATTTCAAAAAGGAATTTTTACATGTTATATTTCAATCAATGATTTCTTGAAACATGTCTTGAATTCATGCTTAATGTCATATTTATTGTATTCAAGTCAAAATATCATTTAAAATTATTCTGGGATGAATTTTAAAAGTCAATCAAGAAAATTTCTGATTTTTGATACGTTCCGGAGCCGACTCTAGAGTTTCAGAGTCGACTCCAGTAAGTAACAGAGATTTTTGATTTTCTCGAGTCGACCCTTGGATTTCAAGAGTCGACCCCTGACTCTTTGCGAGCCGACTCCTGGACTGTGTGAGCCGACTCCGCTCAAACAACAGAAAGCATATTTTTTGAGCGCTTCTCGAGTCGACTCCCCATTTTCTTCGAGTCAACCCCCGACTGTTGGGAGCCGACACTTTGGTTCTTCGCGAGTCGACCCTCTAACATTTTAAATGTTTCTATTTTAGTAAACGACTTCGAGCCGACTCCCACAGTGCTCGAGTCGACTCCACGAAATTTGGATGCAATTTTTCACGATGACACGTCACTCCAATGGTAATATTTTCAAATAACGGCTATATTTCTGTGTTTCTAATGGATATATTTTTGCAGAATCTATAAATAGAGGAGCTCTTTTCAAATCAAAAACAACAATAGAGTGGCGAAAAAGAGAGAAAAGAAAATCTTTCAAAAAAAGGGAAAAACAGAGCTTCATTGGAAAAATCCTTCAACTCAAGGAGAGAGACTCAAAAGGAGTGAAATCAAAAAGAGAGATTCGTGTGCTCCAGATCTACAATCTACAAAAGTTCAAGAGGAGATCCCAAGGCAACCAAGAGCAAAATCAAGATCTTCCAACCTAGAAGAAAAAGAAGAAAAGCTTCAACCAACGTCCAAAAGCCCCAAAGCTAGGAGAATCTGTGCTGAGGCCTGATTCCACACTTCAAAGGAGTTGGAGAAGAGAAGCAAAGAAGCCAAGCCTGCATTCAAGCTTATTTAATCAGGCTTTTCTAAACCTAAGTTTTATTTTGATTATTCTGCTCAAGAGGAGCTGCTTGTATCTAAACTCTGATTTATTTTCTTGTGTACTGATTCAATCAGTGGATTGAATCAGTGGAGGTAGTTATACCTCGTTGTAAGCTTGGGATAGCTTATGTTTTGGGTTCGTTGTGATCCCGTTAAAAACAATGAGTTGGGTTTTGTGCTGGTAAGCCCGTGTAAAACTGGCTGGGTTCGTTGTGATCCTGGAAAAATAACAAGTTTGAGTTGTGAGCTTGCAAAACAACTCGGCTGTAATCTTGGGAGATTATAGTGTGGACCCAAGTGAATCTTGGGAGTGGACGTAGGTGTGGATTGCACCGAACCACTATAAAACCTTGTGTTTCGTGTCACATTATCTCTTCTCTCTTTCATTCTTAGCATTTACTTCTGCATTTTGTTTGTGCTTATATTGTGCATCACTCTCTTCACAAAGCACTTCAAAGCTATCGATTTCAAAAGACTTTAATTTTTAAAGAACCCAATTCACCCCCCCTCTTGGGTTGCCATCTGGGCCAACAATTGGTATCAGAGCAAGTGCTCATTTAGAATTTGATCTCACGATCAAGGGCTAAAGATCCTTATGGCAACACAAAGTGGTTCATGTTTTGCTGAAGGTCATTCTACGAATAGACCTCCTTTATTTAATGGAACCAACTATTCATATTGGAAAGCTAGAATGAGAATATTCATTCAAGCTTCTGACTATGAATTGTGGGGAGTAATAATGAATGGACCTAGTACACCCACACACGTAGTTGATGGCACTATTGTTCCTAAGCCGAAAGGGATTGGAATGATAATGATAGGAGAATGGCACAATTAAATGCTAAAGCCATTAACATTTTGTATTGTTCCTTAGATTCTAATGAATTCAACCGAATCTCAACATGTAATTCTGCAAAAGAAATTTGGGATAGGTTGGAAATAACACATGAAGGAACAAGTCAAGTAAAAGAATCAAAGATAAATATTTTGTTCATAAATATGAATTATTTACCATGGAACAAAATGAAACCATCACATGCATGTTCACTAGATTCACTGATATTGTGAATGGTTTGAAAAGTCTTGGAAAAGTATATACTAACTCTGAGCTTGTTCGCAAAATTCTTAGGTCACTTCCAAGGACTTGGGAAGCCAAGGTGACAGCCATACAAGAAGCCAAAGATCTGAACATCCTACCATTGGAAGAGCTTCTTGGTTCGCTAATGACTCATGAGCTTCAAGTTAAACAACATGTCAATGAGGATGAGTCAAGAAAGAAGAAGACCATCGCCCTCAAAGCTGCGGAAAAGAAGTAAGCAGCAGCGATGATGAAGAGGATGATGATGATGAGACAGCCCTCCTTGCAAGGAAATTCAAGAAGTTTATGCAAAGAAGGAGGCCCTTCCACAAGAAGAGATTTGTATCAAAAATGGAAGGAGAAAAAGAAAAGGATAAGAAAAAGGAAAAGGACAAATAAAAAGAGAAAGAGCCCTTAGTATGTTATGAATGTAAAAAGCCAGGCATTTTAGATATGACTGTCCTTTACTTAAGAAGGCCTATAAGAAAAAGAAAAAGGCCTACATGGCAACTTGGACTGACAGTGAAGAGTCTTCTTCCGAAGAAGAAGAACAAAAGGAAGTTGCAAATGTTTGCTTCATGGCGGACGACAATGAAGAGGTAAGTACGAAACCCCCAATGATGAATTTACTTTTGATGAAATGTTTGAAGCATTTAATGAATTGATGATTGATTTCAAGGCTTTGAAAAAGAAACACAAATCTTTGAAAACTGAAAACTTAAATTTAATTAATGAGAAAAATGAGTTAAATCTTGTAGTTAAAGATTTAAAAGATAAAAAGGAAACACTTTTTAATGAAAAGAATGATTTTGCTCATAAGATTGATTTGATTAAATCTGAGAATAAAAATCTAATTAAAGAGAAAGAATCAATCTCTAATGAAAATGATTTTCTAAAGAAAGATGTTAAAAAGTATAAAGACATTGTTGAGAAATTTACTCTAAGCTCAACTAAACTAAATATGATTTTAGATAGTCAAAAAGCAGTTTTTGACAAAGCAGGTTTAGGGTATAACACATTTAGAAAATAAAAATCATTGAAAAATATTTTTGTAAAAGCTAACCAAAGTAATATTACTTGTTTTAAATGTAATCAAAAAGGACATAAATCTTTTGAGTGCAAAACAATAAGTAATAATAAAAATTAAACACTAAAGGAAAGAAAATTTGGGTTCCGAAAGGAACAATTTTTATTGCTACTAACCATGAAGGACCCAAGAAAGCTTGGGTACCTAAACATAAAGTTTAAATTATGTTGCAGGAATGTCTTGTAGCCAAAAGATCAAAAAAAAAGTGGTACCTTGATAGTGGCTGCTCAAGACATATGACGGGTGACAAAGATGAATTCATCACCCTGAAGAAAAGAAAGGTGGAGTTGTTACGTTTGGCGATAATGGTAAAGGTCAAATTATGGGCCTTGGTAAAGTTCGTATAACTCCATCTACATTTATTGATAATGTACTTTATGTTGATGGTTTGAAGCATAATCTAATTAGTATAAGCCAATTATGTGATAAAAACTTTAATGTTTCATTTAAATCTTCAATATGCACTGTAACTAATTCTATTGATAATAGCATTGTATTTACTGGTTATAGACATGGCAATGTTTACTTGGTTGATCTAGAAAAATTATCTTTGAGTGATCATTGCTTGATTGCTGACAATGCTAACATAAATGAAATTAGTTGGTTGTGGCATCGTAGATTAGGTCATGCAAGCACACACCTTATTTCAAAATTAATTAAAATGGATTTAGTTAAAGGCTTACCTAAACTAGTTTTTAAAAACAACAAAATATGTGATGCATGTCAATTTGGAAAACAAACAAGAAGTTCTTTCAAATCTAAAAATGTTGTTTCAACTTCTAGGCCATTAGAGCTACTTCACATGGACCTTTTTGGACCAACTAGAACCACAAGTCTAGGAGGAAAGAAATATGGTCTAGTGATTGTAGATGATTATTCTAGATATACTTGGGTACTATTTTTAGCTCACAAAGATGAGACTTTCTCGATATTCCTGAAATTCTTCAAGAAAGTCACAAATGAGAAAACACTACCATAGTATCTCTAAGAAGTGATCATGGAACTGAATTTGAAAATCACTTATTTGAAAGTTTCTGCACTGAAAATGGTATTAATCATAATTTTTCAGCCCCTAGGACTCCACAGTAAAATGGTGTAGTTGAAAGGAAAAATAGGACTCTAGAAGACATGGCCCGTACCATGCTATGTGAAAGTAAACTCCCAAAATACTTTTGGGCGGAAGCTATTAACACAGCATGCTACATCTTAAATCGAGCCCTAATAAGACCAATCTTAAAGAAAACACCTTATGAATTATGGAATGAAAGAAAACCCAATATAAAATACTTTCATGCATTTGGATGTAAATGTTTTATTCATAATAATGGTAAAAATAATTTAGGAAAATTTGATGCTAAATCTGATGAAGGAATCTTTTAGGATATTCAATAACTAGTAAAGCTTATAGAGTATTTAACAAGAAAACCTTAGTAGTTGAAGAATCCATTCATATAGTTTTCGATGAGTCTTTAGCATCTAGTTCTGAAAAATTTGATGATGAGAAGATACAAACATAATTGAAAAAGATCTTGAAAAATTAAATATTGATGTATCTTTAGATCAAGAACAAGAAGCTAAAGATAATGATTCACCTAAGGATAATGATACTAACGCTAATCATAATGATGTAGATCTACCTAGGGATTGGAGATATGCTTATAGTCATCCTAAGGAATTGATTATAGGTGATCCATCTCAAGGAATAAGAACTAGATCATCCATGAGAAATATTAGTAATCATCTTGCATTTGTATCACAAATTGAACCTAAAACTATTGAAGAAGCTGAAAAATATAATAATTGGATGTTAGCAATGCAAGAAGAATTAAATCAATTTACAAGAAATAATGTATGGACTTTAGTTGAAAGACCTAAAAATCATTCAGTTATAGGATCAAAATGGATATACAGAAATAAACTAGATGAAAATGGCATAGTAATTAGAAACAAAGCTAGATTAGTTGCAAAAGGATATAATCAAGAAGAAGGTATTGATTTTGATGAAACCTTTGCACCAGTAGCTAGATTAGAAGCCATTAGGCTATTACTTGCATTTGCATGTCATATGAATTTTAACTTATTTCAAATGGATGTAAAGAGTGCATTTTTAAATGGATTTATAAATGAAGAAGTTTATGTAGAACAACCACCAGGTTTTGAAGATCACGAATTTTCAAATCACGTCTTTAAATTGCACAAAGCTTTATATGGTTTGAAACAAGCACCTAGAGCTTGGTATGATAGATTAAGTAAATTCTTAATTGAAAATGATTTTATAAGAGGAAATATTGATAAAACTTTATTTTTGAAAAGAAAAGGTAAAGATTTATTAGTAGTTCAAATATATGTTGATGATATTATTTTTGGTGCTACTAACAATATTCTATGTCAAGATTTTGCCAAGTTAATGCAGGGCGAATTTGAAATGAGCATGATGGGAGAACTCAACTTCTTCCTTGGACTCCAAATCAAACAAAGCAAAGAGGGAATCTTCATCAACCAAACAAAATACACAAGAGAAATCCTAAAGAAGTTTGGTATGGAATCAATTAAACCCCTCGGAACACCAATGAGTCCCTCATGCAAGCTGGACAAAGATGAAGAAGGTAAGAAGGTTGACCAGAAATATTATCGAGGTATAATCGGATCCCTACTTTACTTAACTGCTAGTAGACCAGACATAATGTTTGTTGTTTGCTTATGTGCTAGATTTCAGTCAGAACCTAAAGAATCACATTTAATTGCTGTTAAAAGAATACTAAGATATGTAAGTGGAACAAAAAATGTAGGTTTATGGTATTCTAGAGACTCCACATTAAATCTGATTGCTTACACTGATTCTGATTATGCTGGATGTAAGTTAGATAGAAAAAGCACAAGTGGTGCATGCCAATTCTTAGGAAGTAACTTAATCTCATGGTTTAGCAAAAAGCAAAATTCAGTTGCATTATCAACTACTGAAGCTGAATATGTAGCGGCTGGAAGTTGTGTGCGCAAATCCTATGGATTAAGCGACAACTTGAAGACTATGGTATCACACTTAATAAGACACCCATAAAATGTGATAATACAAGCGCAATCAATTTAACTAAAAATCCAATTCAACATTCAAGGACAAAACACATAGAAATTAGATATCACTTTATAAGAGAACATGTAACTAATGAAGAAATTTGTCTTGAATATGTTAACACTGAAGAACAATTAGCTGATATTTTTACAAAACCTTTAAGCGAAGAAAGATTTTGTTATTTTAGAGGAGAATTAGGGATTTGTGATCCTTTGGAATAGATTTTGAAACCCCTAAGGAAATATATCTAGAGTTCTTTCAATTTCTCAAAATCTTAAGGAAATTTTATCTAGAACTCATATCAATTTGATCTCTCAAAATCCATGATTTTTAATCAGACTCAAAGATCAAATTCCGGACTCATTTCAGATTCTCTGAATCTTTTTTTCTCTGATGATCATTTGGTACATTGCTGATTGTGGAGGGAAGAAGAAGTCAAGTTTGCCCTATGGCATGGTTCTAACGAAGTTATTTCAAGCCAAGGATTACATTTGGTGATAGTGAGCCGAAAAGGAAATTAAGGCATACTGATTATTACTCTTGGCTACTATTCATCGAATGGGATTTGTTAAGAGGAATGGGAGATGGGAGAGGAAGAACATTGCTGAGGATAGAGCTATGGATACTGAGGCCCCTGGACCTTTTGTGAGACAGTCTTCACCTGAGCCTCCTCTAAGCTCTTCAGTTCCAGATTTTGCTCCTGCCTCTGTTCCAGCTCCTGCCCCTGTTCTTGTTCCTGTTCCTGCTCCAGCTCAGACATCTGCTTCACCATCTGATAGATTTTCTGATGTTCAGTTAGAACAGCTTAGATCTTTATTTAAATCTGAGATTAGTGAGCATGAAGATAGATTGAAAAGTGAGTTTGATGAAAAATTTATGAATTTGAAGGAATCTTTGTATTCTCTGAGTGATCGGATTGCAACTATTGAATCAATTCTTAGTTCATCCACTAGTTCCTTAAGTGAAGATTTAAAGAATATTTTTGAAAGCTTAAGAACATCTGTGGTGACTCTAAGACATATGCCCAGTGCAACGCCGAGCTTCAGGACAAGATTGTAACTACTTGTACTTTTGTAAATGAAAGATTAAAAGATTATGTCAAACTACAATGTGAAGGCATGCAGAGCATTGTAGATCACTTAACTAGGATTACTAGGAAGAATTTCTAAATGTAATGTAATCCTTATTTTGATGTATTAGATGCTTAGCATTTTGATGTAATGAAGTTCACTTTGTAATCTCATTTTGATGCAATGAATATTTTAACTTTTGTCTAAGCAATTTCTTTAATGTATTGGATGCTTGATTTGATCTTGAATTAGCAATGCAATGAAAGAAATTTACTTATGAAGCTTGTATTTGAATTTGATATAATGAATTTGATACAATGAAGTTGATACAATTAGATAAATAGTTGAGAAGTTTAATGATTATATGGAAAACTTGAAAACCCTTAATACATTCTTGATACAATGACTTTATCCTAACCTTTTTGTTGATTACAAAAAAGGGGGAGAGATTTTATTTAATCTTATATGCTTTCAATTAAATATATGCTTTCAATATACTTTCAATGCAATCAAATTTTAAATTTGAAAGAGGGAGAGATAATTTGAATATTAAAGGAGGAGAGTTAACTTAAAGGGAGAGATAATTTGGTTATCATTATGCTTAAAATTTAAAAAGGGAAAAATTATTTGCTTGAACTTAACAATTGAAAATTTTGAATAATTACAAATTGAGTTTCATAGGGGGAGCTATCTCATTTAGGGGGAGCCTCTCAATGAACATAAAAATTGATTTTGGTTTCAGAAAAAATTTTTCAATTCAAACATGCATATACTCAATGTTTTTGTTATCATCAAAAAGGGGAGATTGTTGAGAAATTTGGGAGATTGTAATTATTTAATTACCCCAACTTTATTGATTTTGATGATTTCCAAAAGCCATGAGTATTTTAAGGAAATAATGAGTTTATTTATCAAAAACCTTGAGCTTATTCAAAATGAAAGCAATGGACTCTCAATGTTTAAATTCACTGAGTTTTGAATCAATTTGAAAAAGAAGTTTCAAGCTCTATATTTAAGATTTCAAAAAGGAATTTTTACATGTTATATTTCAATCAATGATTTCTTGAAACATGTCTTGAATTCATGCTTAATGTCATATTTATTGTATTCAAGTCAAAATATCATTTAAAATTATTCTGGGACGAATTTCAAAGTCAATCAAGAAAATTTCTGATTTTTGATACGTTCTGGAGCCGACTCTAGAGTTTCAGAGTCGACTCCAGTAAGTAACAGAGATTTCTGATTTTCTCGAGTCGACCCTTGGATTTCAAGAGTCGACCCCTGACTCTGTGCGAGCCGACTCCTGGACTGTGTGAGCCGACTCCGCTCAAACAACATAAAGCATGTTTTTTGAGCGCTTCTCGAGTCGACTCCCCATTTTCTTCGAGTCGACCCTCGACTGTTGGGAGCCGACACTTTGGTTCTTCGCGAGTCGACCCTCTAACATTCTAAATGTTTCTATTTTTAGTAAATGACTTCGAGCCGACTCCCACAGTGCTCGAGTCGACTCCACAAAATTCTGACGCAATTTTTCACGATGACACGTCACTCCAACGGTAATATTTTCAAATAACGGCTATATTTCTGTGTTTCTAACGGATATATTTTGCAGAATCTATAAATAGAGGAGCTCTTTTCAAATCAAAAACAACAATAGAGTGGTGAAAAGAGAGAAAAGAAAATCTTTCAAAAAGAGGGAAAAACAAGCTTCATTGGAAAAATCCTTCAACTCAAGGAGAGAGACTCAAAAGGAGTGAAATCAAAAGAGAGAGATTCGTGTGCTCCAGATCTACAATCTACAAAAGTTTAAGAGGAGATCCCAAGGCAACCAAGAGCAAAATCAAGATCTTCCAACCTAGAAGAAAAAGAAGAAAAGCTTCAACCAACGTCCAAAAGCCCCAAAGCTAGGAGAATCTGTGCTGAGGCCTGATTCCACACTTCAAATGAATTGGAGAAGAGAAGCAAAGAAGCCAAGCCTGCATTCAAGCTTATTTAATCAGGCTTTTCTAAACCTAAGTTTTATTTTGATTATTCTGCTCAAGAGGAGCTGCTTGTATCTAAACTCTGATTTATTTTCTTGTGTACTGATTCAATCAGAAGATTGAATCAGTGGAGGTAGTTGTACCTCGTTGTAAGCTTGAGATAGCTTACGTTTTGGGTTCGTTGTGATCCCGTTAAAAACAACGAGTTGGGTTTTGTGCTGGTAAGCCCGTGTAAAACCGGCTGGGTTCGTTGTGATCCCGGGAAAACAACAAGTTTGAGTTGTGAGCTTGCAAAACAACTCGGCTGTAATCTTGGGAGATTATAGTGTGGATCCAAGTGAATCTTGGGAGTGGACGTAGGTATGGATTGCACCGAACCACTATAAAACCTTGTGTTTGCCGTGTCACATTATCTCTTTCTCTCTCTCATTCTTAGCATTTACTTCTGCATTTTGTTTGTGCTTATATTGTGCATCACTCTCTTCACAAAGCACTTCAAAGCTATCGATTTCAAAAGACTTTAATTTTTAAAGAACCCAATTTACCCCCCCCCTCTTGGGTTGCCATCTGGGCCAACAATAGAAAACACCCAGACTTTCCTGCTGAAATCATCTATAACGTGACAAAGTACTTATTGCCTGCATATGATGCCACTGGTGCTGGACCCCAGACATCTGAATGAACCAACTCCAGCCTTTCAGTCTTCTTTTGAGTTCTTGCTAACTGAAAACTTACTACTTTCTGCTTACCAAAGATACACTCTTCACAAAACTTTAGATTCACCTTCTTTAGCCCAGGTAGAAGCTCTCTCCTGTGTAGAATATTCAAGTTCTTCTCACTAAGATGACCGAGCCTCCTGTGCCATAATGTAGTCACTGTACCCGTATCTCCTGCTGCCACTGAAACTAAACTTTAACTGTCTGCCAAGAAGTAGAGAGTGGCTATCTGCTTCCCTTTGACAACAACCATAGACCCTTTAGTAATCTTCCACTGATAATTACCAAAATGGATACATAACCCTCAACATTAAGCTAGCTGGTAGAAATTAGGTTTTTCTTTAACTCTAGGATGTCTCTGGCTTGTGCAAGTCTCAATTCTCCGCCTGTCATTGGCTTTAGTACAATTGTTCCTTTACCAATAATTCTGCACTGGTGTCCATTGCCAACTATGATATGACCAAAATCTCCTTGGACAAAATCCAAAAATAGGTGTCTCTTTGAGCTGCAATGGTAAGAAGCCCCTGAGTCTACAAACCATAGATCTGAGTTTGCCCCATCACCGGCTGACAGGCACACATCCTCAAAATTACGCTCAATAGTACTCACAACATTTGCTTCCTAACCTTCTATCTTGCTCTCTGCACCTTTTTCCTTCTTCTTACCCCAACAATCCTTGCTCATGTGACCTTTCTTCCCGCAGTTCCAACACTTCATGGGAAATCTCCCTTTGGACTTTCCTCTGCTCTTGGACCGGCCTTTCTCTGACTTCTTCCTCTCCTGTGATCTTCCTCTGGTATCCATCATAAGTGCAGCACTTGTAGAAGTCCCACCCACAGCCTTGTCTCAACTCTCTGGCAAGGAACATAAGAAAAGAAGAGTCCTGAATGAATCATCAAAAGCAACAGAGACCGACTCTAATTGATTAATCATCGTGTTGAACTCGTTCAGATGCTCCGTCACTGAACTATTCTCAGCCATCTTCAAATTGAAGATCTTTTTCATGAGAAATATCTTATTTGAGGTGGAAGGTTTTTCATACAGCTTTGTTAAAGTGGTCATCATATCCATGATGGTCTTTTCCTTTGTAATATTATACGCCACTTGAGGTGTCAACGATAATCTGATCGTGGCCAGGGCTTTCCTATCTAGAATCATTCAATCTGAGTCGCTCATTGAATCCGGCTTCTTTCCCTCTAATGGAAGGTAAAGATCCTTCTGATATAGGTAGTCCTTAATTTGCATCCTCCACCATCCGAAATTGTGACCATTGAATTTCTCAATTTTGATCTTGTCTTCTGCCATCTCTTTGTTGATTTGTTCGACTATAATAATATGAAGAAAATCAAGCTCTGATACCAATTTGATAGGGAATACAACAAATATTCCTCTAATAAGATCGCTATTAGTATGGTTAAGCACGCAGTTGCGATAAAAATCAACAAAAAATATAGAATAATAATAGGAACCATCCAAAAGAAAATAGCAAGAGACGAGGATTTTACGTGGTTCACCCAAACTGGGCTACGTCCACGGCGGCACAGGATCTGCAAGACTTCACTAAGAGTTGAATCAGGTAAAAGCCCTCAAAACACACTCTCTCAAAAACTCTTATGATCCATAGAGTTGAATCAGGATCTACAGCACATGGAGGATGTCCTCACAGAGCCTCCTGTTCTTTATTTATTTATTTATTTTTCCCTCAACTTTACCGGTTGAAGAAGACACCCAAGGATCGAAGACTCTCCTCCTATCTAATCCCATATCAAAACTGGCTCCACACTTTTGGCAACCATGGACTGATTTCCAAAACTGGCTCCACACTTTTGGCAACCATGGACTGATTTGCTGCCTTAAAAATCTCCAACAAATCCTTCCCAAGATCAGATTTGGAAGTTGCAATAAATCCTCCCCAAAATCAGCTTCCTTAGTTGGCCAAATCGAATTCAAAATTCGAATTCAAACTCCCTCTTGATAAAATTAAGCTCCATCCATAACAGAGTCGGTCTTAGGTGCCGACGTGGAGTCGAGCTAAGGTCGACGTAGAGTCGAGCTAAGGTGCCGACATGGAGTCGAGCCAAGGCGCCGATGCGGAGTCGAGCTAAGGTGCTGAAGTGGAGTCGGGCTTGAGTGCCGAGGGGAGACACGGGCTTGGGTGCCGAGGGGAGACTCGGGCTTGGAGTGCCGACGCAGAGCCAGACTTGAATGCCGATGGGAGACTCGGGCTTGAGTGCCGAGGGGAGACTCGGGCTGACAACCAATCTATTTCCTAAGTAGAAAGTCATAGGTTCGCCCCCTACCTGGTGCACCAGCAAATCTGTTATTGCCAAATCACTTTTAAGGAGCGTCAGGCGACAGAAATGCTTCATAGGCCTTCAGAGGAATGACAGGAACCGCCTCCTTTAGCCGGGAACCTGCAAGAAAAGTTCCGGACCGATGGTGCCGATGGGGACCCTCCGACGCTCAAGTTAGTGATTTGGAGAACAGGAATTTGAATGAGAGAGTAGAGATTCTGTCCCCTCCTCATTGCGAGTTAGGGGTCCTTATGTCCCTGTTTGGGGGTTCCTTTTTACCTTTTGTTGAATAGTCGTCGAATCCCATTCTGTTAGGATTGGCCTCGGCTGATGCGTGTGTAGTTGTTAAGCATGCACCGTAGATACTGATGACTCCGTAATACGTGGGTAATCGCCCGTGATTTTGGTGAAATAGATGAGCGAGATATGCGGCAGTTGGTGCCTCAAATCCTCGGGTCTGGTATCCGAGATTGGCTCCGCTATATTAGGGAAACGTGCACTGTAGAGCAGCAAAGGTGAGGCCGAAGCTAGATGCCAAGGCCGAAGCCAAAGGCCGGGGCCGAAGCCAGGGGCCAAAGCGAGGATGAGGCCGAAGCTAGAGGCCGAGGCCGAAGCCAGGGGCCCAGGTGAGGGTGAGGCTAAAGCTAGAAATAAGCTATAAACTCATTTGGCTCCAAAAATTATGCAAGATATTATGCTTCTTGTTATTACTGTTCAAAAGGAATGATCAGCCACATCATATTTATTTATTTATTTTACTTCTGAGACTGCGATAAATCCATGCCTCCCAGGGATCGCCACTGTGAAGTAGCGGGATCACACCTTTCAAGTTGCTTCCAGAGGTCGGCCGGTCGATCGGTTTAAATAAAAAACACGCTTGGCATCCCGTTAATTAAGAAATGGAATAAATGTAGTCTAATTAAAAGTAAAAAAAATAAAAGGAACAAGATCCTTTACCCAAAAAATTAAATAACAACAGAAATATAATCCAAAAGTCTCCACTGTCTATCATTATATAAAAAAAAAATAATTAAACAATGTTTTATTTTGCAAATAAATCATTTGATAACGACAGGAGCAGAGTCAACGGAGGCTGAGAGGACGGGTGTCCCTCTTGGTCGACAACCTTAATTAAATAATTGGTTTCCATGCCTCCACTTTAATTATTGCTGGTAACACGACAATAATGCTAGGGAAAGCAATGGACTTGTGCAACAAATTATTTAGGAATATATGCGAATCATTTTTAAAAAGATGAGGACTAGAATCTTTTCCCCTTATCTTGCCACCTTCTAGCTCAGCAAGAATGATGTTGATAACAACACCTAGCTACGGGGAGAACTATTACTATACATAGTGGTATTCATTAATTATTTAGGAATCTCGCCACCTTGTTTTATTTATTTATTTTTTTTTTTTTTTTTTGAGGAGGTAAAGCCACCTGAATGGTAGTCTTCATGTTTTGGTATAGGATTCGGGTCAAAAACCAAAAATAAAAAATAAAAAAGCAGGATTCCCACTTTTGTTGTCTTTAATTTGTGCCATATTCCGCACGCTTTGATTACTTTAAACGCTTGCAGGTGCCATTGGTTTGTTTTTTCTGAAGGGGAAACTTAAAACCAGGGCCCCCTTTTTTTTTGTTTTTTTAGCTTTTACATATCATGCATTTTATGTTTATTTTGTTAAACATCACGAGCAAATATGATTAGGGACTAAACATAAATTGATCATTGATGACGCCAAGTCACATTCTTCAAATATCAGGAAAGGCGGACGTCCTTTTCCTTGAACCCCTGCAAGAAAAGTCACCAGAGACCGGTTGTTCTGGTGGAGATCCTCCGATGCTCAAGTCAGTCACTTGGGATCAGACAAAAACCGCTCAGCGGAAGGGAGCTGAGACGGTTAGGGTTTTTGCTAGAAGGAAGAAAGCTAGAAAACCAGAGTTCGGATCCTTACTCACAGTGCGGGAACGTGTTTTTATACCTGTTCGAATATCCCATCTTACTGTTTCGGAAGATCACCGTCGTACCATCACTGTGCGCACCGAAGATGTCCCGCGCTACCTGTCAACATGATATCACACGTGTCTAACAGCCACGGTTGTATTTGGTGCACGCCGTTGCTTGATATGACCGCGCACAGTTGCAAATGGTAGCGAATCGTACGCCATAATGGAGTACGATCACGCACAGGAACATGCAGCGCGCCATACACCGTTATGAGGTATGGCCCTCCGTAACGGGGTGCAATCACGGGCGTACGGAGAATCACGTGGCCGCGCCATGTGGCCCGGAGCTATCATTTGGTTTGAAGGTTGGTCTGCGTGCTGATCGCTGATGATACCCACATACCCCGAGACCGGAGGAGGGTCTCGTGGTAGAGATATGGTGGTCCTACCCCGAGCCCTAAAGGGGTACCGGAGGTGGGACGATGCTGGTGCACCTCGAGACCGGAAGGGGTCTCTGGGTCGAGAGATGGTGGTCCCATCCCGAGACCGAAAGGGGTCCCGGGGGTGGGACGATGCTGGTGCACCCCGAAACCGAAGGGGGTCTCGGGGTCGAGAGATGGTGATCCCACCCCGAGATCGGAAGGGGTCCCGGGGGTGGGACGATGCTCGTGCACCCCGAGACTGGGGGGGGTCTCGGGGTCGAGAGATGATGATCCCATCCTGAGACCGAAAGGGGTCCCGAGGGTGGGATGATGATGGTGCACCCCAAGACCGGAGGGGTCTCGGGGTCGAGAGATGATGATCCCACCCCAAGATCAAAAGGGATCCCAAGGGTGGGATGATGCTGGTGCACCCCGAGACCGGAGGGGGTCTCGGGATCGAGAGATGATGATCCCACCTCGAGACCGGAAGGGTCCCGGGGGTGGGATGATCATGGTGCACCCCGAGACCAGAGGGGGTCTCAGGGTCGAGAGATGATGATCCCACCCCGAGATCGGAAGGGGTCCCAGGGGTGGGACGATGCTGGTGCACCCCGAGACCGGAGGGGGTCTCGGGGTCAAGAGATGGTGGTCCCACCCCGAGACCGGAAGGGGTCCTGGGGGTGGGATGATGCTGGTGCACCCCGAGACCGGAGGGGGTCTCGAGGTCGAGAGATGATGATCCCACCCCGAGACCGGAAGGGGTTCCGGGGGTTGGATGATGCTGGTGCACCCCGAGACCGGAGGGGGTCTCGGGGTCGAGGGATGATGATCCCACCCCGAGATCGGAAGGGGTCCTGGGGGTGGGACGATGCTGGTGCACCCCGAGACCAGAGGGGGTCTCGGGGTCTAGAGATGGTGATCCCACCCCGAGACCGGAAGGGGTCCCGGGGGTGGGACGATGCTGGTGCACCCCGAGACCGGAGGGGGTCTCGGGGTCGAGAGATGATGATCCCACCCCGAGATCGGAAGGGATCCCGGTGGTGGGATGATGCTGGTGCACCCCAAGACCGGAGGGGGTCTCGGGGTCGAGAGATGATGATCCCACCTCAAGACCGAAAGGGGTTTCGGGGTGGGATGATGATGGTGCACCCCGAGACCGAAGGGGGTCTCGGGGTCGAGAGATGATGATCCCACCCCGAGATCGGAAGGGGTCTCGGGGTGGGACGATGCTGGTGCATTCCGAGACCGGAGGGGGTCTTGGGGTCGAGAGATGGTGGTCCCACCCCGAGACCGGAAGGGGTCCCGGGGGTGGAACGATGCTGGTGCACCCCGAGATCGAAGGAGGTCTCGGGGTCGAGAGATGATGATCCCACCCCGAGACTGGAAGGGATCTCGGGGTGGGATGATGCTGGTGCACTCTGAGACCGAAGGAATTCTCGAAGTCGAAAGATGATGATCTCTGTTAGCTATTGTACCTTTTATTTTGACAACGTGGAACCAGTCATATCAATCATGAAAATCAAAGACTGGATACCATAATACAGGGACTCAAAGTAGAAGAGACAGTTCCGGGGATATATATATATATATATATCGCCTAGCTAATTATGTGTTGACATTTTACTTGGCGGCCCCGGCCTCGTGCAGTATGCCTGGTGCACGTGATCGATTTGCTTCACCTTGCAGCTAGCAGCTCTTCAATGTCATTTTTATAGCCTTCTATAATTAATCCAGCAATAAATCCTGTTGTACGTAGCAAGGCCTTGGATTGCCTACGACTTAATTTAGGTTTGGGTAGATAGCTGAATATTACAGCGAACGCCGCCCCTGTCCTAACCCACATATAAATAGTTGAAAAATAATTTTTATCTTTGAAAAAAACCTCTTCCTAGAATTTGCTAAAAATAATATAAAAATTTAAATATATAAATAAAATAAAAAATAAAAAAGATATGAACCAAACCAGGATCAAGGCGTATTAAATACTGTCCTAAGGATCAGATTTTCGCTCCTTCATGCAGGTTGTTAGCAATCTGTCCTCAAGGTACAACGATCCAGCTCGATCTGATCTCCTACTATGAGCACGATCATGTGGAGATACAAACCCAATGATTACCTTCAAATGCCCAAAAAAATAGATTGTAACAGTAAAAGTAAAAGATAAAGAATTTTGATTAATTCATATTTCCCTCAATATGAATTCTTGAGCCTATTTATAGGCTCGGCCTGTAAAAGCTCCAACGGCTATGCCCATAATGGCCTTAAAGGCCTAATAGCCGTTAGCCTAAAATCACGTCAAAATGGTTTACAAAATGAATTGTTTGGGCTATTTCTGGATGTTGATGAATGTTGCCTCTCGCAACGTTCATGCAGTGAATGTCCGCGAGTGTTTCGCTTGCGGGCGTTTCCCCCTTTTTTTAAAACTTTTTCAACAATCCTCCATAAAAGTTTGTTTTAAAAAATAAATAAATATAATAAAAATTTTAGGGCATACTGCGCAATAGGTGAGGTGTCCTGTGGACTTGAACCTCACTTAGTATTGATTGTATACATATGAAGAAACCATAGTGGATTAGATCTTGAACTAGGTCCTTTGACTCAGACTTCTACTAATCACACACACAGTATGGATCAATTGGGTTTAAGCGGTCAGCGCATATTAAAGGCCTTGCGCTTAATACCTTGATTTTTCATGAGAATTCTTTAAGATTAGCCCAAACATTTAGTCACGGCCTAATATGACGATTCTCATATAGGTGAATCCTCCAAGGGTATTTGTGACAATACCCTGCAGATAACCTATCTCGGATCCATTAAGAGTATGATTCAACCTTACACAAATTTACTTCACTTTACAAGAGCACTCATCATAGGGATGGGATGAAATTTTTTTAAAAAAATTTATGCTCTAACACAATCACTCAATCAGCTTTGTTTCTACCACATTGAATCTCATTCATGAGATCTCCAATCACAGAGGTTGGATATCCACTGATGGTGACCAAATAATGGGCTTAAGCCCTATCTCTCTCGATGAATCTAGGACTCGACTCCTAGATAACTCCTTGGTTAAATAATCTGCCAAATTCTACTCGGCAAATTCCAAAGAAATAATAATATTTTTTTACTAGACCTTAAATAAGAGAATCAAACAAAGATATATTAGGATTTAATATCCAAATACAAGTAAACAATAAGTTGGATATTTCAACATGAGATTATTTAGTAAATTATAAAATCTTTTATTAAATCTCATGGCAATAGATTTTAAGACTCAAAATAGAGCATTTATATGACATACCTTGTCACAACATCCAAGTTCATCCATTCTTTGCTATTTGGTAACATAAAAGATTCACAATAGTAGGTAAGCAATAAGTATTTGTCAAATGCTGTTACTTTTGTCTAGGAGATATTAAGTATTGACCACTATATCAGTAAACACTTATCTAGAATTAAAATTTTTTGCATTTATGTAAGAATGTAAATATATGCTAGTAGCTACACTTGAAAGTTAAATAATAAAATGATATAAAAATACATCTACATACAAACACGCATATATCATGTGCATAAATGCAAGCATGTGTATACACACATATAATACATATAATACCTATATATACATGTGTATATTATAGAAATTTTTGAAAAGATAAGAAAGCTATAAATATGCTTTTCTAAACCATATTGCATTGAAGCCATCAATGACAAATGCTTCATAGCCTGGATGTCTAAATTTCAATGATACAAACATAAATACCACTAGATATGCTCCATCAGATCTTGCAACAAAGGATCTAATTTTGGCAACAGTAAGATTGGTCTTATTTAATAAACAAGATGGCGTCAGATATTCAGTGAATTATTGTAGAAAGCAGCAATGTTATGCCTAAAGGAAATTCACATGATCAACTTAAATATCTAAACTTTGTGCAGTCATGGGTGCACAACATTCACCAAAAGAAGGATTCCAAAAACATATCTCCTGACATGGAATGGAATGAAATAAGATGTTCTTCAACCCAGAAGAGATTCCGATGCTTTGGAGTCATTAGCAACATTTTTGACCCAAAAAATTCATGGTTAGAATGTATAACAACTGATGAGTTGAGAGGAGCTTATTTGTCATTGCTAGGCAAGTGGTACTATTATAATATATATATATATATATATATATATATATATATATATATATATATAGCATGCCCTGAAAAAATAATAATACATGTATCTACCCGCACGTCTCCACATGAATAATACATTCATATATATAATTATGTTAGGAAAATTATTGAGAAATTATTTACCCAATTAATTGATTTTGATGATTAACAAAAGCCATGAGTATATTCATTGTATTTCTGATAAATTTGATTAGTGTTTCAGGGATTAAGATCAGTTATTTATCCAAATGATACTTAGAAATCAGTTTTGAATTGAATTTCAATGAAATTTATTTAAGTTCAGAACTTGGAGCCGACACCTAGAACCTCTCGATCCAACTCTAGAGTGTATCAGAATAGTTCTAATTTTTTGGTATGGTTCGGAGTCGACACCTAGAATTTTGGAGCCGACACCTGAAGTTTTGGAGCCGACACATGGATTTCGGGAGCCGACTCTAACTTGAGTTACAGAGACTATGTTTTCGGAGCAATTCTTAGAGATGACACCTCAAAATTGGGAGCCGACTCCAGACATCGGTGAGTCGACACTTTGTAAAGTGGGAGCCGACTCCACGTCGAATAATTTTTTTGCGATTTTTGAAAACCCGATTTGGAGCCGACACATAAAAAGTTGGAGCCGACTCCAACCTGTCAAGGATAATTTTCAAAAGTGCTAGATCAGCTCTAACGGATATATTTTCCACCTAACTCTCAACGGAGCTATTTTTTGCATGAAGAATCATCCAAGGTACTTTGTAATGGCTATTTTCTCACCTAATCTCAGATTAAGACTCTATATAAAGAGGAATTCATTCGTTTGAAAAAAAAAAGAAAAAAAGAGATAATAATGAAAAAAATCAAGAGATTTTTAAAGAAAAAATCTCTGAGTCCACATCTTTCATTTAAAGAGATATTCAAGAGAAATCCCAAGCCCTAAAAGTTCAAATTCAGAGGATTCTCAATGGAGAAAAGAAGAAGAGCAAAAGCCCTATTTTCTCAACATTCTCTTCAACGAGCTGTGTTCAAGATTCAAAGTTCAATCCTTGCTCATCCATTCAAAAGAAAGGAGAAAAAGAAGAAAAGAAGAAAAGCTCAAATCCACTTGGCTTCAATAAGGCTTTTCTAACCTTGTTTATTTACATTGCATATTTGCTCATTTAAGGAGCTATTAATTGCTGTAAACTTTATTTTGAATTGTTGCTTACTAATTCAATCAGGGGGATTAAATTAGTTGAGATAGTTTACCTCGGGAACAAGCTATGTTTAGCTTGGGTTAAGGTTTTGTGCTGGTGAACCTGTGAAAACCGACTGGGTTTGTTGTGACCCCATATAAAATAATAAGTTATAGTTGTGAGCTTATAAAACAACTCAACTGTAATCAAGGGATTATAGTGTGGACCCAAGAGTTGCTTGGGAGTGGACATAGGTATAGGATACCAAACCACTATAAATCTTTGTATGTTTATCGTGCCTTTGTCTCTCTCTCTCTCATTTACGTTGTGTACATTACTTACATCATCACTTCACTTGTGCACTTAATCCTTGTGAAATTGGTTTTAAGTTTTAATTGTTAATTTTTTAAAGAACCCAATTTATCCCCCCTCTTGGGTTGCCATCTGGGCCAACAATTGGTATCAGAGGTTATGCTCATTTCTAGTTGATCTAACGATCAAGAGTTAAAGATCCAAATGGCAACACAAGCTGGATCATCTTTTGCTGAAGGTCAATCCACTAATAGGTCACCTTTGTTTAATGACTCTAATTATTCATATTGGAAAGCAAGAATGAGGATTTTCATTCAAGCTTTAGACTATGAATTGTGGAGTGTCATTATAAATGGACATAGCACACCACACACATTGTAGATGGTTCAATAGTTCCTAATCCCAAAAGGGATTGGAATGAGAACGATAGGAAAATGGCTCAACTCAATGCAAAAGCCATGAATGTCTTGTACTGTTCTTTGGATGCAAATGAATTCAATAGAATATCAACTTGCATTTCAGCAAAGAAATTTGGGATAGATTAGAAGTTACCCATGAGGGTACTAACCAAGTAAAAGAATCCAAAATTAACATTCTAGTGCACAAATATGAATTGTTTAGCATGGAACAAACTGAATCAATCACATGCATGTACACTAGATTTACATATATTGTTAACGATTTGAAAAGTCTTGGTAAGACTTATACTAATTCTGAATTGGTGCGCAAAATTTGTTAGATTTCTTCAAGATCATGGGAAGCAAAAGTAACCGCAATCCAAAAAGCCAAAGACTTAAACATTCTACCTTTAGAGGAGCTACTTGATCCTTGATGACCCATGAGCTGACAATAAAGCAGCATCAAGAGAAAGAAGTTAAGAAGAAAAGAACCATAGCACTCAAGGCTACAGAAAATGATAAGAGCAGCAGCGAGGAAGAAGAAGAAGATGATGAAACAGCTCTCCTTGCAAAGAAGTTTTGGAAGTTTATGCAAAGAAGGAGACCCTTCCTCAAAAGAAAATCGGAAATTAAAATGGAAGGAGAAAAGAAAAAGAAAGGGATAAAGATAAAGAAAAAGAACCCTTGACATGTTATGAATGTAAGAAGGCAGGGCATTTTGATCGGAATGTCCTCAACTAAAGAAGGGTTACAAGAAGAAGAAGAAGGCCTATGTTGTAACTTGGAGTGATAGTGAAGAGTCTTCATCCGAAGAAGAATAAAAAGAGGTTGCAAACATATGCTTCATGGCTAACGACAACAATGAGGTATGTACTGAAACCCCTAATGATGATTTTACATTTGATGAATTGTATGATGCATTTAATGAGTTAGTGATTTTAAGGTTTTGAGAATGAAAAATAAATCTTTGAAAACTAAAAACCTAAATCTTCTCAAGAGAAAAATGAACTAATTCTTGAGGTTAAAAATCTAAAATCTGAAAGTGAAGTTTTACTAAAAGAAAAAGAATCAATTTCTAATGAAAATATTAACTTAACAAAATAAATTGATAAATATAAGAATATTGTTGATAGATTTACATATAGTTTAGAAAAATTAAATTTACTTTTAAGTAATCAAAGAGCTGTATTTGATAAAGCTGGATTAGGTTATAGACCTCACATGAAACAAAAATTTGTGAACAATTTCTTTATTAAGAAAACAACCAAAAATGATGTTTCATGTATTGCTGTAACAAAAAGGGACATAAATCATATGAATGCAATTTTAGAAAATCTAATAAGAATTCAATGATTAAAGGAAAGAAAATATGGGTTCCTAAAGGAACAATATTTATTGCAACTAACATGAAGGACCCAAGAAAGCTTGAGTACCTAAACAAAAGATTTGATTATCTTGCAGGAGTGTCTTGCGGCCAAAGGATCAAAACGAAAGTAGTATCTTGATAGTGGTTGCTCAAGGCATATGACGGGTGACAAGGAGTAATTCATCACCCTTGAAGATAAAAGAGAAGGAGTTGCTACTTTTGGAGACAATGGCAAAGGCCAAATTATGTAATTTGATAAAATTTAAATAACTCCAACTTTTATAGAAAATGTTTTATATGTTGGTTTAAAGCATAATCCGATTAGCATTAGCCAATTGTGTGATAAAGGTTTCAAAGTTTCATTTGAAGCTTCTATTTGCACTGTTTCTAATCCCATAGACAATAGCATTATATTTGTTGAAAATAGAAATGGCAATGTATACTTAATTGATTTGGACAATTTGTCTACTAGTAATCATTGCTTAATTGCTGATAATGCTAAAGTAAATGAGATTGGATGGCTATGGCATCATAGATTAGGTCATGCAAGCACATACCTAATTTCAAAATTAATTAGAATGGATTTAGTTAAAGAATTTCCAAAGTTAGATTTTGAAAAAAATAGAATTTGTGATGCATATCAATTTGAAAAATAAACTAGAAATTCTTTCAAATCTAAGAATATTGTTTCAACTACTAGGCCACTAGAGCTACTACATATGGACCTTTTTGGACCTACTAGAACCACTAGTCTAGGAAGAAAGAAATATGGTCTTGTGATAGTAGATGATTACTCTAGATATACTTGGGTATTATTTTTAGCTCACAAAGATGAGACTTTCTCGATATTTCTGAAATTCTTCAAGAAAGTCACAAATGAGAAAAATACTACCATAGTGTCTCTTAGAAGTGATCATGGAACAGAATTTGAAAATCATCAATTTAAAAATTTTTATATTGAAAATGGCATTCATCATAATTTTTATGCACCTAGAACACCACAACAAAATAGAGTCGTAGAAAGGAAAAATATAACATTAGAAGATATGGCCCGTACCATGCTATGTGAAAGCCAACTTCCAAAGTACTTCTGGACGGAAGCTATAAACGCAACATGTTACATCCTTAATAGAGCTTTAATTAGACCAATCCTTAAGAAAACTCCCTATGAACTATGGCATAATAGGAAACCTAACATTAGTTATTTTCATGCATTTGGTTGTCGATGTTTTATTCATAACAATGGTAAGGACAATCTTGGAAGTTTGATGCTAAATCTGATGAAGGCATATTCTTAGGTTATTCCACATCTAGTAAAGCATATAGAGTGTTCAATGAGAAATATTTAATTATCGAAGAGTCAATTCATGTAGTATTTGATGAATCTTTAGCATCAAGTTCTGAAAAGATTGATGATGAGGAAGATACAAATTTGCTTGAAAGAGATATTGAAAAATTGAATATAGATGTATCTTCAGACCATGAACAAGAAGCTAAGGATGATGACTCACCTAAGGACGATGTTATTGATACTACTCATAATGATGTAGATCTACCTAGAGATTGGAGATATGCTTATAGTCATCCAAAAGATTTAATCATAGGTGATCCATCTCAAGGAGTTAGAACTAGATCATCAATGAGGAACATCAATAATCATCTTGCATTTGTGTCTCATATAGAACCCAAAACTATTGAAAAAGCTAAAAAGATGGTAATTGGATGTTAGCTATGCAAGAAGAATTAAATCAATTTACTAGGAATAATGTATGGTCCTTAGTTGATAGATCCAAAGGTCATACTATTATAGGATCTAAATGGGTATTTAGAAATAAATTAGATGAAAATAGCATGTAATTATAAATAAAGCTAGATTAGTTGCAAAAGGATATAATCAAGAAGAAGGAATTGATTTTGATGAAACTTTTGCACCTGTAGCTAGATTAGAAGCAATTAGACTATTACTTGCATTTGCATGTCATATGAACATCAACTTATTTCAAATGGATGTGAAAAGTGCATTTTAAATGGATTTATAAATGAGAAAGTTTTTATAGAACAACCATCAGGTTTTGAAGATCATGAATTTTTAAACCATGTTTTTAAATTACACAAAGCACTTTATGGTTTAAAACAAGCACCTAGAGTGTGGTATGATAGATTAAGCAAATTTCTAATTGAAAATAATTTTTCTAGAGGAAATATTGATAAAACCTTATTTTTGTAAAGAAAAGATAAAGATTTATTGGTAGTACAAATTTATGTAGATGATATTGTATTTGGTGCTACTAACAATCTTTTGTGTCAAGAATTTGCTAAGTTAATGCAGGGTGAATTTGAGATGAGCATGATGGGAGAACTCAACTTCTTCCTAGGACTTCAAATCAAACAAGAAAGAGAGAAAATTTTCATCAACCAAATAAAGTACACAAAAGAAATTCTCAAGAAGTTTGGTATGGAACAAGTCAAACCTCTCGAAACACCAATGAGTCCATGCAAGTTAGATAAAGATGAAGATGGTAAGCCTGTTGATCAAAAATATTAGAGAGGTATGATAGGTTCTCTACTTTACTTAACAGCAAGTAGACCTGATATCATGTTTGCAGTATGTTTATGTGCACGATATCAATCTGAACCTAAAGAATCTCACTTAATTGCAGTAAAAAGAATACTTAGATATCTAAATGGAACTAAAAATGTAGGATTATGGTATTCTAGAGACTCAACACTAAATTTGATTGCATATTCTGATTCTGATTATGCTTGTTGTAAATTGGATAGAAAAAGTATAAGTGGTGCATGCCAATTTTTAGGAAGTAACTTAATCTCTTGGTTTAGCAAAAAGTAAAATTCGGTTGCATTATCAACTGCTGAAGCTGAATATATTGCAGCTGAAAGTTGCTATGCTCAAATCCTTTGGATTAAGCGACAACTTGAAGATTATGGTATAACACTTGATAAAACACCAATTAGATGTGATAACACAAGTGCAATAAACTTAACTAAAAATCCTATACAACACTCAAGAACTAAACACATTGAAATTAGATATCATTTTATTAGAGAACATATAGCTAATAATGACATTTGTCTTGATTATATTTGTACTGATGAACAATTAGCTGACATTTTTACAAAACCCCTAAGTGAAGAAAGATTTTGTTATCTTAGAGGAGAATTAGGAGTTTGTTATCCATTGGAATGATTTTTAAATCTCCTAGGAATGATTATCTAGAATTCAATCATTTTTTCTAATTTTCTTGTGATTTTAAGGAAAATTTATCTAGATATTTGAACCCCTTGATTCATCACATTCCAAAGTTGATTTATCCAAAATTTGATGACAATCCGGACAAGTTTCAGATTCTTTGAAACCCTTTTTTTCACTGAAACTGTCTTGGAGCCGACACCATAGTTATTGGAGTCGACTCCAGTTTTGTCTGAGATTTTGGAACCGATACCTGCCTTTCCAGAGTTGACTCCACTTCGGGCGCTGACTATGTTAGTGACCTGGAGTCGACACCTCACTTTGCGGGAGTCAACTCCAAGTGGTCCCAAATTGACTATTTTAGGGCAAAGTCGACACCTATTTGGCCCATTCTATTCCAAACTCTTCCAAAACTCTCTAAAATCTTTGAAAACCCAGAATCTTCCTAATCCATCAATCCCTAGCAATCTATGTCACTTAAGCGTCGAGGTTCGATATTTGGAGCGCCGGTGATGATAGGGAAGAGGATTGTGAGGCGTCCGACTCATCAGCCTTTGCCTAGTTCAAGTTCTACATCTTCGTCCTCCACTCCAAGTGCCATACCAGGTCCTTCTTCTCTGCAGGTAGATCTTTTAGCAGGAAGGGTTATAACTACGGGTAGAAAAGTGCACTTTGGATTCTTTGAAGATGAGGGTTTCTCTCTTGGTAGGCAGATTAAAGAAATGGGACTAGAGAAGATATGTTTATTAGATGTTCCTACTTATCTCGATCTTGTTAAGGATTTCTATCTCAACTTGTCTAGAGGAGACGGTGGGATTGTCAGTTATGTAAGAGGTACTAGAATCCACCTTACTTCAAAATTTTGGGAAGTTTGTTAGAAATTCTTGTGATTGGACCTATTACCAATATCCACAGTGAAAGAGGTAAGGCATTATCAAGGATGCTTAGTAGGGAAGTTATAGAATTTGAAGAGGTTAGGGCTAATTAGTTGTCCCTTGAGTTAAGATTGTTACATAATATCTGTAGTAGGATCTTATTCCCCAAAACCAGTAGTTTTGAGTATGTATCTGAAAGAGATGTTATAGTTATGGATAGTATATTGACCGGCCAGCCAATAAACTTACCTGGAATGATGATTTGGTATATGGCTGAGGTAGGCAGTAAGAAGAGGTCAACACTTCCATATGGAATGATTCTGACTATGGCTTTTCAGAGCCAAGGTGTGAGCATATTGGATAATGAGCCTTTAAAGAGCTAAAAACACACTGATTATTATAATAAGGCTACTCTGCACCGGATGGGATTCATGAAGATTAATGAAAATTGGGAAAGGAAGGGACACCTAGAGGACAGGGCAGCTGATACAGGAGCTACTGCACCATCTGAGGCTAGACCATCCATGAGGCATCCTTCACCTGAGCCCAGTAGATCATCACCAACACTAGCACCTGCATCTATTCCTGTTGCTACTTCTGAATTTTCTTGTGCTCAGCTGGAGCAGCTAAAGGAACTTTTTACAAGTCATGAGAAGAAGATGAAAGTTGAACTTGATAGTAGACTTTTGAGCTTAAGGGAGATGTATTACTCCTTGGAAGATAAAGTAAACATAATTGAATCATCCTTTGGAACTTCTTCTGAGGCATTGAAATGTGATTTAATGCATATTTTTGAAAAGATCAAGGACATTGGAGGAGATTTTGATACATATTCATAGTGTAATGCGGAGTTACAAGAGAAAGTGATTGTAGCAGCTTCTTTTATTGATAGTAGACTAAAAGATTTTATGAAGATACAAAAGGATGGAATGGAGAAGATTTTAAAGAACTTAAGAGACTTCTTAGATTTTCTTAGATTTTGATACTTTTTGATGTTATTAGTTTTTGATGTTTAACTTACTTTTTGATGTAATTGAATTATATTCAGTTTAATGTTTTATGATGTTTAGTTTGCATTTTGATAGTTTGTTATAGTTGAATTATGTAATGAAGCAATTATGTAATGAACATTTTGATACTTAATGAATATCATATTTGATCTTTGAAGCATTAAATTTTAATGAATGAATTTCTTAATTCTGGCATTTGATGTTAATTTAAGCCTTAATGCACCATCTAAACCTTTTTGTTGATTACAAAAAAGGTGGAAAAAGGTTTTTTACGTATATGCATTATGTATATGCATGCAAATAGGAGAAAGGATATTAAGCTATAAGAAAATGGCACTTACTTGAATATGCATGTTAAATGATGATTAATAACAAATAGCATTAAGATATGCATGCCATTTCAATGAACTTAACATATGCATCAACATAGGGGGAGCTACCTCATTAAGGGGGAGCTTAACCTTAATTTTAAAATGTTTTGATAATTATGCATTAATTGATTATGCATATACTCAATATTTTTATCATCATAAAAAGGGAAGATTGTTGGAAAATTATTGAGAAATTATTTACCCAATTAATTGATTTTGATTATTAACAAAAGCCATGAGTATATTCATTGTATTTCTGATAAATTTGATAAGTGTTTCAGGGATTAAGATCAGTTATTTATCCAAATGATACTTAGAAATCAGTTTTGAATTGAATTTCAATGGAATTTATTTAAGTTCAGAACTTGGAGCCGATACATAGAACCTCTCGAGCCGACTTCAGAGCGTATCAGAACATATCTAAATTTTTGGCATGGTTCAGAGTCGACACCTAGAGTTTTGGAGCCGATAGATGAAGTTTCGGAGCCGACACATAGATTTCAAGAGCCGACACTAACCTGAGTTACAGAGACTATGTTTTCGGAGCAATTCTTGGAGTCGACACCTCAGAATCGGGAGCCGACTCCAGACAGCAGTGAGTCGACACTTTGTAAAGTGGGAGCCGACTCCACGTCGAATTGTTTTTGCTATTTTTGAAAACCCGATTTGGAGCCGACACATGAAAAGTTGGAGCTGACTCCAACATGTCAAGGATGATTTTTAAAAGTGCCAGATCAGCTCTAACAGATATATTTTTCACCTAACTCTCAACGGATCTATTTTCTTGCATGGAGAATCATCCAAGCTACTTTGTAACGGCTATTTTTTTACCTAACTCGGATTAAGACTCTATATAAAGAGGGATTCATCGTTTGAAAAAAAAAGAAAAAAGAGAGAAAATAATGGAAAAATCAAGAGATATTTAAAGGAAAAATCTTTGAGTCCACATCTGTCATTCAAAGAGAGATTCAAGAAAAATCCCAAGCCCTAAAAGTTCAAATTTGAAGGATTCTCAACGGAGAAAAGAAGAAGAGCAAAAGCCATATTTCCTCAACATTCTCTTCAATGAGCTGTGTTCAATATTCAAAGTTCAATCCTTGCTCATCCATTCAAAAGAGAGGAGAAAAAGAAAAGAAGAAAAGCTCAAATCCACTTGGTTTCAATCTGGCTTTTCTAACCTTGTTTATTTACATTGCATATTTGCTCATTTAAGGAGTTGTTAATTGCTGTAAACTTTATTTTGAATTGTTGCTTGCTAATTCAATCAGGGGGATTGAATTAGTTGAGGTAGTTTACCTCGGGGATAAGCTAAGTTTAGCTTGGGTTAAGGTTTTGTGCTGGTGAACATGTGAAAACCGGCTGGGTTCGTTGTGACCCCGTGTAAAACAACAAGTTAGAGTTGTGAGCTTATAAAACAACTCAACTGTAATCAGGAGATTATAGTCTGGACCCAAGAGTTGCTTGGGAGTGGGCGTAGGTATGGGATACACTGAACCACTATAAATCTTTGTGTGTTTGTCATGCCTTTATCTCTCTCTCATTTACATTGTGTACATTACTTGCAGCATCACTTCACTTGTGCACTTAATCCTTGTGAAATTGATTTTAAGTTTTAATTGTTAATTTTTTAAAGAACATAATTCACCCCCTCCTCTTGGCTTGCCATCTGGGCCAACAAATTATATAAGGATTCTTTTGCTTGAATATATATTTATGAATATATGTGTCGATACAGGTATATATGTCTGTCTAGTATGCATATGTATATATCTATAAATGTACATTATATATTCATACAAAATATGCATACTCAAAAGAATAATAATTTTTTTGAATGACTTATAAAAAATAATCTAGCAATTTATAGAAGAGAAAGAATCTGATCCTTAGCTATTGGAAAATAATTTTTATCTTTGCAAAAAATCTCTTCCTAGAAATTGCTAGAAATATAATATAGAAATTTAAATATATAAATAAAGTAAAAAATAAAATAAGATATGAATCAAACCAGGGTCGAGGCATGTTAAACACTACCCTAAGGATCAGATTTTTGCCCCTTCGTGCATGTTGTTGGCGATTTGTCCTCAATGTACTACGATTCAGCTTGACCCAATCCTCCTACTACGAGCACGATTGTGTGGAGGTGCAAACCCAATGATTACCTTCAGATGTCTGAAAAGATGAATTGTAACAATAAAAGTAAAAGATAAAGAATTTTGATTAATTCTTGATTGATATTTCTCTCAATATGAATTCTTGAGCCTATTTATAGGCTCAGCCCATAAAAGCTCCAACGGCTCAGCCCATAATGGCCTTAAAGGCCTATAGCCGTTAGCCCCAAATCACGTCAGAAATGGCTTACAAAATGAATTGTTTGGACTATTTCTGGACATTGATGAATGTTCACACAATGCTTCCATTGTGTCAGTGAACGTCCGCGAGCGTTTGGCTCACGGGCGTTTTCCCTTTTTTTTAACTTTTTTAACAATTTATGCATTTGAAGTTTGAACCACTCTAGCAACTATTGATATATATATATATATATATATATATATATATATATATATTAGTTGCCCAAAAAGAACACATAATTAGCTTTTTCTTCCATTTTCCTTTTTTTTCATTTAAGATAACTGAAGCCTGCAGGCTTGAATTGCCTTCAGGCGGCTGCAATGCATATAGGCGCAACCTACGATGGGAATGATGTATGGATCAGTAATAGTTAACCACCGCACAACATGGGCACCTACTATACATGTAGCCATGGCAACATGGTCACCAAATACAGTACTGATAGCGCAATCTTGGTGCCTGCTTCGGTGAAAATCCTTGTCGTCTTGGTAGCAGAGTGAAATTGAAAGTCAAAACCATGCGGGTAGCTAAAAAACATCATCTTGTTTGACTTGACATCCAACTTACTATGTTCTCCAGCATCAACATGCACAAATGCCATACATCCAAACATCCTCAGATGGTTTAAGCTTGTCTTCCCTTCAACCATATCTTCTCTGGAATGCCTCCATCTAATATGGTGTGCGGTGATCGATTGACGAAGTAGCTGGTTACATCTACTGCGTCAACCCAGAACATCTTTAGAAGTCCTGTCTATAGCCTCAGGCACCTTACTTTTTTTAACGGTGTTCTGTTCATCCTCTCAGCCACTCCTTCTTGTTAAGAAGTTTCCATCATCGAGAAGTGCCTTTTGATACCCCACTCCTTATGAAATCTTTGGAACTCGCTACTGGTATATTCCCCGCCACTGTTTGACCTCAGAGTCTTCACACTCCTACCCTGCTCTTTCTCCACCTTAGCCTTCCAGATTCTGAACTTGGTGAAGACTTCTGATATCTCCTTCATGAAGTAGATCCACTACTTCCCTGAGAAATCATCTATCAGAGTAAAGAAGTATCTAGCCCCATTACTTGCAGAAACCGAGGTTGGTCCCCAGACATCCATGCGTACTAGCTCCTGGGTTTTGCACTCCTAGCTGTGCTGACCAAGAACTATACTCTTCTCTGCTTTTCCATCTGATATGACTCATATATCTCCATATATCTGCCACTCAGGTCTGGAAGTAGCCCTATCTTATTCAATTATTTCATCCCCTTGTCTTCCATTTGGCCTAAGCGGTAATGCCATATTCTGTACACATCTCGAAGATCCTATTCCATAGCTGCTATCTCAGATTTCTCTATCACCATAGAGCCCTCCAACATGTATAGGTTGTTCTTTAGCCTTCTCTCTCTTATCACCATCATAGCTCCATTGGAGATATTCATAACTCCACTCCTGGCATGATTGCTAAAGCTGTATCTAGTCTGCTCCAGGTACCCCAGTGATACTAGATTCTTCTTGAGTTCTAGGACATGCTTCATGCTAGTAAGAGTGCGTACCATGCCATCAAACATCCTCACCTTCACTGTGCCAATCCCTGCCACCTTGCAAGGATGATCATCTCCAAGAGTCACACACCCCTTATCAACCTCTGTGTAAATGCTAAACTACGACCGGTTGGGAGTGTAATGATGACAATAAGTTGAATTCAAGGTCCACATCTCTGTATTATGCCTGTAACAATTTGATACCACCAAGAGATTATCCTTCACTTTCTGTTCTGCAACTATACTCACAGATTCTGATCCTCCCTTTTCTTCCTTTTTCCACTTAAACAATCCCTCTTGAAATGTCCTACCTCATCACACTTGTAGCACTTAGCCTTCCTAGACTGTAATAGTCTCTTAGGCCTCCTCCTGTCCCTGCCTCTACCTGACCCTTCCCTAACTGATAAACCCTCCTGAGGAATAGCAACCTTGGTCATCTTCTTCCTCTGCTCATTCGTTCGAAGTACCGAGATAATACCTTCATAGAATAATGTCTCCTTTCGTTACAACAGCGTCGTGACCAATAGTCATGTGATGTGGGCAGCGAATACAATAGCAAAAGTGCCTTATCTTTCTCCTCCATCTTGACCCTGATATTTAGCAAACTTACCTGATCGAACACCTGGATGTGGCACAGCACATCTCCACCTTCTAACATCCAAAGGCTGTAGAGGCATTTTTTTTAACATCAACTTGTTACACATGTTTTTCCCATATAGAGGGCTTGCAACTTCAACCAAAGTCCCTTCGGGGTCTTCTCCTTCAGCACTGAATAAAAGGCTGAATCTGCCAAACATCCTCTAATCGCTGAATATGCTTTCTTCTCCAACGATATCTACTGCTTATCTGTCATCCCATCTGACCTTTTCTCTAAAGCCAGATCTAAACCTTGTTGCATAAGAAGGTCCTCTACCCGAACTTTTCACATGAAAAATTTTTCTTCCCATCAAACTTGTCAAAATCTAATTTTATGCTACTATCCATGACAAGATCTTAACTAAAAAATAGCACAAAAAATTTCAGAAAATTGAGAGACCTTGTTGAAGCCTTAATAAAAATTTTTAGCCCTTGAAGATCTCTAAACAACTTCTTCCTGAGCCTGGCTTTGATACCAATTATTGGGGCTTAGTCCTTGATGAATAGCAATGAGATCAACCTTGCTAAAGAAATACCCTGAGCTTTTATCTTTTATTGCCTATGATCAGATTGGTGCAGTGGTAATCTATCTGCTTTTGAATCATTTTTATTGTTTTCTTGGCTGGAGCCCTCCCCCTCCACCTTGCTTCCCTTCATGTCACCAAAGGAACCCGTGAGATGAAATCATGTGGGCGTTCATCCATGTCCTCCTCTCTTGGACAAACAAGAGTCTCCTCGTGGCTTCCTTGCTTCACGTGATGGAGGACTCACGCTGCAAGTCTTCTTGCAGCGAGCCCTCCTTCTCCATCAGTCACGGACCCCCCATGGTCTCCACGCGAGGCTTCATCCTTGACCCTCACACTGGACATGATCCCTTTGCTCAAAAATTTAATGCCGAGAATGCATCACCTGCGAATCCCCACGCAAGTCGAGCACCCATGGATCCTCTTCAATGCGGCTAAGAACGGAAGATAACAAGAACCATGAAGGAGGAGGGAGAAGCGATAGGGTTATGAGAGAGAATTGGGAGAAAAGAATCCGTTCTATTTCATCCAAACCCTAGAAACTAGAATTTAAATATATCCATCAAGTGGGCTAGGCCCAGACTCAACAAAAACTCCTATAGACAACCCAATGAGATTAAACTAATTTTCAAGCCTGTATACACCCATGACTTGATTTAATCTCAACCCTTGGATCCATAACCAGTCCAATGCAAGTTAGCCTTCCTAAGCCTTGATAGCATCACATCAAGCCCAACAATAGCCTGAAACGACATCGTTGGAATGGATTAATGGCTCAACATTGGCCTCGAGTCTCGCCAAGGCCTCGGCCTCGAGCCCTGCCTTACATACTCTCGGCCCATAGTTTCGATCGTAGAATCAATTTCAATATTGTGCCCAGTGATTTAAAATGCCTAAGACTGCCATGTAGCGCACCAACCCACTTTTTGCCAAGATCATGGGCGGTTATTGATATACTACGAGCAGTTGCTAATATTTACAGTGCGCATTTAGTGGCTATGGGCCCACCTACCATTTACGGAGCTGATCTTGACGAAAGACATGATCCGACGGTTATCCACAAAGGATAAGAGAGACCTTTGAATAAGTATATAAAAACCCTAACTCACTAAGAGGAAAAGGACTGAACTTCTACTATCTCTTCTTTACTGCTGTTCTCCAAACTGCTAACTTGAGCGTTGGAGGGTCCCCATCGGAACCATCGGTCTGGAACTTTTGTTGCAGGTTTCTGGCTATAGCAGACAATCTTATCATCCTTCTGAAGACCCTCAAAGCCCCTCTCTTGCTCGACGCTCTCCGAAAGTGATTTGGTAGCAACAACCTTGACCTCTGATATATGTATTCACTAAGAAGCGACCAATATTCGGAGCGAGGCATGGTGGGATGGCAAAATAAATAAGCAAAAAGAAATACATCTTAATTTGTGCATTGCACTGAGCAGATTGTATGTGTTGTGCATGATGATTGATCATCATGCACGTATTATTGTGCATATTAAGAATCTTTTTTTTAATGCATTGCACTTATGTTTCATACGCGTACAATAAACGCATGATGCAGAAGTACTTTGTATGATTGTGCATATTAAGAATCTTTTTATTAATGCATTGCACTTATGTTTCATACGCGTACGATAAATGCATAATGCATAATGCATAATGCAGAAGTACTTTGTATGATTGTGCATATTAAGAATCTTTTTTTAATGCATTGCACTTAAGTTTTATATGCATACGATAAACACATAATGCAGAAGTACTTTTCTAAAAAGCAATACATTTTATTCTAATTAGGCTTGTGTTAAAAATAACACGGGCCACAAAATATAGCTATGGCCGACCTGTGCAAATACAATCGCACAAAGGAAAATATCTTGCCCCAGCTTAATTAACCGAACCCGATGACGAATCTGACAATCTGAACTCAAACATGCACCTACCTAATTCCTAAGACCTGGTCGGGTCCGTTCAAGCAAGGGTTTATTGAGACAGGAAAGTAAAATAATGGCTACCATTTTTATTATTAATTATAACCATTTTATAGAAGAGCAACACTTAATTATTACCTGATTACAGATTTTTGGATTCAAATCTTTGCAGAGACAATGCCACCATTAGGCGATTTCTCCTTTATTTCTACACTGGAGTACATGCACTCCTCTTGGTTTTATTTCCTGCCACTTCATTCATCTGTCTCCATGTCTGCACTTTTCATAATTTTATGGATGCTCAACTCTTGAGTAAATGCACTCCTCTTGGCTTTATTTCTTGCTCTTTCAGAGAAACAAGTTGCTTGCCAAAAATGAGAGTATACATATTAAGTTACATAAACATCAGATAAGGAAGTTGGTTAACTTTTTCATTAACTAACTTACTCATGTTATTGTGCCTTTAGAAAATTAGAGTTGATAGTATAAAGTGTATTATGGAAATATGAATAATTGTTATTATGCCTTGTTAATTGTCAAATGAAAATTTATGCTGCCTGCTTTTGATTTTTATAAAAACATTTTGCAGATCGTATCAATAATGTGAACAGTATAGTTTCTTTTATCACATTACTATTTATTTTGACATATGCCTATGCTATTAAATGTTGAACACTTATGATGATGAAATACGTGCAGGATATTGGATAAAAGTTGGTTGTTTATTGATCATTTATCCTAAAATGGATAAAAGTTGGATAAATAAACCGAAAAATACTAAAGAATATTTAGATGGAGTTCGTGATGTTATTAAATTTGGTATGGATAAAAGTAGTTTGAATGGAAAGATTTCATGTCCGTGTCGGCAATGTGTTAACAGTTCTTATCTAGATCCACAAACCATTGAAGAACATTTGATATGGAATGGTTTTGCTAGAGGTTATACTCGGTGGGTTTTTCATGAAGAATGTATGTTGCCAATATCATGTAATCAACCCTCGTCTGATCTTAGATCTAGTAATATGCAAGATAATCTTGTATGAGATGATATGATAGGTTTGATCACATATGCTTTTCGACATAGTGTTCAAAACTTTAGAGGTTCAACTAATATACATGGAATGGGTGGAATATGTGATGGTTCTACATTTATAGAATAAACATTTATTGAAGAGCAGATGCAATCATCAACTCTCGAGTCAGCTCGGTATCATAATTTAATTAAAGATGTAGATGAACAATTATATCTAGATTGTTTAAAATTTTATAAGATCTCTTTTCTTATACATTTATTTTATATAAAATATATGAATGGATGGTCCGAAAAAAGTTTTACCATGCTCCTCAAATTACTAAAGTATGCATTTCCAGAAGGCTCTGGTTTACCGTCCTCTTATTATGAAGCAAAGAAAGTTGTTAACAAATTGGATCTTGGATATCAAAAGATCCATAGTTGTCCGAAAGACTGTATGTTATATCATAATGAAAATGCTGATCGATAGTCATGTAATGTTTGTGGATCTTCACGATAGACAACTCATGAAGAGAATGAGGATTATGTAATGAACAAAACAAAAAAACCAGCGAAGGTATTATGTTATTTTCCTTTTATTCCTCGATTGAATAGGCTATATTCATCATCGAAGATAGCTTCATTAATGAGATGGCATGATGAAGGGCATACGAAGGATGGAATGTTGAGACATCCAGCAGATAGTCTAGCATGTAAAGCATTTGATAATAGGCATTCTGATTTTGCCTCTGATATTCATAATGTTTGGTTGGGTTTAGCTTCAGATGGCTTCAATCCTTTTCAGACTCTAAATTCTACATATAGCACTTGGCCAGTTATTCAATACCATACAATTTACCACCATGGTTGTGCATGATACAATCTTCACTTATCTTGTCAATGGTTATTCCAGGTGATAAGGGTCCAGGAAATGATATTGATATTTTTCTACAACCTTTAATAGAGGAATTGAAACAGTTATGGAAAGGTGTCGATGCAATTGATGCTTTAAATGGTGAAACATTTAAACTACGAGCAGCTTTGTTGTGAACTATTAATAATTTTTTAGCATATGCCAATTTATCTGGCTGGAGTACAAAGGAAAGGGTTGCATGTCTATATTGTGCAGATTTGACACATTCAATTTGTTAAAACATAGAGGAAAATTTTGTTATATGGGTCATCATCGATGGTTAGAACCAAATCATCCATTTTATTTTCAGAAAGATTTATTTGATGGTACCATAGAATTGGGATATGCACCAATTCCATCTTCTGGAACTAATGTTCGTATACAAATGGATTCCATCAATTACATATATGGTAAATTCTCAAAGTCTTCTAAAAAAAGAGGAAGGAATGATCAAGAAGGATTGTCAGAAGAAGTGACTATTAGTAATATGGATGCACAGGTATTTGAAGATTCAGATAATTTTTTTGAATAAGAAAATGAGAAAGATGTACAGATAGCACATACAAATCAGCCTAGCAAACATTTATGGAAGAAAAGAAGTATCTTCTTTGACTTACCTTATTGGGAACATAATCTTATTCGGCATAATCTTGATGTCATGCACATAGAGAAGAATGTTTGTGATAATCTACTTGGAACATTATTGACTCTTGATGGAAAGACTAAAGATAACATGAAGGCACGATTGGATTCAAAAGAATTGGGTATCCGACCGGAGCTTCATCCTATTATGCTTGCTAATGATAGAACTTATTTGCCTCCTGCATCTTATACAATGTCTCCTCAAGAAAAAAAATATTTTTTTACAGTATTGAAAAATATTAAAGTACCTGATGGATATGCATCAAACATTTCAAGGTGTGTGCACCTTAAAGATATAAAAATTTCTAATCTCAAAAGTCATGATGGTCACATATTGATGTAAGATATCTTGCCAATAGCTTCAATATCATCAGTTCCTAAATAAGTTATTGCAGTTATAATTTGGTTATCATCATTCTTTAAGGAATTATGTTCAAAAGTTATTGATCCAGGAGAGCTTGATCAGTTGGAGTCTGATGTTACTATTATCCTTTGTCAGATGGAAAAGATTTTTCCTCCTGGATTTTTTACTATTATGAAACATTTACTCATTTACTTAGCTTCGAAAGTCAAGCTTGGTGGACCGGTACATTATAGATGGATGTATCCTATTAAGAGGTACGCTATAGAGGCTGATGTATCCTATTTGACTGATACACTATAATTTTTAATGAAAGTAGCATCATAATTATGCTATGTTTAAAAATTAATTTATGTTGTAGGTACCTTGTGTGATTAAAAGATTATGTACGAAACAGAGCCTATCCAGAGGGTTCGATTGCAGAAGGATATATTGCTGAAGAGTGTTTGACATTTTGTTCAAGATATCTTCAAGATGTAGAGACAACATTTAATAGACCTCAATGATATAGTGATTTCGTACATAACGCAGAATTGTATAAGTTTTTAACTGCAGGTAGAGTCTTGGGTAAAACTGAAACTATTGTATTGGATCATAAATCAATGGCACAAGCACATCGTTATGTGTTACTCCATAGTGAAATAATATTTGACTATCGTAGGTCAGTATGATTTATCGCATTTCACGTTTAAATATCATATCTTATTTTTATTCTAAATAAACAAAGTAAATTTTATATAGCGAATTTTTAATGTCTCAACGATAAGCTAATCATGGAACTCGACCTAATCCAAGGATTGAACAGCGATGGTTAGTCGAGTTATTTCCTACATGGCTTTCAAACAGGTTTGACATATACTTCAGGGTAATTTATTTTTTTATTTAGTTTGATAAAATATCTTTCCACTTTTTACTATAGCTTACGCATGCATATCTATTTTTATGCAGACGAATCTGGGAGGGTTACACGTAGACGCGGACCCATGATAGTTCGGGATGTATGGCAGATGCGCGAGGGTGAGTAGATTGTGGTTGAGTGCAATCAGCTGGGGCAGCCAATTAAAAAAGCCGCTAGCTAATTGAGTTCCTTTTTAGGGTCGGTTGCACGGAGGCATCAGCTTTGTCCACTAAGTTATGCAAAATGGAATGACATGCTTCCAACATATAAAGTTGAGATTCTACGAGTTGTACAGTAAAAATTTGAATCTAAATATTTTTTATTTGTATACTTGTTATATTATGCTTTGTTTTATATTTTTTAATTTACAAACAGCTTGTTTTATTTTAATTAAGTCAATTATTAGACTTAACAATTAAATTATTTTGCAGTCCAAGTTTGTACTACCTCCATCCACTCATGATTTTATACTGAAGTCTCTCAACCAAAAATGAAAAGAATATAAGGCATATTTGAAGATAAGTACAAGTTGTCGGGTATGATTGAGGAGCAGGTAGTTGGTACTTGTCCTCCTGATGTACCCCCTCATCAGTGGATGGAGTTGGTTCATTACTGGTTCTCCGAGAGGGGACAAATATCTTTTTATTTAATCTTTTAAGATACTTTATTAAAATATTTAATTTTTTAAAATATAATAAATATTTATTTGATTTTGTAGATATATTTTAATATTGGTAAAGCTGCACGAGCATCTCTGTCTGTTCTCCATACATCAGGATCCAAGAGTTATGTGCGAGTCAGATAAGAATTCGTATGTTCCTTAAACTATAAATTTATATTTTTTATATCAAATTATTTATTTATTATAATGAAACCTGAATGTAATGCAGACGTAAGTAATGTTTTAAGACTGAAGTAGTTGGTAATTTGGGTGATACTTATAATCTTTGTTAGTTTTATTAGTAATGTCTTTTTTTGGGGTTAAATTTTCAACTTCATTGGTGACCACACTTGGGTTTCATGAAGCAAAAGATTAAAAAAATAAAATAAAAGAAGAAGGAAAATGCTGGCAAACACTTTAAATACATATACAGTTACATGATCTTATCTTTGACACTCCTTAATGAACAGTTAGTGGCTGGGCTAATAGCACTGGAGTACATTGTCACTCTTTTATTAGGACCTGTTGGAGGACAGGACACCATCCAAGCAGAAGCAATGTAGCTTTAGTTCTTTTCTCACTTGGATTCATATGACTATATATGAGGCTTAAATTATAAATTCTGGGGTGTAGGTGAAGTATGGATGGATATGGAAGCATGACAACCAACTGCCTTAAGCTAACAAACCATAAGCTGACCTGAGTTCATGGATGCTGCACGCTAGGGTTCAAAATGATTTGTTATGAAATCTTTAGCAAACATGTTTCAAGGCCTTTACCAAGGATATATGTATAATGAATATGATGACGTGATATCAAATGCTGTTCATTTGTCCACCATGAGATGTGACAACCTATCTTACTCGCCCATGTTGGTGTCTGTTCTTGCTTTAGCCAAATAGGATAGTACCATCTATGTTGTGAATGGTTAATACTTCTCATGCTCTCTCTCTCTCTCTCTCTCTCTCTCTCTCTCTGGAGTCCAGACAACCCATCATCCTTGCGTTGTTCCTGTCTTTTTCTTGCCTACTTTTCTTAGTCTTGTTGGCTTTCGGAAGCACAAACTCTTTATGAGGAGACCTCTCACTCACTCCTCCTTTCTTGTCTCATACAAGACATACACATAATATATACACATCAAAGTTTAGCATATAATATTTTACCAAAAATTTAGCACAAAGTAGATCATTTTCGCTAACAATGTGCACAACTGCTAGCTGTCTAAGTGTTTCCTTTTGGATAAGATAGGCTGTTCAGGAAAATCTTTGCAATAGTTTGCACTAAACATATGATTAGTTTTTGATTACTATTATTAAGACAATGCATCAGGCACAGATAGCTTCTATTCTTCTCACTAACCAGAATACTGAAAATGATGAGGATAAATTTGTGCTACCATTCGCTTTGAGTGCAGTCTTCATCAATCAGGCCAATAGGTTCACAATTTGATTTGCTTCCTTCTACACACAGGAAGCCACCACATAGTGTTTAATCATACTTAGACAAGTTCAGACAACAGAGATTGTTTGGTAATGCACGGTATAGCTCATGCAGCACTTCTCCATTATTGCTTTCTCTGATTCTTCCATGTGGATTGGGTCTCATTGGAGGAATATTTTCTGTGATTGGATGGTCATGTAAAACTTGTGAGCCATGCCTATCATGATCAATGAAAAGAAAATGCTAAGTTAGCCATTTTAATTGGAAAGCATATCAACAGCGAATGCTCTATGGTCCAAAGAGTGAATTTGCCTCTACTGTTGAGAACAACTAAATTTGTGGATAGCTCACTGGAAATTTTGAACATAGATTGCTAAAGCAGCAGATAACTTGGCTCTGTACTGATATGCAATTAAAGGCCTTTATCTAATTCTAGAGTAGCAAAATAAAGCTAAAGATTACTTGTATTTAGATGTCAAAAAACAATGCCAGAATATGTGTTTCCGTATTGCTAGTGATGTAAAATTTATCATTCAAGAAAGGCCAGGTTTAGGCCGTCTCTAAGATTAAATACATACTCTAAATCAGGTAATAATCACATTCTTAGATAGGTTTCTTCAACATCTGAGGAAGCTTACTCAATGATATAGCCAATTTTTTTTGAGCAATTATGGCCGAATTAGTTTATGATCAGTTGTCCTTAGCCCAAGTTCTTCATTGATGAGAGGTGTGCATCAAAGTCATGGCAGCAGGCATTAGTTTTACTTAGAAATCATCATGGCATTAGTTTTACTCATTTAAAGCACCCCCTTTCCATTTATTCTGTAGATGGCTTGATGTTTTGTGCTTCCATGAACACTTACAAACTTGTAATGGATGTAGCATTACAAATTTTGCTGGATGGTTTTGATTAGTGTTCTAACCTTTATATGGTTGAACTAGCAACTGTAAGCTTCATTAAGAAAGTATGATCATAAATCAAGCATAATAAAAGAAAAGGATTGTTCTAATTAACTGCAACTAATTTGAAATTATGATTTAGTTTAGTTAAGTTAAATTGAAATATATATATGTATCTTGCCACTCCTTTTCTTCTAAATAAAGGAGATGGTGTGGTAGGTGATCTTTGCCTTTCTTTATCATGCAAATGAAATTTAGCAGATATATAGAATCTTTTTAGACACACCACAACATGGCAGCCGCTCAGCTTGTTCTAATAGTGATTTTATAATGATAGCAAAGCCAATTTTGGTTGTCATATTATGTTGTATGGTCATTCAAACATTTAGCCAGCCTGCTGTTCCTTGTGAGTTTCACCTGAACCTCTTATTTGCATCAATGTCCATCCCCGGAGGTTAATGCTAATAAGGCTATTGATAAAGGACAATGAACTGTTATGTTCCTTCTGTGTGGCTGATATAGAGCTTATGCTGCTCTATATCATGTTATTTGTATAGATTGAGTGGCACTAGGAAAAGAGAGAGAGAGAGAGAATCTATCATGTTATCTGTATAGATTATGCTGTGGCAGGAGGCAACTTTTTATCTGGCATGTATATGGTCAAGTAAATATTGAAAACTTTTTGCATGCAACTAGCTTGATCAATATCAAATTCAGTTTTACAAAAATGTAATTTTTCTTGTAGATGGATGAGCATGGACGGCAACTCAGTGAGGTAAAGTTTTACCGAATGACTCATATTCACCATGATGGCACTTTTGTCAGAGATAAGTCAAGGGACTTATATGTAATTATTTATTATAATTTATTTTATGCAACGATTTTAATTTGATTTTGTTATTCACCATGAATGGAAGCTTCCTATCCATTCCAAGGTTTAGCTTTTCATATGGAAGCTTGCATGGGATTGTCTGCCCACATATTCTCTACTCCTTGGGAGGGGCATGCCCATTCTAGCTACTTGTCCATTGTGTGAACAGAAGGAGGAGACTACAGATCATGTCATCTTCATCTACCCCGGAGCGAGATGGATCTGGCACATTATCTACTTCTTTAGAGAGGATGCTACGGGTCCTTGTCGATCTATCTTCTTGAGAGATCTTCGAAGGGGTAACGAGCAGAAGGTCACTCTATGGGCTGCTGCTGCTAATCAGATATGGCTATCGCAAAATCGGCTCATTTTTACTAATGATATTATATCTTCCCATAGGACAGTGTAGAATGTCATATCCTTATCGTCTGAGTTCATACTTCATTGCTATGCTTCTGATCCTGATATCTCTGGCCACCGGGGTTCCCCTACTGCTACGGCAGCAAACCAGCTTATGATTCTTATCTTTTGGGAGCCCTTCCAGCATTTGTCAAAATCAATTTCGATTGGAGCATTCGGGAAAGACTAGCTAGTTCAGCTTTTGTGATTTGAGAGAGTGATGAGTTTTGTTGGCGGTAGAAGGGTTTAGTCTCCTAGACTCCTCTATCCCTTTAGCTGAGCTCTATGCAGCTTGGGCTGGTGTTTCCTACGCGACTCGAATCCTTCATGCTCATAGTCTTCTCATTGAAGGGGACTTTTTTACTATGATCCGATGGATTCGAAAGGAGTGTTGTAATCTAGTCCCTACCAACCCTTTGCTCCATGACATCTGTACTACCCTTCGGGATATCTATAGAGTCCAGATTCGTTATGTCTATCAGAAAGCCAATTCTGCTATGGATTGGGTGGTGGCCTCAGTGGCTCATCATTTTGGCTTCTAATCATGGAACTAGGAAGATTCCTGTCCTTTTATTTTTTAAACAAATATTGCTTTATGATCTATCTGGGCTGACTAGCACTAGGCTAGTGTGAGCATCCACTTGTACCAAAAAAAAAAAGGATAAACCTGTGAATTCGATCCCTGATTTAGTAGTGGACAATCCCTTGGTCTAGTAGAACAAATCTTGAGGCCTCTAAAGTCTTTGATCTCTTCGATTTTTTTTTTTCCAACTTGTGAAAGTCTTTGGCCCTAACTCTCTCATGCCCTATCCAAGTTGAGAAGGGTGCTCCCAAAGCCAGACCCACTTTATTTGTGCATGTTGTAGTGAGCTTAGTCACCTCTACAAAGACTGTTGGAATGCTCTAATCAGTCTTCTGTTAGTGTGTGTCCTAAATCCAATCGGATTAGATGCTAGTTTGTACACATTTCTTTATGAATAAAAATCAAATTTATTGGTTTCTTTATCTATCCAGGTGTAATATATATATTAAATATATTTTACCTATGAGATAAAGTCCAAAAGAATGTGAACTATGCATATAAAATTTGTAATAGAGATTGTAAATTGTGAGATCCAAAATTGTACATTATGGTTTGATTCTTTAAATTTTTTTAGTTAATACGTAAACAGAACTGGGCACTGTTGAACGCCGCTGAGACTAGCACACATTGCATATCTTCACCCTTACAGTGAGTAGCTGATCTTGTAAGCTAAAGTACGAAGATACTTGGATAGATGTATGGATGCTCGTTATTGTAACGATGCGTTGGATAACCTGCACAGAGATCATATATGAATATTCTATATAATATCGATGGTTGATCCCTGATGACGGTGGTATGAGTGATCCTTTGACTTGAGATCTTTATTGCACCTCATGTGTGGAATGACATGTTTTAACGATATGCAAATGTTGCTCTAGCCATGGATGACAAATATGATGTTAGTTGGATATAATTTGAAGCATATGAATCAATTGTCAATAGATCAATCGAGGAAATAATTACTCCTTCAATGTTGTCAGGAACATATATTGTTGATTCTGCCTCGCTTATCCTCCTTTGCTTTGAGAAACCCTATTTTGCTATCAAAAAAGACTTGATTTGTTTCATTAACTCCCCTTCTTCCTGGAGTTTATCTTGCCCTAGCAACCTGTTCGAAGGCATTTGGATGACGAGGAGGAGCGAATGGCATCGATCGGGAAGGAGGGGTGAAAGAGGTGAGCCAGAATAGGGTTTCTTGAGTAGGTTAGGAGAAGGGCTCTAGAAAGAAGATTGGGGCGCAGGAAAAATCGAGGGAGTAGCGATTTTACGGTAAAAAACTTAGCAACGGTGGTTTTAGGGTAAAAAGCTTAGCAATAAAAAATTTTTGTCGCTAAAACTAGGTTAAAAAAAAATGAAATGTAGCAATGAAAAATTTTCATTGCTAAAACGAGGATAAAAAGAAATGGAACTTAGCTATGGAATATTTTCGTTGCTAAAATCAGAATAAAAAAAAATTTAGCAACTAAATAATAAATTTTTATTATTTTTATTTGTTGATCCATGGCTGATCCGAAATTATTTATTATGAATATAGATCCATCGCTATTTTGCTTTTTCGCTCTTTTCTTATAGTACATAAAGAATATTATGTAGGTTTATTGGGATAAAAAAGTGCTAGCTGGATCGCGACGTGTATTGTCAACTCGATCGGCATGAGAATTCAAAACATCTCTTAATCACTTCGATCCTGTCCAATCAAGGCATCCGTCAATAATAACCAAAACTTTCGTCCGTGGTGAGATTCGATGCTAGAGCAAGGAACCGAGTCATGCATCGACCGGGCATTCCTATTGCGGATAAGCCTCTAGGGGAAAAATAATAGAGAAATATTGGCATCTTTTCCAAACGACGAATTCTATCCACCTTTCCCGTGACTTGTACGCACCGAGCTCTTCTGCTACAGGGATCCATGGCACGTATAAATTTAGCGGCCAAGGCCTGGAAGCATTTTGAGGCCAGCGATCGATCGAACACGATCTTCCGGAGAGTCAGACGTCCTACAAACTCAGACGATCGAGATGGTCAGTTTGTATCCCTTTCTCGCACGCGTTTAGACCAGTGAATTGTGAGCTGATCTGATTTTTTACAGTGAACTGTTTCTAACCCTTGTGTTGTCCATCGTTCTCCGTCCGCAGCCCCACTGGGTTGGTTGTGGCATCCATCGCCCCGCCTCAGGCGGCGGCGGCGGCGGCAACGAAATGGCATCTACCGCCTTGCGCATGCGTCGGGTGGCGGCGGCAACGCAGGCGGCATCTACTACCCTGGCTCGAGCGGCAGCGGCAACGTGGGCGGCATATGTGGAGAGCACAACATTATTATTATTAATAACTTCGACTGCAGAAATTCTGGCCGTCCGGGTCTTCACCCTTGGCAAGAGGATGAGGACGAGGATGATGACGATGAGGAAGAGGACGAGAGTGATGAGGAAGAGGACGAAAGTGATGACGAAGAGGAGGAGGATGAATCTGATGATGACTGATGAGTAGCGACCAAATTTCAGACACCTTTTCTATATATATATTTCTGATGCCTATATATCATTGTAAGCCAAGTTGCACTGATCTATTTGTTCACGTTGGGCCGGGGTCGGTGCTACCTACCTTGTTTGATATGGTAAACTAGTGCGATAAGTTCTAATATAATAAGAAGCTGGTGACTTAGTTTGCTCCTCGCTTGAATGAATGGTAGAAAAGCAGCTTGAAAATGGTATAAAAGTTTGCAGCAGCGGCAGGGCACCTGTTTCTCTTGCAACTGCATGCTCCCGCGAAATTTATTTCTTCTCTTCCTCTCCTTCTTTTTCTTCCTTCGTGTAGATAACTATTGTTGCTGCCAAAAACTGTCCTCCGACTCGAGCGCGGTCGGGCTACAGTGCGGGCTCTCCACTTGGGTAGACCTGCAAAACAGTCCTCACGCCAGAGGCATTGGGGGTGGCCCTCTGCGGAAGACCCTCCGACGCTCAAGTTAGTGGAGATCAGCAATCAACAAAAATGAGAAGAAGGCTCTCGCTGAAGAGTCCCTCCTGGGCTCTGAGCAAAGCGCTAATGACGGAAGCAAAGACAGAAGAAGAGAGGGTTTCAGTGAGCAAGTGTGCGCATACTTGAGGAGTCGGTAGACGACTCTATTTATAGAAGATCACCTGATTCCATGGGGTGTCGTGGGTCCGAAAGTCGTTAGGATCGAAATCCAGTTTGTTATGAGGCCAGTAGGATTCGTATCTGGTTGGTTAGAGGATCGACGGCAAGGAGAGCCTGTTGATGTCTCGAGATGTGGTGAGGACATAGGCTCCAAGGCCTTAGGCCACTCTCGCGGGTCCTAGGTTACTTCCGGATATGATTTCTATTTGGAATCTCATGAATTCAGGTTCTTCCGCGTTGAATTCCCCAGAGGCATAGATATCGCTCGGGCTAGGCCAAGCGATGGGAGAGATCGGCTAGAGGGGCCGAAAGATGACACAGCTCGGCTGGGGCCGAGAGATGACACAGCTCGGCTGGGGCCGAGAGAGATGATATAGCTCGGCTGGGGCCGAGAGATGATAGAGCTCGGCTAGGGCTGAGAGAGATGATATAGCTCGGCTGGGGCCGAGAGATGATCCACGCCTTGGGAGTCCTTGGCTCGGTGAGGGGCTAAGACGCCCCAACTTATCGATGCTGACTTATCTCGGGCGAGTGTCGCATAGTGGATAGGAATTAGGGCTGGTCCTAGCCATATGCACGATTATTGTCACACAGCGATTTTACCCCTCAACACATGCCCCCCACTCCCTAGTTCGAAACGTAAGTTTGGGCATAGAGAGTATAATTCCATGTGGCATGACTTGAATGGAGGGATCCGGGTTTGATAGCCTATGCAATGATGCCCTATTTAATGCTGCGCGACCACCGTGCCTTTGTGAGATGTGCCTTTACAGGGCACGTCACATAAGGCTCCTTTAAGGTAGCGGTTGGGGAATTGCCATGTAGCAAATCCTGGTTTTTACGGCGTCCGCAATGGCGGTTCCGGGTGTCTCGGTTGGGATGCCCTATCTTTCTCTTAAGGCGATTTCTTTGAAGGAAAGCAAAGTCGAAACGGCGCCGTCCCTGTTCACAGCGCTCTTTCGTTCTTCTTTGAAGAATCTTGCTCTTTGCTTCCTCTGTAATTTTGCTCGATGCTTCTCTTGGTCAGCAGGATGATGAGCCCCGATGATATGGTTTAGGAGATTGCCGTCGAGGATTTGGAAAAAATATGCCAAAAGTATGGCATTCCCTCAGATATTCTTCTGACATTGCCGGAGCCCGAGCATAGGGTTTCGCAAGATCTGGAGCGCGGGGTCTTTCTTTATGAAGGTAGTCTGAAGGCAGGCCTTCGATTTCCCCTTCACCCCTTGGTGAAGGAAATCATGAGATTCTACAATATTTTTCCGACAATGGTGGCTCCCAACAGTTGGCGCAGCATCATCGGGTTTATCTCAATGTGTAGCCGGATTTAGGTAACGGCGACTCTTCCTCTCTTCTGTGCCTGTTATTATCTGATGCCTGGGAGAAAATCAGAGTGGTCTTACATTGGACCCCAGAGGTCTTTCAAGACGATAACAGATAAGCCATCGTCTATCAAGGAGTGGAAGGTCAGGTTTTTTATTGCCGAGGGAAACATTGGCTCTGATTTTTCCCAGGGATGAGGAAACTTTGTTCGAGATGTGGAAGCACATCTGATTCTATCCAAGCAGGAGAAAGAGGATTTGGAGGTCCTTCATGATGGTAGGACATTTTTGGCCAACGATTTACTGTCGAAGGAGGCTCTTTTTGCCGCCGGGCTTAGCCTCCTTGACCCGCATAGTAAGTTTTTTTCTTTTTTCCATTGATTTCGCTTGAACAAATATGTCTCGGTCTGACTGCTTGCTCTCTGTTCCCGCAGCTAAGAAGTCTAAACTATTGGGCCGTATCAAGAAAGGGTTTAGCAAGCGCCCGAGGGAGAGTAGAGGAGGGGAGAAACGCAAGCCCGAAAGATGGTTCGTTTCTCCGAGGAGCACTTGCCAGAGGTTGAGGCAGTCGCGGTGGAAGTGTTGAGAGCAGAGGAGGATACAGAGAGGGCTGCTGAGGTCCCCGGTCCTTTAGTGGTGGAAATAGTATACAGCCTGGATGAAACTCCATCGGCTTGTCTAGGAGCCTCTTCTTTTGAGGGTGAGCCAATGGCTGGCACGGCGGAGGTTGGTGCCTCTGAGGGCCCTCCTCCGAGCGAGGAAATGCCTCTGGCTTCGGCAAGAGGACAGGAGGGATTTAGGGGCGGCGATGTTGGGCCGGCTGTAGTGGAGGCTCAAAAGGAGCCTACGGCTGGAGAACTTCCTACTGGAGTGGTTGGGGAAGTTGATGAACATACCGAGGCATTGGTGGAGCTTGCGGGGGAGGAGCATGTACCCATGATCAAGGGAAGGAGCTCGGACAAGGAAAGAGAGCAAGGTAAAGGTCTTGCAGCCGAAGCTTCTTCCACCAAAGTATCGGGAAAACTGGCGCCTGGGCTGGCCGAGTTATCCAAAGAATCCCAGGTTGGAATTCTACTGAGGGAGGCCGAGAGGGCAAAGGCTTCTTAGTTAGAGGTCGTCTGGATCAATCCTTCGGACGGCGACGGTCAGCCCAGTAGTTCGGAATCGGCTGTTGAGGCGACGTTTGCTGCCCTAATGAGTTCAACACTATACCCAAGCGCAGGTCCCTCGATAAATGAGTTTGCAGATCTAGACCTGGTCGACGCCGCGTTTGGTCAGCAGAATGTAGTGACAGAAGCTCATCTTCTTTCCGAGATCAATAATTCTACCCTCATGGGGCTAGCCAGGTCCTACATCTCCCGAATGAGTTATTATTCCCAAATAGTGAGTGCTTTCTGGTTAGCTTGGTCGCTCTCTTCTCACTTGTGCTTCATTCTGCAGAGTGCTTTGATCACCAGGGCACTGTGCTGGTGCTTGAACCTAGCGACAGGGGCCAGCGCCCAGGCCAGGAGAGTCAGCACCGAGCTTCGATCATGGGCAGAGGCGTATGATACGTTTGAGCAAGCTCTGGATACTGTCAACGAGAATTTGGCGAAGATGAGGGTGCTGCATCAGGCCGCCCTAGATGATGTGTCCAAGCTGAGGCTCGAAATTAAACAGCTACGTGGGCTCCTGGCGAGGTATGATGACACATGCCTAGAGTTATCACAGATCAAGTCTAGGCATGCTAGAGAAATGGAGACTATCAAGAAACAGTTTAGCGAGAGCCTAGGCAGGCAGAGGAGAGAAGCCGTCGAGAAGAGAAATTGCCTAAACAAGATGCTTGGTGAGTTGGAGGAGAAGGTACGATAGCTCAACCATGGTATAGCTGACAGGGACGACAGGATCAAATGGCACCAAGAAAAGTTAACCCAACTTGATGGTGAGCTTTCCCAAGCCTGGGGAGAAGCTGATAGTAGGCAGTCGAAGATCAGTGATCTCAAGGGCAAAATCGAGTGGGTTAAGGCTGATAAATTGAGGGCTTTTGACGAGGTCAAGGAGTTGACCCAGAAGTTATCCTAGCAGGAGGAGGAGGTATGGTACTGCCCCTTTTTGGCTTCCCTTGTTGGCTCAGCGTGGTACTGGCTTACTCTATTTTTGCAGATGAAGAAGGCAGAGTAGGAGAACCGGAGCCAAATATGGACCCTGCAAGAGGAATTGGCATCCAGCCGAGGGAGGAGCTTAGAGATCGAAAGGTGGGTCGCTGAGATCAAGGAGCAGATTGCCTTACTGCGGAGCCAGACTGTTGAAACTGAGGGGCAGGTCACCCTACTTCGAAACCAAGCTGCTGAAGCCGAGATGCGTCTCGCTCTACTCAGGGGCGAGCATGATGTAAATTGTGCCGATGCCTTCCAGCTTGGTGTGGAGGACGTTCGAAGTAAAATATCCAAGGAGCATCCAGAATGGGACCTCTCCTTCTTGGATGTTGAAATCTCTGAGGCTTGTACCCCAGGAGCCGAAGAGGATGAATACGATGATGCTTCGGACATTGACCTCGACGCTATTCTGGGTGCTAGTGAGGCCGCGGCCCCTGAAGGATGCCTCAAATCCATCGCCGAGGAAATGATAACCTTTGAAGTGGGTGAAACAAGCCAGGTTTCCCCGAGCATTGTCGAGGGCACTGCTGGAACTAATCCAGCTCCTAACCCCTGAGAGTTATTTGTATACTTTTGCCTTTTTTTAGACATGTTGTTTGGTCTAGATTTTCAATGAACGGGCTCTTGGCCCCCATTTGCTTGCCATTTTAGCCAATCTTTTTGTTGCAGACTTCCTTTCGACTGTGAACAAATTATGACTTGTTCATGTCGTTCGGCCGACTTAGTTCGGATTTGAGTAAACATCCTGGTCAAGACCGAGGTATAGGGATAGATCTGGTGAAGCCGAGAGATGCGATAGCTCGGTTTAGAACGAGTAATGCAATCGCTCGACTGAAGTCGCGAGATGCGATAACTCGGCTATAACCGAGAGATTTGGTAGGTCGATTGGAGAAGACCAAGAATTACAGAGGCATCTTGGCCAGGATCGGAATGATTCGGCTTATCCGGGGCGAAGACGCGGGCGCGCCTTGAGCGTCGAGGGATTATCAATGATCCTTCTCAATTGAGGAGCAGAACTCTTCATCTCCCATGAACGCCCGCTAAGGCAGTGACACGCGGCATGTCCCGCAGTCGTAATGTTCAGGTTAGTGGCCTCGGCAATCGGCATGCCCGCCAGGGGCACTTTAAAAAGGGCAGAGGAGCGTTGTCTATAACCATCTCCTCAGCTGATCTTCCAAGATTTTCAGTATTGAAATGGCTTCCGGAAGTGGGGGATGATCAAACGAAAGGCCAAACAGTGGTACTGACGGCTGCGGGGGGCTGCGCTGGAGCCGCACCATAGTAAAGTCGACAGAGAGGTTTTAGCTTCGCTGTTCGCAGACCGCAAACAAATTATGAAGGCGGCTGAGCAGTATCTGGCTATTTCTACAAGGGAGATCGAGCTTCTCCGCGAAGCCAATAGTCGGCTGGAGAGGCAGGTGGTGTCCCTCCAACAATAGATAGGTGAGCCGGGTCCACGGAAGGGGGAGAGCTCAACGGCGTCCCGAGGGAAAGATAAGCCCCTGTAAGCCAATGTATCTTCCTTTTTGTCATTCCCCTTTTTCATTATGAATGGAAGGAAAAATTTCTGCAACTCCCGCTTTTGCTGTTATTTTTTTAATGCTTGCTTTTATCATGTGAGCCTCATAAACGATACACCCCCTTGAGAGAATCCCAATCGATCTCTGCAAGACTTAAAATACAGTGTTCATGCTTTGGCTAAGGTAAAGGGAATTTCACAAGTTCCAGTCAGGGTGCAATGTATCGCACGGTTTGGCCGAAGTATAAAGGGTGCTTCGTTATCGCCGAGACAACGGCTGCTATCCTAGCTCGGATCAAAGCAAAAGGCCGCGTTCAACCACGCTATGTTGAAGAGATACTTCGGTTTATTCTGAAGTATAAAGGCAGTTTTGGCCTTAAGTGGAAGCACAGTGCAATATCTCAGTTTATGCTGAGGCATATCGGGTAGTTGGGCCGGAGCGGAGGATATCGAGATGTCCTCACTGAGGAGTACTTGGCTTCTACCCTTTTTATTATTCTATCAGTTCCTTGTCTTTTCCAAGGCGAGTCGACCCTCCTTTTTTCTGAAATGGATGATACGACCTTGTAACTTACAAAAGGTTGCCTCGGAATTCTCCGAGATCATTTATTATGTCGACTTTTTTCGAGGTGGGTTGTTTCGATGTTCGACTTAAGCGCTTGTTTGCCATTGGAGGGTGTCATTTTCACCGAACGATTTCCCAGGTCTGCCCGTATCTCTAAGATCAGCGGGTGATTTTCTGCATTTAAGACCTGTGATTCGGGATTAGAGAAATCTTCTGGCGCACGTCATGGGCTGAACTACGCATTTGGCACGCATCGACGAGCGCTATTTTCATCCTGGGAGGCCACATGACAGCATGGATGGGGCATTTTGAACCTCGGGGCTTACTGCTTTAACAGCTGCTCCCGATCCATTTTGCCTATAAAAAAGGGAGGAAGGGGTCGTGCTAGGCCATCCCCAAAATTTTCTTCTCTGTGAGCTATGAAAGTTTTCATGATGTCTACGTCCCTAAAGCTGAGAGTGGAGGGACTGAGTTTTCCTTTTGTGAGCCACCTTCCTATGGATAGTCGGGGTGACGAAGGAGCTGCTGGAGAGCAGCTCATCCTCAAGGGAGGAGCTTCGGAGATCATATGGAGAGCGCACAGGAGGTCCGCAGAGATCACATGAAGAGCGCACATATGCGCTTCCTGTGTGTCCTTTGTAGTTTGCTATGGGGGTCATGGGGTAGGAAGTCCACATGTACCCCCGTAGCATGCGCGGACTTTTCCTTTTCCCTCTGGCTGGATGCTTAGCCCCTCCGTGCAGGGAATCTTCCGCCATGTGAAGAGGGAGTTGAGAGCAGTGTGGGGCTGATGGTCCCCTATCTCTCTCAATCGGGCAGTGACCTACAGCCCAGCATTCCACCCAGGGGGAAGCTTCCTTAGCATCTGCATCCATGGGTCTGTGCCTCTTTTTAGATCTCTTAATTCATCCAGAGGACCCATGGGAAGCTGGCTTTGCTACCTATCAGGGCGAGCTGGCTGGTCGCCTAATCTTTTGGGTCGGATGCCAAAGCATCATTGTTAACTAAAGCTGACTGGAGCAGTTCGGTCGAGCTATTTACTCATTTTTATTTCTTGTGCTTTGATGCACTTGTAACTCCTTTCGGGATGTTGTAACTTTTCTTTTGATGAAGAAATAAAGAAAGTTTTTATTCCTTCTTTCTTTAGCACCTGCTTCTTTTTGTGCTAAGAGTTGTTGCTCCCATATTATGCTTTTTTATGTCGTAGCATATTTCAGCAGCACTGTTGCTGCTTTGTTCTTGCTAAGATCAATGCCCGGTCCTCAGTGGAGAACACGTATATCCATGTGCGGGTCAAAGGGGACCTAGACGGTCCTGTGGAGTCATGAAGTAAGCATGATCCTGTTTGTAGAACAAAGCAGGTGTTTCTTCAGGGAAACACAGCTCATGGCATGCTTTTGCTATCGAATTGTGGGAGGTCTTTTGCCTCTACCGAGGTATAATAGGATGCCTTAGTTGCGTCAGGGCGTTGGAGAGATTACTTGACTAGGCCGGGGCCTCAGGATATCGCTCGGTTGTTGCCGAGGATTAAGGGTGTCATTAGGTTGTTGCCGAGGTCTTTATTCTTTGGTTTCGATCGGGGCTTGTCAGCTGCCCGAACCTTGAGCGATGTTCTGGAGATTATTTGATCCGGTCGGGGCTTGCAAGCTGCCCGAACCTTGAGCGATGTTCTGTAGATTATTTGATCCAGCCGGGGCTTGTAAGCTGCCCGAACCTTGAGCGATGTTCTAGGGATTATTTGATCTAGCCAGTGCTTGTAAGCTGCCCAAACCTTGAGCGATGTTCTGGAGATTATTTGATCCGGCCGAGGCTTGTAAGCTTCCAGAGTCCAAATTAAGCTTTGGAGATTGTTTGGTTTGGCCGGGGCTTGTAAGCTACCCGAATCCAAATGATGTTTTGGAGATTGTTTTGTTCGGCCGGGGCTTGTAAGCTGCCCGAATCCAAATGACACTTCTCTAGCGTTTGGCCCGGTCGGAGCTTGTAAGCTTCCCGAATCCGAACGATATTTCTCTAGCGTTTGGTTCAGTCGGGGCTTGTAAGCTGCCCGAATCCGAACGATGTTCTTTGACGCATGGTTCGGCCGGGGCTTGTAAGCTGCCCGAATCTGAATGATATTTCTCTGGCGTTTGGTTCGGCCGGGGCTTGTAAGCTACCCGAATCCGAACGATGTTCTTTGGCGCATGGCTCGGCCGGGGCTTGTAAGCGACCCGAATCCAAATTATATTTCTCTGGTGTTTGGTTCGGCTGGGGCTTGTATGCTGCCCGAATCCGAACGATGTTCTTTGACGCATGGCTCGGCTGGGGCTTGTAAGCGACCTGAATCCGAACGATGTTCTTTGACGCATGGCTTGGCCGGGGCTTGTAAGTGACCCAAATCCGAACAATATTTCTCTGGCGTTTGGTTCAGCTGGGGCTTGTAAGCTGCCCGAATCCAAATGTTGTTCTTTGATGCATGGCTCGGCCGGGGCTTGTAAGCGACCCGAATCCGAATGATATTTTTCTGGCGTTTGGTTCTGCTGGGGCTTGTATGCTGCCCGAATCCGAACGATATTTCTTTGGCATTTGGTTCGACCGGGGCTTGTAAGCTGCCCGAATCCAAATGATGTTCTTTGATGCATGGCTCGGCCGGGGCTTGTAAGTGACCCGAATCCGAATGATATCTCTCTGGCGTTTGGTTCGGTCGGGGCTTGTAAGCTGCCCGAATCCGAATGATATTTTGGAGATTATACGGCTCCAAGCTTCACGGGGAGCGCTCGGCCATACCAAGCCTTCGTGGGATGCAATTTGGCCTAACCGAGATATGTAGCTCTGGCTCAGAGCTCGGCCTAGCCGAGGTATGGAGATTTGGTTCAAGGAGATGACTCGGTCGTGTCGAGAATGGATGCATGAATGACATCTGTTTTCTATTGCGACTTTTTGAAAGAACGACCGTAGCGGTTTTGCCGCGGATCATAAAACAAGATGCCAAAGCTGTAAATGGGGCGAGTCTATAGAGAGCGTACTCTATTGATGATATATGCGAAGGTTGTCCGAACTCCATGTTCGGGGAATGGATTTCCCGTTCAGGTTCTAGAGCTTGTAGGTGTCGGGCCCGATGACATCCGCTACTTGGTAGGGACCTTCCTAGTTCGAAGATAATTTTCCTTGCTCCAGCGGCTTGGAGACGGACGCTTTCTGGAGGACAAGATCGCCAGGCGAGAAGGATTTTCCCTTGACTCTAGAGGCATGGTAGTGGGCCACTCTTTGCTGGTACGCTGCCATTCTAATTCGAGCTTTTTCCCTGACTTCTTTCACCAAGTTGAGATTGGTTCGGAGCTGCTCATCGTTAGTTTCTTCTGAGTAGCTTTCCACTCGCGGAGAGAGAAGGCCTATCTCCATGGGGATGACAGCTTCCGTGCCAAAGGCCATCCAGAACGGGGTTTCCTCGGTGGGGACTCTCTGGGTAGTGTGGTAGGCCCATAGAACATGATGAAGTTCATCCGCTCATCTGCCTCGAGCTTTGGTAAGCCGAGCCTTAATCCCTTGAAGTAGGGTCCGGTTTGTTACCTCGGCTTCTCCGTTGGCTTGCGGATGCCCCACTAAAGTGAGGCGATGGCTAATGCCATAATCCTCGTAGAACTCCTGAAATTTGGGATTATCAAATTGCTTGCCATTGTCGGTGATGATGGTATGTGGGAGGCCAAAGCGACAAATGATGGATCTCCACACGAAGTCCCTGACCCGAGCTTCGGTTATATGGGCTACTGCCTTGGCTTCGACCCACTTGGTGAAGTAGTCGATGGTGACAAATAGAAATTTTCTCTGTCCAGTGGTGAGGGGAAAGGGCCAAGAATGTCCATCCCCCACTTAGCAAAAGGCCAAGCGGAGGAAATAGGGACCAAACTAGCGGAGGGGAGCCTCTGGATGCTGGAGTGCCTCTGACAAGGGTCACAGGCTTGAACGAGATCATCGGCATCCTTTTGCATGGTAGGCCAGTAATATCCCTAGCACAATACCTTATGGCACAGAGATCGACTCCCCAGGTGGTTGCTGCAGATTCCTTCATGTACTTCCCGAAGAGCATAATCAGCTTCGGACAGGCGGAGGCATTTGAGCAGCAGCATGGAAAAGGACCGCTTATACAGCTGATCGTCGATCAGCACATAGTGGGTAGCTTGCAATCTCAGCTTCCTTGCTTCCTTGTGGTCGGCTGGGAGCGACCCTTTGATGCGTGTCGTAGCGCAACGATTTAAACACCTTAATTTCACTATTAGGATAGCGAGAGTAAGGGATCGATTCCACAGGGACTTTAGCGATTATCTTGAAATAATTTTATAAATTTAACTAAATAGATAACTAAGTAGATAATTAATAGTGCAAAATAATAAGATATGGTTTATCTTATTAGAGCACGGCTCGTACCCGTAGATCACGGCCCGTCTCTTTTAAGAATAAATCAGTCTAAATTATTTTCACTTAAATAGAATTTAATAACAATTTAACATGAATAGAAATTTTATTTTAATAAATCCAAGAGTGCATATTAAAATCTAAAATAAAAAAGTTTTAATTTCTAACATGAAGAAGGCAACAAAAAGCAATAAATTTCTGAACCGAATAGGAGACAAGTTGAACCGGGCCCTTTGTTCCTCCTCTGTCTCCAAGCCACAGCACGAACAGAGTTTCACGCCACGTCTTCTGAGAACAGAGCAATGAAACTTCTGGGAACAGCAACCTCCACGGAAGGAACTCACAGATGCAGTGCCTGGAACGTCTTCTCCAAACCTCTGCAGCCTCAAGTCACGAACAGAGGAAACAGAACAGAGCTCGGAATTCTCCCAAGCCACGGAACAGATCTCTCCCTCACGGCTTGAAACGGATGCCGATCGTTGGACAGATGGCTCTCTGCTGCTATTGCTATTTATAGAAACCCATATGTGGCCTTGACGTTGAGAGGACGCGTAAAAGAATCTGTTTCAAAACAGAAACAAAGCAGCGGAAGCAAGGAAAATGATAAGATAAATCTAGATAAATAATCAATAAATTCAAATTCCTTCTAAAGGAATTTAATTCTCTCAATTTGATAACTTCCAATCTAATCTATTCCTTAATTGGTGGAGGAAACAGTTAGAAATTGAATGGAGAAGAATCGGTGGAAACAGAGGAACTGGCTGAGATAACGATGAAGTCTGCAACGTATTTGCCATTTTTGCTTTGAAATCCATGCTAAATCCTTATAAAATCAATTCCGAGCTCATCTTAAATCCGATTTGGGTGCCGTTTGCGTCATTAAATCCCTAAAATCGAGCTCTTTAAGTTGATAAGATTTTATCTAAAATATTATATAAAATATTAAAATATTAAATAATAATAGGTACGTTAAATTATTAATTAATAGGTTTAATGATAATTATTTATGCGTTTATCACTCCCCCAACTTGAATCTTACTCGTCCTCGAGCAAATAATAAATTTAGAAATATGTACCAAGCTATTCCAAGAATTGATAGTTATCTTATAGTTTTTTTTTTTTTAAATCATAAGGGAAGTACTTCATTGGATTATTAAGTTTTTTTAGTGATAAAGTGTAGTCCATAAGAATTTATAGAAGTCTTCCTTCACCAACTTTCCACTTCTCTGATTAAGTCTTCTAACTTAATTTGGGTTGGGTGTAATGTCTTTTGTACTTTGGTTCTTTATTTATTTATTTATTTATATGTAAAGTCAGTGCAATGTCCTAACCCCTTGCTTTCTAATTAACCCTTGTAGCGAGCTTTAGGCCAATGGCTCCCAAACCAGTTGGTTTTAGGGCATTAGGTGTAAAACACCCCTCGAACTTACTTACTCAAGTTAAAAAGGCTTTAGGTAGGACTGACTCTACTTAGGTTCTTTTACATTCCCACCTTTTTACGCGAACAACATCACTTTCTTAGGTGACGGGGCCCGGTTACTCAGTGAAAAATGCTAAGAACCTAATCTATTAACTTTAAGAGAGATTTTTTTTTTCTCTTTTTTTTTTCTTCTTTTTTTTTTTTTTTTTTAAATAACATTTTCACCCATACCCTTATTAAGTAGATTGTACTATTAAGATCAGTGGTCAGAAGGGTCTGAAATTATTCTAAAAATTATTCTGGGCTAAACCCTACCTTTTATTAGGTTTACTTAATAATTTATTCCTCAGTATTTCAAAAATAATAATCTAACCATTAATTCATTAATAGACTGCTTGATTAACTTCAAATCGAGACAGAATTTGGTACACACATCTGATTATAGTTTTACTCAAGATTTATTTATTCTTTTTCCTCCTCTCCCCCCAACTTAATTTCCATTGTCCCTAATGGAAGAAAAATTAATTAATTTCAAGGAAAGATACTACCTGGTAGAGTATTTGAAGGTTGGAAGTTTCATTGTTGCCATCTTCTTTCAATCTGCTTCTGTTGCTCTTCTCTGGTCATACTAAAAGAACACACTAAAAGAAAAGAAAGTTAAAAATAACTAATAAACTGGGTTGCCTCCCAAGAGCGCTAAGTTTAAAGTCTTCAGCCAGACTGTGCTACTTATTATGATAGTGTTGGGTTCACAAGATCAATTGATTCAACAATTTCTCCATCATTAATTTCTTCTATATATGGTTTCAATCGCTGGCCATTTACTTTGAATGTATTTCCTTGCTTAGGGTCTTTAAGCTCTACAGCTCCATGGGGAAATACTTGAGTTACTATAAAAGGTCCATTCCATCGTGAACGAAGTTTTCCAGGGAAAAGGTGTAATCTTGAATTGTAAAGCCATACTTTTTGATTTGGTTCAAAAATTTTTCTACTAATAAATTTGTCATGATATGCTTTGGTTCGTTCTTTATAAATTTTTGAGCTCTCATATGCCTCATTTCGTAGCTCTTCTAACTCATTCAATTGGAGTTTTCTATTGACACCTGCATTTTTCATATCATAATTAAATTGCTTGATAGCCCAAAATGCACGGTGTTCTAATTCTACAGGTAAATGACAGGCTTTTCCAAATACGAGCCTATAAGGAGACATTCCTATGGGAGTTTTAAATGCAGTACGATAAGCCCATAATGCATCATCCAAACGTTCTGACCAATCTTTCCTATCAGGTCTCACTGTTTTCTCAAGGATATTTTTAATTTCTCTATTTGATATTTCAACTTGGCCACTAGTTTGGGGATGATAAGGTGTAGCTACCTTATGAGTAATTCCATATTTGTTCATTAATGCTTCAAAGTGTCTATTCGTGAAATGTGTACCCCCATCACTAATTATAGCCCTTGGGCATCCAAAACGACTAAGGATATTATGCTGAATAAACTTGATTACAACTTTATGGTCATTGGTTCGAGTTGCCATGGCTTCAATCCATTTTGACACATAATCAACTGCCACTAGAATGTATTCAAATCCAAAAGAGGAAGGAAATGGGCCCATAAAATCAATACCCCATACATCAAAAATTTCTACAACCAAGATAGGGTTTAGGGGCATCATGTCTTTTCGAGATATATTTCCTGTTTGTTGACATTGGAGACAATTACGGCTAAATTCATGTGCATCTTTAAAAAGAGTTGGCCAATAAAACCCACTTTGCAGTACCTTTGCTGCAGTTTTCTTTCCACTAAAATGTCCTCCACAGGCAAGAGAATGACAGAAGTTAAGTATACTTTTGAATTCACTTTCGGGAACACATCGCCTAATCACCTGATCTGAACAGTACTTAAATAATTCAGGGTCTTCCCAAAAGTAATATTTGATTTGTGAGAAAAATCTATCTTTTTCTTGTTTTGTCCAGTGGGAAGGTACTTTTCCTGTTGCCAAATAATTCACAATGTGGGCAAACCAGGGAAGACTGCTATGGGAAATTGAAAATAATTGCTCATCAGGGAACTTATCTCTGATTATTTCTTTATTGTATTCCACTGAGATCCTAGAGATATGATCTGCTACCATATTTTCAGAACCTTTCTTATCTAAGATTTCTAGATCAAATTCTTGTAGTAGTAGGATCCATCTAATTAGTCTGGGTTTTGTATCCTTTTTTGATATAAGATGCCTCAACGCTGCATGATCTGAATAAACTAAAACTTTAGACCCTAACAGATATGATCTAAACTTTTCTAGGGCAAACACAACTGCTAGTAATTCTTTTTCAGTGGTAGTATAGTTCATTTGTGCATCTGAAAGAGTTTTGCTAGCATAATAAATTACATGGGGTTCTCGATTGAGTTTCTGTCCTAGAACTGCCCTACAGCATAATCAGAAGCATCACACATGATTTCAAAGGTATGGTCCAATCTGGGGGCTTGATAATGGGTGCAGTGGTCAAAGCAGTTCGAAGGATGTTATAGGCTGTTAGACAATCTTTATCAAAATTAAAAGAACTATCCTTGGTCAACAAATTACACAATGGTCGAGAAATTTTACTGAAATCTTTGATGAAACGTCTATAAAAACCAGCATGACCAAGGAAAGATCGTACTTGTTTAACTGAGGTTGGGGGTGGTAGATTTGAGATCAATTCAACCTTGGCTTTATCAACCTCAATACCTCTCTCTGAAACAATGTGTCCAAGCACAATTCCCTCACGAACCATAAAATGGCTCTTCTCCCAACTTAGGACTAAATTCATTTCCATACATCGTTTCAGTACCTTAGTCAAGTTCTCGAGGCAGCTATCAAATGATGCACCAAAGACTGAAAAATCATCCATAAATACTTCCAAAAATTGACCAATCATATCAGAAAATATGGCCATCATACATCGTTGAAACGTGGCTGGTGCATTACAAAGACCAAACGGCATACGTCTAAAGGCAAATGTTCCAAAGGGACAAGTGAAGGTGGTCTTTTCTTGATCTGCAGGAAATACTGGGACTTGATTGTATCCTGAATATCCATCTAAGAAACAAAAGAAACTTTGTCCCGCTAGCCGTTCTAGAATTTGATCGATAAAAGGCAAAGGAAAGTGGTCTTTCCTAGTCACGGCATTCAACTTTCGATAATCTATACACACTCTCCAACTAGTTGATGTGCGAGTAGGAATTGATTCGCCCTTTTCATTTTTAATCACGGTAATACCCGATTTTTTAGGTACTACTTGGATTGGACTGACCCATTGGCTATCTGAAATTGGATAAATAATACCAGCATCAAGCCATTTTACTACTCTTTCTTAACAACATCCCTCATGTTTGGATTTAGCCTTCGTTGCATGTCTCTATGTGGTTTGGCTTCAATTTCACTATGAATATGGTGCATGCAAACGGAAGGGTCAATTCCCTTAATATCAGCTATTGTCCATCCAATTGCCTCTTTATGTTCTTTAAGTACATCTACCAATTTATCTTCTTGCTCAGAGGTTAGGGTAGATGCAATGATTACTGGAAGGGTATCATTGGGTCCAAGGAATGAATATTTTAAGTTATCTGGAAGAGGTTTCAATTCTAGTTGGGGTGGTTCTTCCAAGGATGGTATTAAAGGACTTGGTTTAGTTGGAAGTGGTTCATATTTTATAGTCCAAGGCGGGATGGTGTCGATCTTAGGTGGTTCTAATAACATGTTTATCTCTTTGGTATACTCATCAATATCAAAGTCATCTATTCCAAAATGTGTAAGACATGTTTGTAAAGGATCCGAATCAATCAAACTTTGGAATTTCTTATCTACTACTTCCTCTATCATATTTACTTCATTTAAATCATACACAGGTGGTCCTTGGGAAGCATTAAAAATATTTAATCTCATCTTTTGTTTCCAAAAGATACATCCATCACACCTGTTCTACAATTTATGCATGCATTAGCAGTAGCTAGAAAAGGTCTTCCAAGGATGATGGGAATTTGGTTAGGATTACCACTAGATTCCATATCCAACACAAGGAAGTCGACAGGAAAATAAAATTCATCCACCTTTACTAATACATCTTCCAATATTCCACGAGGTTCTTTGACTGATCTATCTGCCAATTGTAGTGTTACTGTCGTGGGTTTCAACTCTCCAAATCCAAATAATTCATATACTGAACTTGGGAGAAGGTTTACACTCGCACCCAAATCTAATAATGCTTTCTTGATTGTGAAGTTTCCTATGACACATGATATAATCGGGGTACCAGGATCTTTTAGTTTGGGTGGGGTTATTTGCTGAACAACTGAGCTGACTTGCTCAGTCAAATGGATCTTTTTTGGTATTTGTATCTTGGCTTTCCGTTTTTGTGTGCATAGATCCTTCAAAAATTTAGCATAAGCTGGAACTTGCTTGATAGCATCGAGAAGAGGTAAGTTTATTTGGACTTGCTTAAATAACTCAAGCATCTCATTCATTTTTATATTCTTCTTATCTGAAGGCAAAGGAGATTCTAAAGCACTAGGGAATGGGGCTTTAGGTATGATTGCTTGATCATTGAATTCCTTTTCTTTTTCATTTCTTCTCTCTTCTGGTTTAGCCACTTCTAATTTCTGGGTTGGTTCAGGTGGGTTCAATGCTTTTCCACTTCTGAGAGTCATGACTGATTTAGCATGTTCTGGGAATTTGTCAGGACTATTGGAACCTTCAGCCATGAATTGTCCTTTTGGGTTATCGATAGGCTGACTAGGTAACTTACCCTCCTCCCTTCTACTGAATGCTGTGGCTAATTGACCTATCTGAGTTTCTAGTTTTGCAATAGATTGTGTGTGGGAGTGAAGGATTTGAGTATTCATTTCTAGCCCTTTCAATGCTTGTAACACTTTGTCTTCAAAAGTAGGCTGATTATTCGGTGGAGGTTGTGGGATGTTTGGGTATTGTGAATATGGCATGTTTCTAAAATTAGTTTCTTGATAATTAGGTCTGATCGATGAATTGGTTACAGGTTGAGGTTTCCAAGAAAAATTTGGGTGATTTCGCCAACCAGGATTGTAAGTATTTGAAAATGGATCATTTCCTGTTCTAGGAGCTAATCGGGTTTGGGCTTGGTGGGCTTGCTCTTGAACAAGTTCAGGAAATTGGTATGCAGCTGGACATTCACCTACAGAATGGGTTGGACTCGAACAAATTATGCAAACCTCATGTAATTGAGTAGATGGGGAAGAGATGTTTCCAACTTGTAGAATCCGATCAAGTTTATGGGATAATTCATCTACCTTAGTATAGATATCTGTAGAATGACCTATTTCATATATTCCACCTCTTTTAGGTTCTACGGGAGGGTCTCGACGAGCAACTGACATATGATGTAATGAATTCTCACTCAATGTCTCAAAGAGTTGCCAAGCCTCATGTTCATTTTTTAACATAAATGTCCCACCACACGAAGCATCAACCATTTGCCTATGCTTTTCTGATAATCCATCATAAAAGCACTGAACCAGTTGCCATTTGGGTATAGCATGATGTGGACATTTTCTAATTAGTTCTTTGAATCTCTCCCATGTCTCATGGAACATTTCTCCATCTGTCTGGGAAAAACTTGTTATGGCTTTTCTAATTTGATTCGTTTTTCCTATAGGAAAATATTTCTTAAGAAATTCTCTCTGAAGATGATCCCAAGTTGAAATTATAACAGTGTCTAATGAATTTAACCAATACTTGGCTTTATCTTTTAGGGAAAAAGGGAATAACTTAAGCCTAAGTGCATCATCAGAGAAATTTTGAATTTTGACAGTTGAGCAAATTTCCAAGAATTCATCTAAGTGTTTGTAGGGATCCTCATTTGTAAGTCCATAGAAAGATGGTAACATTTGGATTACACTTGACTTAATTTCATATTGGGCAGCCTCTACTGGAGGCACTTGAATGCAGGGAGAGTAGGTATACCTTGAAGGAGTGAAATACTCTTTCAACTGTCTTGGTTGATTATTTTCGTTATTATGATCCATAATTCTAAGTCTGTTTGCTCTAATAGTTCTTTCTATCTCGGGATCTAAGGGTATAAGGTCGAGCTGCAACGATCGGCGACCAAGCATACACCCTACCAATGACTCTAAAGCAAATAGTTTTTATTTATTTATTTATTTATTATTTTTATAATTAAGTTTCTAATTTCCTAATAAATTATGAGATGTCAATGGAAAAATTTTGAGTTTTACAAAAAATAAATTCACCTAAGTCAATCTATAGCATAGAAAATAAAATAATTATTTTGTTTATATATTTATTTTTATTTTTATAAATTTTTTTTGTTTCCTTAAATTAATTATATTTTATGGAAGATGTCTTAGGGTTTTATTTTATGGTTTTTTTTAAGATAAGTTAATTAAAAGGAAAATTTGATTAGTTAAAATTGGATTTGTGGCAAAAAGGAAAGTAATAATTTTTTTTTTTTTTATGTTAAAAAGATAATATGCAATTCTAACAATTAAGGAAATAAAATAAAGCAGCAATAACTATTCAAAAATTAAGAGAAAATTAATCTAATTTTTTTTTATATTTTTATTATTTTTATTATTTTTTATTTTTTTTAATTTTTTTTTCAAAATAATACACTTAAGTCCCCGGCAACGGCGCCAAAATCTGATGCGTGTCGTAGCACAACGATTTAAACACCTTAATTTCACTATTAGGATAGCGAGAGTAAGGGATCGATTCCACAGGGACTTTAGCGATTATCTTGAAATAATTTTATAAATTTAACTAAATAGATAACTAAGTAGATAATTAATAGTGCAAAATAATAAGATATGGTTTATCTTATTAGAGCACGGCTCGTACCCGTAGATCACGGCCCGTCTCTTTTAAGAATAAATCAGTCTAAATTATTTTCACTTAAATAGAATTTAATAACAATTTAACATGAATAGAAATTTTATTTTAATAAATCCAAGAGTGCATATTAAAATCTAAAATAAAAAATTTTAATTTCTAACATGAAGAAGGCAACAAAAAGCAATAAATTTCTGAACCGAATAGGAGACAAGTTGAACCGGGCCCTTTGTTCCTCCTCTGTCTCCAAGCTACAGCACGAACAGAGTTTCACGCCACGTCTTCTGAGAACAGAGCAATGAAACTTCTGGGAACAGCAACCTCCACGGAAGGAACTCACAGATGCAGTGCCTGGAACATCTTCTCCAAACCTCTGCAGCCTCAAGTCACTAACAGAGGAAACAGAACAGAGCTCGGAATTCTCCCAAGCCACGGAACAGATCTCTCCCTCACGGCTTGAAACGGATGCCGATCGTTGGACGGATGGCTCTCTGCTGCTATGCTGCTATTGCTATTTATAGAAACCCATATGTGGCCTTGACGCGGAGAGGACGCGTAAAAGAATCTGTTTCAAAATAGAAACAAAGCAGCGGAAGCAAGGAAAATGACAAGATAAATCTAGATAAATAATCAATAAAATTCAAATTCCTTCTAAAGGAATTTAATTCTCTCAATTTGATAACTTCCAATCTAATCTATTCCTCAATTGGTGGAGGAAACAGTTAGAAATTGAATGGAGAAGAATCGGTGGAAACAGAGGAACTGGCTAAGATAACGATGAAGTCTGCAACGCATTTGCCGTTTTTGCTTTGAAATCCGTGCTAAATCTTTATAAAATCAATTCCGAGCTCATCTTAAATCCGATTTGGGTGTCGTTTGCGTCATTAAATCCCTAAAATCGAGCTCTTTAAGTTTATAAGATTTTATCTAAAATATTATATAAAATATTAAATAATAATAGGTACGTTAAATCATTAATTAATAGGTTTAATGATAATTATTTATGCGTTTATCACCCTTCCTTAAGATACTTTAATATTGGATCGAACCAAGATGGCTCGACCTCAATCTGCCACTCGGTCTGCCTCCACGACGCTAGGTTTCTCCAGGATTTTCAGGGGAAACTTTTGCTCGGAACTCATCGACTCCGTAGTCGCAAGTCGGGATAATAGATTGGCACGAGCATTTTCGGACCTGGGGATCTGGATAACTTCAAAATCAAAGAAGTGGGAAAGCATGTCCTGCACCTACTGGAGGTACCGAATCATGTTTGGCTCCCGGGCCTCGAATTCGTCCCGCACGTGACCGGCCACTAACTGAGAGTCGGTAAAGGCATTCAGCCTCTTCACTTTTAGATCCTGGGCAATTCGGAGTCCAGCGAGCAGGGCCTCATACTCGGCTTCGTTGTTGGAGGCTAGGAAGGAGAATCGAATGCCGTACTCAAAGGTCGTCCCCTCGGGGCTGGTGAGGATCAAACCAGCACTAGAGCCATTGGCATTGGAGGATCCGTCGACGTGGAGAAGCCATAGGGCATCAAATCTTGGATGCTCGGGGGAGTCCGGAATGGAGCCATCTTTCGGGATGGTGCACTCAAGGAGGAAATCAGCTAGAATCTGGGCTTTGATGGCCGGGCAAAGTTGATAATGGATGTCATGCTTGCTTAACTCAACAACCCACTTAGCTATTCTTCCTGATGTCTCCGGGCAATGGACCACCACCTTGATGGGCTAATCGGTAAGGACCGTCACAGAATGTGCTTGGAAATATGGTCGTAATCTCTGAACCGATATTATTAGGGCCAAGACTAGCTTCTCGATTCGGGTGTACCTTGTCTCGGCGTCACGGAGAAGTTTGCTGACATAGTATATCGGCCTTTGGGTTTTCTTCTCTTCTCTGACCAAAACCGAGCCAATTGCACCTTCAGAGACTGCCAGGTACAGGAACAGCATTTCTTTCGGATTGGGGCTGCTGAGGAGGGGTGGCAAGCCAAGATATCTCTTGAGGTCCTCGAATGACTTTTGGCACTCGGGAGTCCATTTAAAATTCTTGGCAGATCGAAGAGCTTTGAAGAAAGGAAGGCTCCTCTCGGCCGACCGAGCCACAAAGCTGTTGAGGGCTGCAATCCTTCCCGTCAAGTGCTAGATTTCCTTGATAGATGTTGGGGGCATCATTTGCTGAAGCGCTTGAATCTTCTGTGGGTTGGCTTCGATGCCCCGCTGAGAAACCATGAAGCCCAGAAACTTTCCCGAGGTGACACTGAAGGCGCACTTCATCGGATTGAGCTTCATCCGATACCTTCGGAGTGTCGCGAAGCTTTCAGAAAGATCCCCAATATGCTAGGATGCTTCCTTGCTTTTGACCAGCATGTCATCAACATACACCTCCATATTTCGGCCAATCTGCTCCTTGAAGACTTTGTTTACTAGCCTTTGGTAAGTGGCGCCTACATTTTTCAGACCAAAGGACATGACACGGTAACAGTAGATACCTCGATCAGTTATGAAGGCAGTCTTTTCTTCATCCTCAGATGCCATCCGGATCTGGTTGTAGCCTGAATAAACGTCCATGAAGGTCGACATCTGATGGCCGGAGGTGGCATCCACGAGCTGGTCGATCCGGGGGAGAGGAAAGCTATCCTTCAGGCAAGCTTTGTTAAGGTCGGTGAAGTCGATGCAGATTCGCCATTTACCGTTTGACTTTTTCACCATAACAACATTGGACAGCCAGCTTGGATAATTCATCTCCCAAATGAAGTTTGCCTTGATGAGCTTGTACACCTCTTCTTCAATTACTCTCTGCCAGTCAGGGGCAAAGCTTCTTTTCTTTTGCTTCACGGGTTGGGACGTCTCATCTGCATTGAGACGGTGGATGAGGACGTCCGGGCTAATCCCAGGCATGTCAGAAGTTGACCAAGTGAAGACATCAGCGTTCCTTCGGACAAAGTCGATCAGCTCCAGCTGGGGCTTCCCTTTCAGTAGTGACCCGATCCTTATGGTTCGGTCGGGCCGAGCTTCGTCCAGCGGTACCTCCTCCAGCTCTTCGGCTGGTTCTCCTCATTGCTCGATGAAATCCTCCCGAGCATCCAGTCCATCAACCTCAGGCAACCTGGATTGCAAGCTGGTGACGAAGCACTGCCGAGCTATAGTTTGGCTTCCTCGAACTACACCAACCCCTCGCTCGGTTAGGAACTTCATAACAAGATGTGGGATGAAGACAGTGGCTCTAAGAGACATCAAGCTAGGTCTTCCCAAGATCGCATTGTAAGGCGACCGAAGCTTGATCACCAGGAAATTTGCATGGACAGCGGCAACGGAAGGCCAGGTTCCTGCTCAGACCGTCAAGGTCACGACCCCCTCCAGGGTAATTACATCGCCGGTGAACCCCATTAGGGTGGAGTCCACCACTCGGAGATTCTCCATAAGAAGTTTCATCTTCACAAACACATCGAGGTACAAAACGTTGACGGAGCTTCCACTATCAACAAGAATTCGGCTTACATCATAGTTGTTCAAATTAAGGGATACAACTAACGCATCATCGTGCGGGAACTGTATTCCCTGGAAGTCATCGCTGGAGAAAGAGAGCTCGTCAGTTTGCGCTTTCTTTGGTGCCGAACCTTCTTCATCGTCCCTCCCGCTTGAAGAACCACCGACTGCCTCAATCACATTAATGTGGCCAGCGACCGGAGGATTTGGGAGAGGAAGAGGCTGCTGCTGGGGCTCAGGCCGGTGATCGCCCCCGTTTCTCAGCTCGGGGGCTCCCCTGAACCCATTCAGTCTACCCCGCTGGATGAGCCTTTTGATCTCATTCTTCAGTTGCCAGCACTCTTCAATGTCGTGGCCATGGTCGCGGTGGTAGCGGCAATACTTGGCGGGGTCTCTCCGGGCAGCATTTCCTCGAAGAGGAGGAGGTCGAGGGAGTTGGCGCTCGATTTCCATAAGGATCTCTGCTCTTGGGGCAGTAAGCGGAGTAAATCGATTGAACCTCCTAGGTGGGTTCTGGGTGTGGTTCCTTGGCGGCGGTTGAGGAATCCTTTGGCGGTGAGGCGGGCTTGGCTGACGTGCAGGTCGGCGCTTATCTGAGCCTTTGGGCTCCATCTTCTTCGTAAGCTCGGTTCGAGCAGTTCTTCGTGATTCTTTGACTCTTGCATATTTTTCTGCCAGAGCCATCATATCGAAGAGGTTTGGAGGGTAGCTGACCTTCAGCGCGAGGTAAAAATCACTTTCCTTCAGTACTCCGCCCGCCAGGACGGACATGGCCACCTCATGATTAAGGTGGTCCACCTCTAGCATGGCCATGTTGAAACGGCCGAGATACTTCTTCAAAGACTCCCCCTCTCTCTGCTTAACCTCAGAGAGGGAGTCGGACCTCCGTCAGTGATGGCAGCTGCTAACGAACTGGCTGATGAAGAGGTGGCTCAGCTCGTCGAAGGAATTAACGGAATATGGTTTCAAAGCATTAAACCAGGTTGGAGCAGATCCCCTGAGGGTGGAAGGGAAAGCGCGGCAGAGGACCGCATCTGATGCCCTGTGGAACATCATGATCGATCGGAAGCTGCTGAGATGATCGTCGGGGTTAGAGGAGCCATGATAAGGCTCGATGGCAGGTAGCTTGATGTGGAAGGGAATCACTTCCTCCATGATATTCTTAGAGAAGGGGATGCCCTGCTCTGCCTTATTCTGAAGTGGATAAGCCTGCTTGGCGGCATCTAACTCTTGATGTATTTCCTGGAACTGGCAGCGAATATCCCTGTCAGGAAAAGTAGAAGGGGCAGGATGAGGAGGATATTGAGACGGTGTTGAATCATGGTGAAAGAATACCGGAAAGAGGGATCGGGCCTGCCGAGATCTAGGAAGATCTCTGTCGCAGACTCCTTGGGGAGCTAGCTTAGCTTCTCTGGGACGGCGAGGGGGGTCCGCAACCTCAAGTGGGCTGAAAGAAGAGGCCGCTGGATGAGCGGGGGCTGCATCCTCCTTAGGAGGATGAGGGGCAGGAGCAGCTGAACGGGGGGCTTCGGAGCGCCCCTGAATAAGGTGAGCCAGAGCCTGGACTTGCTGGACTAGTGAGGCAAACTGGTCATGGGTCACTGGGACTGCCAGTGGCGATGGAGTCTCAACTGGTGGCGGTGGCGGTGCAACACTGCTCGCCGGATTAGGCCTTTGGGAGGCGACCTGATCTCGGGCTTCAGAGGTAGCCTTTCTTCGGTTAGCCATGGAAGGAGTTCTCTTTCAAATCAAGATCCTTATCTCTTGGATCACAAGTTTATAGGACTTGAGGGCCCTTCCTCTAGCGCCAATCTGTTGCTGCCGAAATCTATCCTCCGACTCGGGCGCGGTCGGGCTGCAGCGCGGGCTCTCTGCTTGGGTGGACCTGCAAATCAGTCCTCACGCGAGAGGCGTTGGGGTTGACCCTCTTCAGAAGACCCTTCGATGCTCAAGTCAGTGGAGATCAGCAATCAACAAAAATGGGGAGAAGGCTCTCACTGAAGAGTCCCTCCCGGGCTCTGAGCAGAGCGCTAATGGCGGAAGCAAAGGCAGAAGGAGAGAGGGTTCTAGTGAGCAAGTATGCGCATACTTGAGGAGTCGGCAGACGACTCTATTTATAGAAGATCACTTGATTCCCTGGGGGCATCGTGGGTCCGAAAGTTGTTAGGATCTGAATCCAGTTTGTTATGAGGCTGGTAGGATTCATATCTGATTGGTTAGAGGATCGACGGCTAGGAGAGCCTGTTGATGTCTCGAGATGTGGTGAGGGCATAGGCTCCAGGGCCCTAAGCCACTCTCGCGGTCCTAGGTCACTTTCGGATATGATTTCTATTTGGAATCTCACGAATTCAGATTCTTCTGCGTCGAATTCTGCAGAGGCATAGATATCGCTCGGGCTAGGCCGAGCGATAGGAGAGATCGGCTAGAGGGGCCAAAAGATGACACAGCTCGGCTGCGGCCGAGAGATGATATAGCTCGGTTGGGACCGAGAGAGATGATACAGCTCGGCTGGGGCCGAGAGATGATCCGCGCCTTGGGTGTTCTTGGCTCGGTGAGGGGCTAAGGCGCCTCAACTTATCGAGGCTGACTTATCTCGGGCGGGTGTCACATAGCGGATAGGAATCAGGGCTGATCCTAGCCTTGTGCACTATTATTGTCACACAGTGATTTTACCCCTCAACAACTATCTTAAAGAGGATGGGGTTTAGACCCCTGCATAATTGTTGATTTTAAAGAACGAAGTACCGCAAATTTTTTTTTGTTAGAATAATGGATGTGATTTCTTAACATCATGCAGTTGGTTTAAGTTCAAGGAGTCTGCAATTTATCCCCTTTTTTATCATAAAATTAATTGGAGGTCAAACACAGAGAGAGAGAGAGAGATTGTCAATTGTCTATCCACATATTATTTGCATAATGACATTATAAATTAGTGATACAGTACATGCAAAAAAAGCATGAACGATTTTTCTAATCATCCTATATTATTTGTAAAATATTTATATATCCTGATAAATAAACTTCTCGGTGTAAGTTTCTTATTTCTTTTAACTAGCCAAACTTAGTTTGAGGGTTGTATTAAGAAAAGTTGAGAGTATTAATAAAATTATAAAGAGTATAGAAGCATGAAGATATTTACGGTCCAAAATGTTTGCATTATATATAATAGCAACTTAACAAATATTTTTTTTATTTTTAATTTTAAATAAGAGAAGAATTAAACTTAGGTCACTTATATCAATATAAGAAGCTTTATACATCAACTCAATCAGGCGACATCCTTTTTTTTTATCTAATAAATATATAAAATTAATTAACATATTATTTTGTGGGAGACATATTATGTAAAAAAAGAAATATATTTGCAATCAAAGATGAGGGACTCAATAATATACACAAGATTCAATAAAAAAATAAAGCATAGAATATAATAATATACATAGTTCAACAAATTACTAGGCTATCTCTAAGGTGAAGCGAGGTTAAGAGGTAGTTACTTTTCTGTTAAAATAATGGATTCTTAACAGAGATTTTTTTTTCCTGTAGAGTTAAAATAACAGAGCGGCTCCAACGTTGCCCCCTTGGGTCTCCTTTATAGCATAGTTATCAAAATCAGATTGGACCGGCCGGTTGAACCGAAACTCAGAGGCTAAATCGGTCCGATTCTAACATAAAACCGGATGGGCAAGTCATCCGGAATAACTCAATTAACCCGTCCAATTCACCCTTGAACCGATCAAACCAGTTTGAACTGGATGGATTACAGGTTTATCTTTATCAATAATCAATGCCGTTTCAACTTTCAAATTTTTTGATAGTTTGGACTTTGGCCTTCGTCCCTTGGACTTCTGTGTTTTTTCTGGATCTGCTTTGGGGAGCTGCTGGAGGGGGATGCATCAGAGGAGTTCCAGGGGTTCAATGGATGCTACCTGACGTGGCCAAGCTAGCTCTTCTGGACTCCTCTGCCGTCGCCAGTGACTGTTGCCTCCGCTTCCCTCTGCCACGACGTCTTCCCTGCCCCCTCGGGCGACGCCGTCCTCCTCGAGCACATGGACTCCAGCACCCTTGGCTCCCTCCGCCATCGCCGTGGGTACCGCTCCTTCCCAGATCCCCCCCTCGCCAAGATCGCTTGCTAGGCCCTCTTTGGCCTTGCCTACCTCCACTCGCATCAGATCGTCGGGAGGGATATGCCGTTAGGCCAACTTGGCCACGTGTGCTGCCACGTAAGAGAGATTCAAAGAACATTCCACTATTTTAAAAACAGAAATTAAAGAGAAACAAAAACGGAATATAAGCTTAATTTCATAATTTTTAAAGTTTAAAAATTAAAGTGAAATATTTTTTAAGTTAAAAATATAATTTAATCTTTTTTTAATATTAGTTCAGCTCATCTGTGTTGTGCCTTATTCATTTGTGCTTATCGTTTCTAAACCATTCTTATCATGCCATGCTATATTGTGCCTTGGTAATTCATGGTATGTTGTGCACTTGTGCTTCGTTCATTCCTATCATCATGCCAACATGGCCCATGAGTTGAGAGGGGGACTCGGCAAGGCCATGAGTCATGTTATGCCTGGCAGGCCGCCTTCATGATGCTTATCATATTATATTAATTTATAGGATTGTTGAATTTGGATGATTATGATAATGATGAAAGTGATGATGGCGATAATGGTCATGGTTCTAATGATGAAGGTCATTGTGATAGTGATAAAAATAATGGTGGAGGTCATTGTAGCAGTGGTGGAGATGAAGGTCAAAACATTGATAGTGAGGAGACTCAAGAGCCTATGATGCATAGTCAAGAGACTCAAATGGGTTTTAAGTTTTAACTTTTAACCCAAATTTTGCACCCTTTGATGAATCTTATTTTAATTCTTTAGTGTAGGTACTAGTAGATTTCAAGTATGTTTTATCTTTTTATGTTTAAATTTTAAAAGATTGTTATACATATCACTTTTAAATTATTAGTTTAATATATTTGTATAATTATAATTTGAAGTTTTTTATGGCATTAGATGTTAAAGTTTATTATCATGTTGATCTTAATTTTTTTATTAATTTTTTTTATTAAAAATTAATTTTTTTATTAAAAATTAATTTTTTATTAAAATTAATTTTTATTACTATAAATATATTTTTATATTAAAATAATTGAACCGATGGTTCAACCGGTGATCTGATGGTTGAACCAGTGACCCCATGACCCGAGCTCTTGGCCGGGTCGATGCCCAAACTGGGTCTAACAACTATGCTCTGTAGATGGCGCCAACGTTTTGCCACCGCCGCTTACGCCGGGTCCATAGATGGCGCCGAATGAAGTTGCCACCGCCTCTGGTGCCGAAACTATAGATGCTGTCGATGCCTCCTCGGGCTCCAGGTCCGTAGATGCCCCGATGTTACTAACACCTTCCTCTCTGGGTCCATAAATGCCTTGAACTACTCGAGTTTTTCTCAACTCTAATTCTAATTCTATTTGTAAAATATTAATTCTATTTTTAATTTTAATTTTATTTGTAAAATTTTAATTCTAATTAGGAATGCAATTCGGACTCGTGAAACTCGGATTTCTTTCAACCCTAATCCTAATCCTATTTGTAAAATATCAATCCTAACCCTAACTCTGTTTGTAAAACCTTAGCCCTAATCCTATTTTTAAAAATCGGGTTCGGGTTGAGTTTCGGGTTGAAATTTGGGTTGATGTGAAAAAAAGAAAAATACTTTTTTCAAAGTAAATAAACACTGAATTATGGATCCCAAAGACGAGAAAACAAAATCCCTTGCCGAACGCATAAGCTGGACTCGGAGCTTTAACATTGTATTAAAAAAAATCTTATATGAAACAAAGAAGAGGAGAAGGTGCCATAAATAATGAAGAAGAGGAGATGGAAAGTGAAACGAAATGTACATATGATCCGCCTTTATGTTTGTCCTTCTTTTCCTCGCCTGTGACCGACCACCTTGCCCTCCTAGCCCTCAAGTTGACCATCTCATCCGATCTGACTGGCGCTCTCAACGCCCCCAAAAATCTGGTGCCAATAAGCTACCTCTCGTTCGGATAACCCTCGGGATCGGGTTATCTTGGGTTCGGGTTGCGGTTAACCCGAATCTGGGTCATTTGCAAATCAGGCCGCGTTAAACCTGGGTCTTTCGGTCTTGGGTTTGGCAAACATGAGTTTAAACATTGCTGTAAATCGGGTTTGACGGGTCGGGTTCGGGTTGAACTCGGCCCAAGTTGCACCCCTAATTCTAATCCTATTTTTAACAATTGGGTTCGGATTGAATTTTGGGTTGGAATTCGGGTTGATGAGAAAAAAAAAAATGCTTTTTTCAAAGTAAATAAATATCAAATTATAGATCCCAAAGATGAAAAAATAAAATCCCTTGCTGAACACATAAGCTGAACTCGGGGCTTTAACATTATATTAAAAAAAAGTCTTACCTGAATTGAAGAAAAAAATGAATGGGCCACGAGCACGGCCAATTCCTGCTACAGTTTTATTACACCTGAAAAACGCTAGCTGGTCTTCATACAAAAGCATTTAAAAAGGTATAGAGGTAAAAAAAGTTGGCCATGTTTAGCTTCCTAGAAGCAAGGAAACAAATGTTTGCCAAATAGAAACAACAGACAAGGTAACAACTTCGACAGCCAAGGCATAGGACGAAGCGGAGGAAGACACCCTATCGGAAACCACTTCACGTCGGATCCTCTCTTTTTTTTTTTCTTTTGCTTCATTGTTGCACATCCCACTTTCAAAGTAGAAAATGACAAGGTAAATGAGAAAGGGATCAAGCAAGACACCATGTCGAGCTCATACCCTATTCTGGCGAAGAGAATGATAAACTCGCCTGCAAGATAGACAATAAAAAATGAAAAAGCAAATGAGCCAATACTTCGCGCTGCGGTAAGAAATTGCAGCAGTCGAGGATGCGGGACTGACCATTGCTTGACTTGATGTCTTCATCATTCACGGATCAAAGAGAACACTGAAATTCGTAACATCTGAGCTCCTATGCCGTACAGCTTGCTTTCGACTTGGGTGCGCTGCTCATGGAAGATAATTTTTTTAAAAACCGGATGGTTATTTTATTTTGCAGGCTCCTCTTGTGAAAGGCAATAAAAGCCGAAAAAAGCTCCAATTCCAGCTCACCTCCCGATACTCACCATTGCAACCTGAAGCATTTTGAAAACCATCCATCCACATTTACCAAAGCACACTCCATCACATCTTCCATAAGTTCATTCACTTCCGTCTGATTGAACCAACCTACATCCATTTTCATCATTTTAAACACTTAAAACCCCTTCGGTTCGTAGAAGGCACAGCCTCCCTCTGCCTCTCTCCCCCGCTCTCTCTCTCTCTCTCGTTGCAACGTCTTGTTGCAGGGATGGTGGTGCTGTAAACAAAGAAGAGGAGGAGGCAGGAAGTGAAACGAAATGTACGGATAGTCTGCCTTTATGTTTATCCTTTTCCTTGCCCATGATCGATGGCCTTGCCTTCCTCGCCCTCAAGTTCGCCATCTTATCCGATCCAACTAGCGCCCTCAACGTCCCAAAAAATCTAATGCTGATAAGCTATCCTCCGTTCGGGTAATCCTTGGGTTCGGGTTATCTCGGATTTGGGTTGACTACAATTCGAACCCGGATCAATTGCAAATCGGATCGGATTAAATTTGAATCTTTTGGATTCGGATTTAAAAAATATGAGTTTAAATACTGCTGTAAATCGAATTCGACGGACCAAATTCAAGTTGAACTCGACCCAAATTGTACCTCTACCTTCAATAATATTTCATAATGTGGACATGAACAACACATAATATTGATATTTACATAAATAGGTCATTAGCACATGTAAAAATAGTGGCATGCAAGATGCAAACTATTGAGATCATCTGATCTTTACCATATATACATTAAAATCAAAATTAATAAGCATCTGCATACACAGCAGAAGAAAAACAAAAGACAAAACATGTATACATAAAGAAAAATATGATTCTTAGCTGTTGGAAAATAGTTTTGATCTTTGCAAAAAATCCTTTCCTAGAAATTGCTAGAAATATATTATAGAATTTTAAATGTAAAATAAAGTAAAAAAATAAAAACAAGATATCGATCAAACCAGGACCGAGGCATGTTAAACATTGCTCTAAGGATCATATATTCGCTCCTTCGTACAGGTTGTTGGCGATCTGTCCCCAAGGTATAACGACTCGGCTCAACCTGATCGTGTAAACCCAATGATTACCTTCAGATGCCAAATTTTTTAAATAAATATAAAAATAAAATGAGATAAAAAAAACTTATAGAGTTATTTTAAATTGAGCCTATTTATAGGCTCGGCCCATAAAAGCTCTAACGGTTTGGCCCATAATGACCTTAAAGGTCTAATATCTGTTAGTTCCGAATTAAGTAGAAATGATTTACAAAATTAATTACTTGAATCATTTTTAAACATTGATGAACGTTGGCATTCACTTTTTTTTATTATTTACACTTTTTTCACCTACGATTTGCTAATTAAGAAATGGAATAAATGTAGTCTAATTAAAAGTAAAAAAAATAAAAGGAACAAGATCCTTTACTCAAAAAAATTAAATAACAACAGAAATATAATCCAAAAGTCTGTCTATCATTATATAAAAAAATAATAATTAAACAATGTTTTATTTTACAAATAAATCATTTGATAACGACAGGAGCAGATTCAACGGAGACTGAGAGGATGGGTGTCTCTCTTGGTCGACGACCTTCCCGTGTCGAGAAATCATAATTGGTTTCCGTGCCTTCACTTTAATTATTGCTGGTAACACGACAATAATGCTAGGGAAAGCAATGGACTTGTGCTACAAATTATTTAGGAATATATGCGAATCATTTTGAGAAAGATGAGGACTAGAATCTTATCCCCTTGTCTTGCCACCTTCTAGCTCAGCAAGAATGATGTTGATAACAACACCTAGCTACGGGGAGAACTATTACCATACATAGTGGTATTCATTAATTATTTAGGAATCTCGCCACCTTTTTTTTTTCTTTTTTTTTTCTTTTTTTTTTTGAGGAGGTAAAGCCACCTGCATGGTAGTCTTCATGTTTTGGTATAGGATTCGGGTCAAAAACCAAAAAAAAAAAAAAAAACCAGTATTTCCACTTTTGTTGTCTTTAATTTGTGCCATATTCTGCGTGCTTTTATTACTTTAAAAGCTTGCAGGTGTCATTGGGTTTTTTTTTTTTTTTTCCGGAGGGGAAACTTAAAACCAGGTCCCCTTTTATTTGTTTTTTTAGCTTTTACATATCATGCATTTTATGTTTATTTTGTTAAACATCACGAGCAAATATGATCAGGGACAAAACATAAATTGATCGTGGAAATCAGAGACTGGATACCATAACACAGGGACTCAAAGCGGAAGAGACAGTTCCAGGGACATATATATATATATATATATATATATATATATAGATCGCCTAGCTAATTATTTGTTGACATTTTACTTGGCGGCCCCAGTCTCGTGCAGTATGCTCAGTGCACGTGATCGATTTGCTTCACCTTGCAACTAGCAGCTCTTCAATGTCATTTTTGTAGTCTTCTACAATTAATCCAGCAATAAATCCTGTTGTACATAGAAAGGCCTTGGATTGCCTACGACTTAATTTAGGTTTGGGTAGATAGTTTAATATTACAGCGAAGGCCGCCTCTGTCCTGACCCACATATAAATAGTTGAACAATAATTTTTATCTTTGCAAAAAATCTCTTCCTAGAATTTGCTAAAAATATAATATAAAAATTTAAATATATAAATAAAGTAAAAAATAAAATAAGATATGAACCAAATCAGGATCGAGGCGTGTTAAACACTGCTCTAAGGATCAGATTTTCACCCCTTAATTCCTGATTGATATTTCCCTTAATCTGAATTCTTAAGCATATTTACAGGCTCGGCCTATAAAAGCTCCAATGGCTCAGCCCATAATGGCCTTAAAGGCCTAATAGCCGTTAGCCTCAAATCACGTCAGAAACGGTTTACAAAATGAATTACTTGGGCTGTTTCTGGACGTTGATGAACGTTGCCTCTTAACGCGAGCATTTCGCTCTTGGGCATTTCCCCTTTTTTTTAACTTTTTTTAACAATCCCCCATAAAAGTTTTTTTTTAAAAAATAAATAAATATAATAAAAATTTTAGGGCATCTTATACTGCATAATAGGTGAGGTGTCTTATGGACTTGAACCTCACTTTGTATTGATTGTATACATCTGAAGGAACTATAGTGGATTAGACCTTGAACTAGGTCCTTTGACTCAGACTTCTACTAACCACACACATAGTATGAATCAAATGGGTTTAAGCGGTCAGCGCATATTAAAGGCCTTGCGCTTAATACCTTCATTTTTCATGAGAATTCTTTAAGATTAGCCTAAACATTTAGTCACGGTCTAATATGACGATTCTCATATAGGTGAATCCTCCAAGGATATTTGTGACAATACCCTGCAGATAACTTACATCGGATCCATTAAGAGAATGATTCAGCCTTACACAAATTTACTTCACTTTACAAGAGCACTTATCATAGGGATGGGATGAAAATTTTTTTAAAAATTTGTGCTCTAACACGATCACTGAATCAGCTTCGTTTCTACCACATTGAACCTCATTCATGAGATCTCCAATCACATAGGTTGGGTATCCACTGCTGGTGACCAAATAATAGGTTTAAGCACTATCCCCCTCGATGAATCTAGGACTCCACTCCTAGATAACTTGGTTAATTAATCTACCAAATTCTTCTCGGCAAATTCCAAAGAAATAATAATATTTTTTACTAGACCTTAAATAAGAGAATCAAACAAAGATATATTAGGATTTAATATCCAAATACAAGATAAACAATAAGTTGGATATTCCAACAGTCATGAGATTATTTAGTAAATTATAAAATCTTTTATTAAATCTCATGGCAATAGATTTCAAGAGACTCAAAACAGAGCATTTATATGACATACCTTGTCACAACATCCAAGTTCATCCATTATTTGCCATTTAGTAACATAAAAGATTCACAATAGTAGGTAAGCAATAAGTATTTGCCAAATGCTGTCACTTTTATCTAGGAGATCTTAAGTATTGACCACTATATCAGGAAACACTTATCTAGAATAAAAAATTTTGCATTTATGTAAGAATGTAAATATATGCTAGTAGCTACACTTGAAAGTTAAATAATAAAATGATATAAAAATACATGTGTGTACACACATATAATACATATAATACCTATATATACATGTGTATATCATAGAAATTTTTGAAAAGATAGGAAAGCTATAGATATGCTTTTCTAAACCATATTGCATTGAAGCCATCAATGACTAAAACGCTTCATAGCCTGGATGTCTAAATTTCAATGATACAAACATAAATACCACTATATATGCTCCATCAGATCTTACAACAAAGGATCTAATTTTGGCAACAGTAAGATTGGTCTCATTTAATGAACAAGACGGCATCAGATATTCAGTGAATTGTTGCAGAAAGTAGCAATGTTATGCCTAAAGAAAATTCACATGATCGACTTAAATATCTAAACTTTGTGCAGTCATAGGTGCACAACATTTACCAAAAGAAGGATTCCAAAACATATCTCCAGACCTGGAATGGAATGAAATAAGAAGTCCTTCAACCCAGAAGAGATTCCCGATACTTTGGAGTCATTAGCAACATTTTTGACCCATAAAATTCATGGTTAGAATGTATAACAACTGATGAGTTAAGAGGAGCTTATTTGTCATTGCTAGGCAAGTGGTACTCTATATATATATATATATATCATGCCATGAAAAAATAATAATACATGTATCTACCCGCACGTCTCCACATAAATAATGCATTCATATATATAATTATTTTGGAGAAATTATTAAGAAATTATTTATCCAATTAATTGATTTTGATGATTAACAAAAGCCATGAGTATACTTATTGTATTTCTGATAAATTTGATAAGTGTTTCAGGGATTAAGATAAGTTATTTATCCAAATGATACTTAGAAATCAGTTTTGAATTGAATTTCAATGGAATTTATTTAAGTTCAAAACTTGGAGCCGACACCTAGAACCTCTCAAGCCGACTCCAGAACATATCAGAACAGTTCTAAATTTTTGGTATGGTTCAGAGTCGACACCTAAAGTTTCGAAGCCAACACCTGAAGTTTCGGAGCCGACACATGGATTTCAGGAGCTGACTCTAACTTGAGTTACAGAGACTATGTTTTTGGGGCAATTCTTGAAGTCGACACCTCAGAATCGGGAGCTGACTCCAGGCAGCGGTGAGTCGACACTTTGTAAAGTGGGAGCCGACTCCACATCGAATTATTTTTTACTATTTTTGAAAACCCGATTTGGAGCCGACACATAAAAAGTTGGAGCTAACTATAACCTATCAAGGATGATTTTCAAAAGTGCCAGATCAGCTCTAACGGATATATTTTTCCACCTAACTCTCAACGGATCTATTTTCTTATGTGGAGAATCATCCAAGGTACTTTGTAATGGATATTTTCTCACCTAATCTCGGATTAAGACCATATAAAGAGGGATTCATCTGTTTGAAAAAAAAAATAAAAAGAGAAAATAACGGAAGAATCGAGAGATTTTTAAAGGAAAAATCTCTGAGTCCACATCTGTCATTCAAAGAGAGATTCAAGAGAAATCCCAAGCCCTAAAAGTTCAAATTCGGAGGATTCTCAACGGAGAAAAGAAGAAGAGCAAAAGCCCTATTTTCTCAACATTTTCTTTAACAAACTGTGTTCAAGATTCAAAGTTCAATCCTTGCTCATCCATTCAAAAGAGAGAAGAAAAAGAAGAAAAGAAGAAAATCTCAAATCCACTTGGCTTCAATCACGCTTTTCTAACCTTGTTTATTTACATTGCATATTTGCTCATTTAAGGAGCTGTTAATTATTGTAAACTTTATTTTGAATTGTTGCTTACTAATTCAATCAGAGGGATTGAATTAGTTGAGGTAGTTTACCTCGGGGACAAGCTAAGTTTAGCTTGGGATAAGGTTTTGTGCTGGTAAACCTGTGAAAACCGGCTGGGTTCGTTGTGACCCCATGTAAAACAACAAGTTAGAGTTGTGAGCTTGTAAAACAACTTAACTGTAATCAGGGTGTTGGCCCATATGGCAACCCAAGAGGGGGGGCGAATTGGGTTCTTTAAAATTTTTAATCTTTTAACAACTATGTGCTTGGAGATAGATGAAATGCAATGCGAATGTTAAGTACAACCAAGGAGATAGAGAAAGAGATAATCAAAGCACGACAAACACAAAGGTTTTATAGTGGTTCGGTGTATTCAACACCTACGTCCACTCCCAAGATCCACTTGGGTCCACACTATAATCCTCTTGATTACAGTCAAGTTATTTTACAAGATCACAACTCAAAACTTGTTGTTTCCCAGGGATCACAACGAACCCAACCGGTTTTCCGGGCTCATCAGCACAAAACCCTAACTCAAGCTAATCTAGCTTGACCCGAGGTATACAACCTCACTAGTTCAATCCCCTTGATAGAACTAGCACAAACAAGAAAGAATAATATTTTTTAATAATACAAAGCTTCTCAAATGAGCGAATATTTAAAATGTATAAGCAAGGTTAGAAAAGCCTATTTTGAAGATTGTTGGATTTGAGCTTTTTTTCTTTTCCTTTTCTCTCTGAAGATGTTGAAGCAGGCCTCAGCTTTGATTCGTTGCAAATGTGGCAGATGAGAAGTTGAGAAAACAGAGCTTTTTCTTCGATTTTTGGGAATCCTCCGATTTTTCCAATATGAGCGCCTTGGATTTCTCTTTGAGCTTTTTGGAGTGGAAGGATTTGAGTTTGGATACTTTTCTCTTTGATTTCAGGCTCAAGACTTCTCAGATTTTTGATTTGTATTCACTTCGATTTTTTCGTTTTTTTCAAACGAGCTTTCTCCCCCTTTTTATAGATTTCCTTTAATCCATTTTTAGTGAGAAAACTAGTCGTTGGAATGTACCTGAAAAGTTTTTCCAAACAAAATATATCCGTTAGAAGTTAGGTAAAAAGAAAATATTACCGTTAGAGCTGATCTGACATTTTAAATTTTTGTTCCAGATAGGTTGGAGTCGGCTCCAACTTTTTAGGTGTCGGCTCCAAGTCGTTTATCCAAAAATAGAAAGTTCTGAGTTCGTCGAGGAGTCGGCTCGAAAAAGTTAGGTGTCAGCTCGCCATTCTCAGGTGTCGGCTCCAAAAGACTGTAAGTGTCGGCTCCGAGGTAGTCAAAAATCAAACGTTCTATCTCCGCATCGGAGTCGGCTCCAGACACTGTAAGTGTCAACTCCAAAACTCTGGGTGTCGGCTCCGAAACTCTGGGTGTCGGCTCCGGACCGTATCAAAAATCAGAAGAATATTTGACTGGCCATGGGGTCGGCTCCAGCATTCCTAGGTGTCGACTCCAGGCTCTGAAACTTTGAAACTTATGTTTTGCAATTGATTCAAAACACGTTTCTTAATGCCTTTAAATCAATCAAATATTTTTAAGCTCTGAAACACTTATCAAATCAATTAGTAATCAAATAAATATACTCAATTCCTTTATTAATCATCAAAATCAATAATTGGGTCAACAATCTCCCCCTTTTGATGATTATAAAAATATTGAGTATATGCATAGGATTCTTAAATCAAAATTTTAAGGAATTGATCCTCACAAGTAAGCTCCCCCTGAATAAGGTAGCTCCCCCTATGAAGTTTAATTTAGCAGTTGTTTTTCCTTTTGCTCTACATTTTAGTGTTGGATACTTAGAATTCAGTTATATCAATTGTCACTTAGGCTTATTTGCATATCCAAAATCACTTGATACCAATCAAATAAAATGCCAATCAAAGCATAACTAATTAATGCATATACGACATAAACTTTCTCCCCCTTTTTTGTAATCAACAAAAAGGTTAGAAAGAGTTAAGTCAAATGATAAAATTGATAGATCAAAGGATAATTTCATTTCATCAAAGGTCAAGTATTACAAAAAGAAACTGTCTTTCATTACATCAAAAATTTAAACTTTCATTTCAACCATCAAACAATATATCTCATTAAGAAAAAAACTTAGACTTCATTACATGAAAATTACAAATTATTTCTAATGATTCTTGTTAAATGATCCAAAATCTTTCCCATTCCATCACTTTGAGTAGCTACAAATTCTTTCAACCTTCTATCAACAAAAGAGCAAGCAGTCATGATTTTATCTTGAAGCTCGGCATTGCACTTGGAGTAGGTCTCAGAATCTCCATAGATATCTTTAAGTTCTTCAAATATATTTTTCAGATCATTACTTAAGGAATCCACAGATGAACTAAGAGTTGATTCTATTTTGCCAATGCGATCATCCAGGGAATAAAGGGTTTCTTTAAGATTCATAAACTTATTATCAAACTCAGTCTTCAATTCATCCTTCTGAGCAGCAAGCAATCCTTTGAGTTGCTCCAATTGAAGGTCTGAAAAACCAACTGATGAAGTGGATGACTGAACATGAACAAGAGCGGGTGCAGGGGCAGGAACAGGGCTGGTAGGCTGCAGAGAGGGAACCCTCACAGATGATCCAGCCTCAAAAGATGCAGAAGGTCTAGGTTCAGGGGCTTTCTTGTCCAAGTTGCCTTTTCTTTCCCATTGCTCATTGATCTTAACAAATCCCATCCGATGCAAGGTGGCCAAACTGTAGTAATCAGTATACCTGAGATTTTTAGAAGGTTCATTGTCTAATATCACAACACCTTGGCTTCTAAAAACCATAGTTAGCACCATGCCGTAGGGTAAGGATGATCTTCTTTTCCCTCCAGCCTCAGCCATATAAAATATCATCATTGCATCTAAATTTATGGGTTGACTAGTCAACACACTGTCCATCACAACAATATCTCGCTCGAAGACATACTCAAATCGGTCAGTTTTTGGAAATAATATTCTACTACAAATATTGTGAAGCAATCGTAGTTCCAAGGGTAGTTGATTAGCCCTAATCTCCTCAAATTCTGTAACTTCTCTGCCTAACATCCTCGATAGAGCGGCTGACCTCTCACTGTGGATGTCGGCAACTAATCCAGTAATGGGAATGCTAAGGAGGTTTCCTAATTTCTAAAAAGTGAGATGGATTCTTTTACCTCTGAATGAGCTCATGATACCACCATCACCTCTCGATAGATTGAAATAGAATTCCTTGACAAGAGCTGGATATGTAGGAACATCTAGAGAACACACTTTATCCCAGCCCAGTTCCTTGATTTGATTCCCAATAGAGAAGCCCTCGGATTGAAAGAACTCGAAATCAACTTTCCTACCCATAGTTATCACTCTCCCTACTAGGGTATCTACCTGAGGTGATGAAGGGTCTGGATTGTCCGAAGCAGTTGAAGAAGAATCACTCAGACAGCTCGCGCACGGGTCATCTCGCTGATCATTTTCGGTTGCTACGGGCACTCCAAGCACTGATCCTCTCCTCTTAGGTGCCATTAGATCCTTAGAAAGGCTTGAATAGGGTGGAATTAGAGATGGGGAGGCTTTGAGAGAGTTTGGGAAGTGTTTGAAAGGAATTTGAAAAGAGATGAAATGACGAGGTGTCGACTCTGCCCTAATAAAGTCGATTTGGGACCCCCAGGTATCGACTCCCGCAAAGTCAGGTGTCGACTCCAAATCGCTAACATAGTCAGCGCTCGAACTGGAGTCGGCTCTACTTATACGGGTGTCAGCTCCAAGGTCAGGGACCGAGAGCGACACAGACAAGGTATCGACTCCTCAAATTGAGGTGTCGACTCCACTGACAGTTTCAGAAAAAAACTGAGATTCAAACAACTGAAACTTGTCATAATAGGTTTAATAAAATTTTGAAAAAATCTTTGGAATATGAGGAACAAATTGCTCATGTGACTAGATAATTTATCTTTAAAATTATGAAAGAAATATCAAGAAATTAATAGAAATCTAGATAGTCATTCTTTAGAGTTTCAATATCATTCCAAAGGGTCACAAATCCTTAATTCACCTCTAAGATAACAAAATATTTCTTCACTCAATGGTTTTGTAAATATATTAGCCAATTGTTCTTCAGTATTAACATAATCAAGATAAATTTCATTATTAGCCATATGTTCTCTTATAAAGTGATATCTAATTTCAATGTATTTAGTTCTTGAATGTTGAATTGGATTTTTAGTTAAATTAATTGTACTTGTGTTATCACATCTAATTGGATTTTTATCAAGTGTTATGCCATAGTCTTCAAGTTGTCTCTTAATCCAAAGGATTTGAGCACAACAACTTCCAGCTGCAACATATTCTACTTCAGTAGTTGATAATGCAACCAAATTTTGCTTTTTGTTAAACCAAGAGATTAAGTTACATCCTAAAAATTGACATGCACCACTTGTGCTTTTTCTATCTAATTTACATCCAGCATAGTCGGAATCAGAATATGCAATTAAGTTTAATATTGAGTCTCTAGAATACCATAAACCTACATTTTTAGTTCCACTTAAATATCTTAAGATTCTTTTTACAGCAATTAAGTGAGATTCTTTAGGTTCAGATTGAAATCTAGCGCATAGACAAATAGCAAACATAATATCTGATCTACTAGCTATTAAGTAAAGAAGAGATCCGATCATACCTTTGTAATATTTTTGATCTACTTTCTTACCATCTTCATCTTTGTCCAATTTGCATGAAGGGCTCATAGGTGTTCCAAGTGGTTTTATTGACTCCATTCCAAATTTCTTGAGAAGTTCTTTTGTATATTTTGCTTGATTGATGAAAATTCCCTCTTTGCTTTGCTTGACTTGAAGTCCTAGAAAGAAAATTGAGTTCTCCCATCATGCTCATCTCAAACTCACCCTGCATTAACTTAGCAAATTCTTGACATAACAGATTGTTAGTAGCACCGAATATAATATCATCAACATATATTTGTACTACTAATAAATCCTTGTCTTTTCTTTTCAAAAATAGTGTTTTATCAACATTTCCTCTTATAAAGTCATTTTAATCAAAAATCTACTTAATCTTTCATACCAAGCTCTAGGTGCTTGTTTTAAACCATATAGTGCTTTGTGTAGTTTAAAAACATGATTTGGAAATTCATGATCTTCAAAACCAGGAGGTTGTTCAACATAAACTTCCTCATTTATAAAACCATTTAAAAATGCGCTTTTAACATCCATTTGAAATAAATTGATATGCATATGACATGCAAATGTGAGTAATAATCTAATTGCTTCTAGTCTAGCTACAGGTGCAAAAATTTCATCAAAATCAATTTCTTCTTCTTGATTATATCCTTTTGCGACTAATCTAGCTTTGTTTCTAATTACAATGCCATTTTCATCTAATTTATTTCTAAATATCCATTTTGATCCTATAACAGAATGATCTTTAGGTCTATCTACAAGAGTCCAGACATTATTTCTAGTAAATTAATTCTTCTTGCATGGCTAACATCCAATTATTATCTTTTTCTGCCTCTTCAATAGTTTTAGGTTCAATTTGAGATACAAATGCAAGATGATTATTGATGTTTCTCATTGATGATCTAGTTCTTACTCCTTGAGATGGATCACCTATAATTAATTCTTTTGGATGACTATAGGCATATCTCCAATCTCTAGGAAGATCTATATCATTATGATTTGCATCAACAACATCAACACTAGGGGAATCATTATCTTTGGCTTCTTGTTCATGATCTGAAGATACATTAATATTTAACTTTTCAATGTCTCTTTCTAGAATGTTTGTATCTTCCTCATCATCAATTATTCTTGAACTAGATGCTAAAGATTCATCAAAAATTACATGAATAGATTCTTCTACAATTAAGTTTCTCTTGTTAAACACTATATAGGCTTTACTAGATGTTGAATATCCTAAGAAAATGTCTTCATCAGATTTTTATCAAATTTTCCTAGATTATCTTTACCATTATTATGAATGAAACATTTACAACCAAATTCATTAAAGTAGCTTATGTTTGGTTTTCTATTGTCCCATAGTTCATAAGGAGTTTTCTTAATGATTGGCCTAATCAAAGCTCTATTAAGAATGTAACATGCCGTGTTTATAGCTTCCGCCCAAAAGTATTTTGGTAGGTTGCTTTCACATAGCATGGTACGGGCCATGTCTTCTAAGGTTCTATTTTTCCTTTCAACTACTCCATTTTGTTGTGGTGTTCTAGGTGCTAAAAAATTATGATGGATGCCATTTTCTATGCAAAAGTTTTCAAATAGATGATTTTCAAATTCAGTGCCATGATCACTTCTAAGAGACACTATGGTGTTATTTTTCTCATTTGTGACCTTTTTGAAGAATTTCAAAAATAATGAAAAGGTCTCATCTTTATGAGCTAAAAATAATACCCAAGTATATCTAGAGTAATCATCTACAATCACAAGACCATATTTCTTTTCTTCTAGACTTGTGGTTCTAGTAGATCCAAAAAGGTCCATGTAAAGTAGTTCAAGTGGCCTAGAAGTGAAAACAATATTTTTAGTTTTGAAAGAGTTTCTAGTTTGTTTTCCAAATTGACATGCATCACAAATTTTGTTATTTTCAAAATCTAGTTGTGGAAGCTCTTTTACTAAATCCATTCTTATTAATTTTGAAATTAGGTGTGTGCTTGCATGACCTAATCTACGATGTCATAACCAACCAATCTCATTCACATTAGCATTATTAGCAACTAAGCAATGATTACTAGTAGACAAATTATCTAAATCATCAAGTATACATTGCTATTTCTATTTTCAATAAAAATAATGCTATTATCAATGGGATTAAAAATAGTACAGATAGATGCTTCGAATGATACTTTAAAACCTTTATCACATAATTGGCTAATACTAATTAAATTATATTTTAAACCATTGACATATAAAACATTTTCAATATATGTGGAGGGAGTTATTTGAATATTACCAAACTCCATGATTTGGCCTTTGCCATTGTCATCAAATGTAACAACTCCTCCTCTTTTGCTTTCAAGGGTGATGAATTGATCCTTGTCACCCGTCATGTGTCTTGAGCAGCCACTATTGAGATACCACTTTCGCTTTGATCTTTTGGCTGCAAGACACTCCTACAAAAATAATTAAGTCTTATATTTAGGTACCCAAGCCTTCTTGGATCCTTCATGGTTAGTAGCATAAAAGATTGTTCCTTTGGGAACCCATATTTTCTTTTCTTTACTATTTAAATGTTTGTTACTGTTTTTCACATTACATTCATAGGATTTATGGCCTTTCTTGTTACAATAATAACATGTAACACTATCTTTATTTTGTTCTTTTCTAAAGAAGTTTTTGATAAATTTTTGTTTTATGTTAGGTCTATATCCTAATCCAGCTTTATCAAATATGGCTCTTTGATTACCTAATAACAAATTAAGTTTTTCAGAACTATAAGTAAATTTATTAATAATATTCTTATATTTATCTACTTTCTTCTTTAATTTATCATTTTCATTGGAAATTGACTCTTTTTCTTTTGTCAAAGTTTCATTTTTAGATTTCAGCATCTTAATCTCATTAGTAAGATTATCTTTTCCTTTAATAAGAATTGAATTATCATTTTTTAGAAATATGTATTTTCTTTCTAAAACTTTGAAATCATCAACTAGTTCATTAAAGGCTTCAAACAATTCATCAAATGCAAATTCATCACAAGGATTTTCAGAACTTACCTCATTGTTATCGTTTGCCATAAAGCAAATGTTTGCAACTTCTTTTTGATCTTTCTCTGAAGAGGATTCATCGCTGTCGCTCCAGGTTGCAACATAGGCTTTCTTCTTCTTCTTGTAGGTTTTCTTTAGTAGAGGACAATCATATCTAAAGTGCCCCGGTTTCTTACACTCATAGCAAATCAAGGGATCATTCTCTTTATCCTTGTCTTTGTCCTTTTCTCTTTCTCCTTCCATCTTAATTTCAGATTTCTTCTTGTGGAAGGGTCTCTTTCTTCTCATAAAATTTTTAAATTTTTTAGCTAGAAGAGCAGTCTCATCATAATCATCATTATCACTGCAGCTCTCCCCATTTTCTGCAGCCTTAAGAGCTATAGTTTTCTTCTTTTTAACATCTTCCTCTATGTGCTGCTTCATGGTTAACTCATGGGTCATTAGTGATCCAAGTAGCTCCTCCAAGGGTAAAGTGTTGAGGTCCTTGGCTTCTTGGATTGCTGTCACCTTTGCTTTTCAAGTCCTTGGAAGTGACCTAAGAATTTTGTGAACAAGTTTAAAATTAGTATAAATCTTACCTAGACTTTTCAAACCATTTACAATGTCGGTGAATCTAGTATACATGCATGCTATAGTTTCAGTTTATTCCATGCTGAATAATTCATACTTATGAACAAGAATATTTATCTTAGATTCTTTAACTTGATTTGTACCCTCATGGGTAACCTCTAATCTATCCCATATCTCTTTTGTGGAATTACATGTAGAGATACGATTAAATTCGTTAGCATCTAATGAACAATATAAAACATTCATGACTTCAGCATTAAGCTGAGCCATTTTCCTATCATTATCATTCCAATCCCTTTCGGGCTTAGGAACAATAGAACCATTGACTACATGTGTGGGTGTGCTAGGTCCATTAATTATAACACTCCACAATTCATAATCTGAAGCTTGAATGAATATTCTCATTCTTGCTTTCCAATATGAATAATTGGAACCATTAAACAAGGAAGGTCTATTTGTAGAATGACCTTCAGCAAATGAAGATCCAACTTGAGTTGCCATTTGGATCTTTAGCTCTTGATCGTGTGATCAAATAAACAATGAGCACAAGCTCTGATACCAATTGTTGGCCTAGATGGCAACCCAAGAGGGGGGGGGGATGAATTGGGTTCTTTAAAATTTTTTAATCTTTTAACAACTATGTGCTTGGAGATAGATGAAATGCAATGCGAATGTTAAGTACAACCAAGGAGATAGAGAAAGAGATAATCAAAGCACGGCAAACACAAAGGTTTTATAGTGGTTCGGTGTATTCAACACCTACGTCCACTCCCAAGATCTACTTGGGTCCACACTATAATCCTCTTGATTACAGTTGAGTTGTTTTACAAGATCACAACTCAAAACTTATTGTTTCCCAGGGATCACAACGAACCCAGTCGGTTTTTCAATCTTACCAGCACAAAACCCTAAACTCAAGCCAATCTAGCTTGACCCGAGGTATACAACCTCCACTAGTTCAATCCCCTTGATAGAACTATCACAAACAAGAAAGAATAATGTTTTTCAATAATACAAAGCTCCTCAAATGAGCGAATATTTAAAATGTATAAGCAAGGTTAGAAAAGCCTATTTTGAAGATTGTTGGATTTGAGCTTTTCTTCTTTTCTTCTTTTCTCTTCTCTCAGAGATGTTGAATCAGGCCTCAGCTTTGATTTGTTGCAAATGTGGCAGATGAGAAGTTGAGAAAATAGAGCTTTTTCTTCTATTTTTGGGAATCCTTCGATTTTTCCAATATGAGCGCCTTGGATTTCTCTTTGAGCTTTTTGGAGTGGAAGGATTTGAGTTTGGATACTTTTCTCTTTGATTTCAAGCTCAAGACTTCTTGGATTTTTGATTTGTATTCACTTTGATTTTTTTGTTTTTTTCAAACGAGCTTTCTCCCCCTTTTTATAGATTTCCTTTAATCCATTTTTGGTGAGAAAACTAGCCGTTGGAATGTACCTGGAAAGTTTTTCCAAACAAAATATATCCGTTAGAAGTTAGGTAAAAATAAAATATTACCGTTAGAGCTGATCTGGCATTTTAAATTTTTGTTCCAGATAGGTTGGAGTCGGCTCTAACTTTTCAGGTGTCGGCTCCAAGTTGTTTATCCAAAAATAGAAAGTTCTGAGTTCGTCGAGGAGTCGGCTCGAAAAAGTTAGGTGTCGGCTCGCCATTCTCAAGTGTTAGCTCCAAAAGACTGTGAGTGTCGGCTTCGAGGTAGTCAAAAATTAAATGTTCTGTCCCCGCATCGGAGTCGGCTCCAGACACTGTAAGTGTCGACTCTGAAACTCTGGGTGTCAGCTTTGAAACTCTGGGTGTCAGCTCCAGACCGTATCAAAAATCAGAAGAATATTTGACTGGCCATGGGGTCGGCTCCAACATTCCTAGGTGTCGACTCCAGGCTCTGAAACTTTGAAACTTATGTTTTGCAATTGATTCAAAACATGTTTCTTAATGCCTTTAAATCAATCAAATATTTTTAAGCCCTGAAACACTTATCAAATTTATTAGTAATCAAATAAATATACTCAATTTTTTTATTAATCATCAAAATCAATAATTGGGTCAACACAGGGGATTATAGTGTGGACCCAAGAGTTGCTTGGGAGTGGACGTAGGTGTGGGATACACCGAACCACTATAAATCTTTGTGTGTTTATCGTGCCTTTGTCTCTCTCTTTCATTTACATTGTGTACATTACTTACAACATCACTTCACTTGTGCACTTAATCCTTGTGAAATTAGTTTTAAGTTTTAATTGTTAATTTTTTAAAGAACCCAATTCACCCCCCCTCTTGGGTTGCCATATGGGCCAACAATTGGTATCAGAGCTTGTGCTCATTTCTAGTTGATCTAATGATCAAGAGTTAAAGATCCAAATGGCAACACAAGCTGGATCATCTTTTGTTGAAGGTCAATCCACTAATAGGCCACCTTTGTTTAATGGCTCTAATTATTCATATTGAAAAGCAAGAATGGAGATTTTCATTCAAGCTTTAGACTATGAATTGTGGAGTGTCATTAGAAATGGACCTAGCATACCTACACACATTGTAGATGGTTCAATAGTTTCTAAGCCCAAAAGGGATTGGAATGAGAACGATAGGAAAATGGCTCAGCTCAATGCAAAATCCATGAATGTCTTGTACTGTTCTTTGGATGCAAATGAATTCAACAAAATATAAACTTGCATTTCAGCCAAAGAAATTGGGGATAAATTAGAAGTTACCCATGAGGGTTGTTGACCCTAGATTGATTTTGATGATTACAAAACTATTAGGCAACTCTAAGCTTGATACAGAGAAGTTCGGTCGCCTTGCAAGTAAGTATCTTCATGAAAAAATTAATTGGTAAGAGAATACATCACTCTATTTTGCCTTAGATAATTTTATTGGCTTGAGAGTTAACTGGTTAGCTAACTTGTTATTCCATTTAGCTAGCTGGCACACCTTTCAACTAACTGATAAGTTGTCTCTGTGAGTTGGCTGAACTGTTGCTTATTTTAGCTAGCTGGTTAGCTAGCTTGGGATGCCTTGGAGCTAACTGGATTCCATTTTAGCTAACTCTAGTTGCCTGTTATCTTTCCTGGCCGAACGATCTTCAATTTTAGCTAACTGTTGAGCTAGCTACCAGATCTTTTAGCTAGCTGGCATTTCTTGGAGCTAACTACTTAGCTAACTATTTTATTCTGGAGCTAACTGCTTAGCTAACTATTTTATTCTGGAACTAACTGCTTAGCTAACTATTTTTCATAGGCAAACTTCTGGCCGTGAGCTCTCAAAATTTAGTTAGCTGAAGAGCTAACTTCCTCTCTCTCTGGCCGTTTGAATTGCTTCTGTAGTTAACTGGAGAGCTAGCTACTTTTTGGATAGTTAGCTGGAGAGTTAGCTGCTCTATCCTGCCACATGGTTGCTTTTTTGCTCAGTTAGCTGGTGAGCAAACTAGCTTGGACGGTTCCTTTGTTGTTTTTGAACATAGTTAGCTAGTGAGCTTACTGACTCTTCTTTAGTTAGCGGAAGAGCTAACTCCCGTCCTCTATATCTCCTGCAAGTCGTGAGCCTTCATTTTTTTGTTAGCTGGGGAGCTAACTACCATTGCTTTGGTTCTTTCCTCTGGCGTTGGATTTGCTTGTTAGTTAGCTGATGAGCTAACTATCTTTTGCTTAATTAGCTGCTGAGCTAACTAAGTGCTCTGCACTTTTTCTCTTGGACATTTACTTTTGCTGTTAGTTAGCTAGGAAGCTAACTAGAAGTTGTTTAGCTACCTGAGAAGCTACCTAACTGAAAGTTTTATTTGCCGTGGCCTCTCTTGTGAGCTAGCTGACTAGCTAGCTAGGATTTCTTGCTTACCACTTGGCCGAATGAAATCAAGTCTTCAGCTACCTGAAGTTATTTTCAACCAACTGCCTCCTGAGTTCTTGAGTTTGCTTTTCCTTTCTTACTCTCTCTCTATTGCTATTTTGAGCTACATTTAACTTTTGGATTTTTGAATCATTTCAGGATTCTTCCTTCCTCAAATGGAGATCTACAATCAATGCTTAAGGGAAACATCTTACAACGGTTATATTTTCTTTCTGTTTTTATTTCTATTTATTCCTAATGTGTCTAACGGATATCTTTTTGTTGGATTATTATAAATAGCTGTGATTAGAAGCACACTATGGCAATTTTAAAAAAGAGATTTTCAAGAGGAAGAAATCCAAGAAAAGAGCTTTTATTGCATATTGTTGAGTGGTTGATAAGAGAGTTGCACTGCATTCAAGTTCATTCATTGCTCCAAAAAGTCGTCCGGATCTTTGAAGCATTTCAAGCAATCAAGACTTCAGCTACTTCGACCTCGTTCATTTATTGCTAAAATTATTGCTTCAAAAGTTGTAAAGTATACTCTTAATATTTGCTGATTGTAGGAGCTTCTCCTTGACATTCTCTAATTATTTTGTAAAAGGGTTAGTGTTAACCCTGATTATTTTGGGCTTCCTTGTGCCTTGAAACAAGAGGACTAGCCTAGGTTTGGCTAGGAGTTTTTGGCTTCCTTGTGCCATGAAACAAGAGGACTAGCCTAGGTTTGCTAGGGATTTTTGATTGCCTTGTGCCGTATAAATAAGAGGGCTAGCCAGGTTCGGCTAGAGGTTGTAATCGTTGTGATACGATTAGTGGAATTTCCAAAGGTTTTAGGGAGTGGATGTCGATGCTGAGTTTGGCACCGAACCACTATAAACTTCTGTGTGTTTGTAGTTGTTTGATTCTCTATTGTTATTACTTTGTGCACTCCACTACACCGCTGCAAATCAAAATTAGGGTTTAAGCATATACTTGCATAGTAATTAATTTTTAATAACCCAATTCATCCCCCTCTTGGGCTGCTACATCTGGGCAACAAGTGGTATCAAAGCAAAGTACTCTTGATTCCTATAGCTTTGATTAGCTTGGAGCCAAAGATCAGTAGTAATCCCAATGAGTTCTATGTTGATTGAAGGATAATCAACTAATAGACCACCTTTGTTCAATGGAACAAATTACACATATTAGAAAGCACGAATAAAATCTTCATTCAAGCACTAGATTATGATTTATGGAGAATCATAATTAATGGCTCACACATACCCACTATTATGATTGAAAATATTAATATTGCAAAACCTGAATCTGAATGGGATGAGCAAGATAAGAAATTAGCTCAATTAAATGCTAAGGCTATGAATGTTCTTTATTGCTCTCTTGATGCAAATGAGTTCAATCGCATATCTACTTGCATGTCTGCTAAGAAAATCTGGGATAAACTTGAAGTCACCCATGAGGGTACAAATCAAGTCAAGGAATCCAAAATAAATATGCTTGTTTATAAGTATGAATTATTTAAGATGGATCCTGCTGAAAATATTACTGATATGTTTACAAGATTTACTAACATTATTAATGGACTGAAAAGTCTTGGAAAATCTTATGCTAACAGTGATCTTGTTAGAAAAATCTTAAGATCTTTACCTAGGACATAGGAAGCAAAAGTCATTGCAATTTAAGAAGCAAAAGATCTCAACACTTTATCACTTGAAGAGTTGGTCGGTTCTTTGATGACTCATGAGCTTCAGTAATGACAACATATGGATGAAGATGAATCAAAGAAGAAAAGGACCATGGCTTTGAAGAGTGCAAATCAAGTAGATGAAAGTGAAGAAACCACAAGTGACAGTGAGAAAGATGATGAAATGACACTTATCTCAAGGAAATTTAAAAAGTTCATGAAGAGAAAGAAATTTGGAAAAAGAAAAATTTGTCAAAGGATATCATAGCAAAGATAAGGAAAAGAGTGAACCTCCTACATGCTATGAGTGCAAGAAGCCTGGACACATCAGACCAGATTGTCCACTATTAAAGAAAGGATCTAAAAGAATAAAGAAGAAGGCAATGATGGCTACTTGGAGCGATAGTGAAGCAACGAGTTTAGAAGATGAAGAGAAAACTAAAGTTGCAAATGTTTGCTTCATGGCTGATAATGATGAGGTAAGCCCTAACTTTTTAGATGACTTTACCTTTGATGAATTACAATGTGCATTTTATGAACTTATTGATGATTTTGCAAATTTAAGTTCAAAGAGCAAAGAATTGAAAAATGAAATCAAAAATATTACTCTTGAAAAGGAAAGAATTTCAAAGGATAATGAATCATTGTTAAAGGAAAACCAAGATTTCAAAAATGAAGTGGATAAATTAAAACCAATTGTTGATAGATTTAGTCTAAGTTCAGAAAAATTAGAAATAATTTTAAATAGTCAAAGAGCTGTTTACAATAGAGCTGGTCTTGGATACAATACTTTTGAAGGACAAAAATTTTTGAAAAATATTTATGAGCATGCTGATGATTCTACTAAAATTACATATTTTAAATGTAAAAAATTGGACATAAAGCTTATATTTGTCAAACACAAAAGATAAGAAAAATATGGGTTCCAAAAGGAACCATCTTGACTAACCCTAAAGGACCCAAGAAAAAGTTTGGGTACCTAAAAACAAAAATTGAAATTGTGTATGCAGGTGTGTCTTACAACCCGAGCAATTAAAAGACAATGGTTCTTGGATAGCGGGTGCTCAAGACACATGACCGTTGATGAATCGCAATTCATCACTTTGGAAGCAAAAGATGGAGGTGCTGTTACTTTCGGTGATAATGGCCAAGGAAAAATAATTGGCATTGGAAAAATAGGTATCACACCTCATGCTTATATTGATAATGTTTTGCTTGTGAAAGGATTGAAACACAATTTACTTAGCATTAGTCAATTATGTGACAAAGGATTTAATGTTACTTTTGAATCATTCTTATGCATTGTTAAAAATCCTGCTAATGAAAACATGAAATTTATTGGTCATAGGCATGGTAATATACATTGTTAATCTAAATGATTTGCATGATCAAAACATTGATTGCCTAGTTGCTACAAACAATAAAACTGATAATAGTTAGTTATGGCATCGTAGGCTAGCTCATGCAAGTATGGATTTACTATCTAAATTAATTAAGAAGGATTTAGGACATGGTTTGCCAAAACTTGTTTTTAAAAAGATAAAATTTATAATGCTTGTCAATTTGGAAAACAAACCCGAGTTTCTTTTAAATCAAAGAATTTGGTTTCAACCACTAGACCTTTGAGCTCTTGCATATGGATTTATTCGGTCCTACAAGAACAACTAGTCTAGGAGGTAAAAGATATGGTTTTGTTATTATTGATGATTTCTCTCGCTTTACATGGGTTTTATTTCTATCTAGTAAAGACGAAGCATTTTCAGCATTTCTTAAAAGAATTACAAACAAAAAGAATTCTTCTGTTTTATCGATACGAAGTGATCATGGAAAAGAATTTGAAAACAAATCTTTTGAAGAATTTTGTAATGAAAATGGAATTGAACATAATTTTTCTGCACCAAGAACACTACAACAAAATGGAGTAGTTGAAAGAAAGAATAGAACATTAGAGGAAATTATGCATACCATGTTGTCTGAAAGCAATCTTCCAAAATATTTTTGGGCAGAAGCTATTAACACTGCATGTTATGTTTTAAATTGTGCATTAATCATACCTGTTTTGAAAAAGACTCCATATGAACTTTGGAAATGAAGAAAACATAATATAAGTTATTTTCATGTTTTTGGATGCCGATGTTTTGTATTAAATAATAAAAAATCAAACCTTGATAAATTTGATGCTAAGTCTGATGAAGGAATTTTTCTCAGATATTTTGTACATAGTAGAGCTTATAGAATATTCAATAAAAAGACTTTAGTAGTTGAAGAATCAATTCATGTTATCTTTGATGAATCTAATGATCGTCCATCAAGGAAGGGAAAAGGTATAAATGATGCAGATAACATTAAAGATCAATTCAAGGACATCATACTGAAGGTTAAGAATGACTCAGATACACAAGAGGTAAATAGAGAAGGGAACGCTGACCTACCTGAAGCCTCACATGGCAATGATGAATTAGAAAGAGGTTGGAGGTATGTTCTCAGTCACCCCAAAGATTAAATTATTGGTGATCCTTCTCAAGGAGTTAGAACTAGATCATCATTTAGAGATGCTTATAATAACTTAGTATTTGTATCTAAAATTGAACCTAAATGTTATGATGATGCTAAAAATGATGTTGATTGGATTAATGATATGCATGAGGAACTTAATCAATTTGAAAGAAATAATGTTTGGACTCTTATTGAAAGACCTCATGATCATCAAATTACTGGAACTAAATGGGTTTATAGAAACAAATTAGATGAAAATGGTAATATAATTAGAAATAAGGCAAGATTAGTAGCTAAGGGTTATAATCAAGAAGAGGAAATTGATTTTGATGAAACTTATGCCCCTGTTGCTAGATTAGAAGCTATTAGATTACTTCTTGCTTATGCTTGTTATATGAATTTTAAATTGTATCAAATGGATGTTAAAAGCACTTTCTCAAATGGATACATTGCTGAATAAGTTTTTGTGGAACAGCCACCCGGCTTTGAAAATCACTTATTTCCAAATTATGTTTTCAAATTAAACAAGGCTTTATATGGTTTGAAACAAGCGCCCCGGGCGTGGTATGAAAGATTAAGCAAATTCTTGATTAGTAATGATTTTATTCGAGGAACTGTGGTTATAACTCTATTTATTAAAAGATAAAATAAAGATATATTAATTATTCAAATCTATGTTGATGATATCATATTTGGTGCCATTAATGATTCTTTGTGCAAGGACTTTGCTAAACTTATGTAGGGAGAGTTCAAGATGAGTATGATGGGCGAGCTGACCTACTTCCTCAGACTACAAATTAAACAAAGCAAAGATAAAATCTTCATAAGCCAATCCAAATATACCAAAGAAATGATCAAGAAGTTTGGCATGAAGACATCCAAGGAGTATCGGTACTCCTATGAGCTCATCATGTAGACTTGAATCCTATAATTTTGAAAAGTCTGTTGATTTAAAACTATATAGAGGCATGATTGGATCATTATTATATTTAACTGCTAGTAGGCCAGGTATTTTATTTAGTGTTTGCATGTGTGCAAGATATCAAGCCAATCCTAAAGAATCACACTTGCTTGCTTTTAAAAGAATATTTAAATATTTAAATGAAACAATAAATTTAGGTATATGGTATGACAAACAATCTAGCATTAACTTAATAGGATATACTGATTCAGTTTTTGCTGGTTGTAAACTTGATAGAAAATCAACTAGTGGAACTTGCTAATTTTTAGGTGATAACTTAATCTCATGGTTTTGCAAAAAGCAAATTTCAGTAGCATTGTCTACAGCTGAGGCTGAATACGTTGCAGCTGAAAGTTGCTGTGCTCAAATCTTATGGATTAAGCAACAGCTAGAAGATTATGGTATTAAACAAAAAGCCATTCATATAAAATGTGATAATACAAGTGCAATCAGTTTAACTAAGAATCCTATTCAATATTTCAGAACTAAACATATTGAAATTAGACTTCATTTCATTAGAGATCACATAAATAATGAAATATTGTTATTGAATTTTTAAATATTAAAAATTAAATTGCTGACATTTTCACTAAGCCTCTTGATGAAACAAAATTTCATAAAATCAGAAGAGAATTAGGGATGTTTGATCCAACCATTTAATGAATCCATTAATGAATCAATATGATATCTAATTGATGTGACATCTTTTAATCAAATCAATTAAAAGGAACATCTTATCAAATTAAATGCTTGAGTATGCTGCAAGTTTTAAGCTTTTTCACCTTTATGAAAGCATAACTCCCATTAATTCATCCACCAACCGGACGTTTGAAGCCATTTTCATTTTATTGATGGCAGTTAACCGACCAGGCAACCAAATAGTCACCTGGCCAGCTAACCATCAAGCTCTTTCCCTATATAACCTTTTTCTCTCCAACAGTTTCCATTTCAAAACATCTTCCTCATTTCAACCGACCGGCCTCTCCTCTCCTTCACTCACTCTCATCCTCTCTTTATTCCATCAATCACTCTATCAATCTTCTTCCATTCACTCCATTCATCAATCCATCTTGAAGATATTTGATGGCTCCCAAGAAGAAGACAATCGCAAGAGATGATGATTGTGCCGATCTTTGCCAGAAGTCTTCTACTTCTTCATCCCATATCAACAGCCCTTCTTGCATCCAAATCCTTTGCTCATGGAAGGTTAGTTAATTTTAACTTCTTAGAACAGGAAGGCCTTAAAATTGAAAAACTATTAGTTAATTAAGGTTGGGATAAGCTTTTATCTACCAAGAGACCTATTTATTCTGAGCTTATTAGGAAATTTTATGAAAATATCTCTTTTGGTAGTGGGACTATCTCTTTCTTTGTGAAAAAGACTAAAATCGACCTAGACTGCAAAATGTTAGGATGTGCTCTTAATATTCCATCTGATAGTTTCTTAGAAGTCCTACCCAGTGAACGTGGATATAAAATAGGTTTAATCCTTAATATTGATGGCAGTAAAGCTAGTAATATTGAAACTCTAGATGCCAACATGTTATCTGTAGAAAATAGATTATTCCATAGTATCATCGCCAAAATCCTTGCCCCACGTGCAAGTTCGTTTAATGTAGTAAATGATAGGGACATATGTATAATGTATGACATCTTAATAGAAGACCCTGTTGATCTGCCTCAACTAATGATGACTGTAATGAAAGAATCCTTGTCTAGATCTAAGGCTGCATTGCCCTACGGAATGTTTCTCACTTATATATTTGAGTTTTAAATATTAAGCTTAAGAAAGAAACTGCAGTGGCATTACGTCACTCTGATATTTTTAATGCTCATTCACTGCACCATATGGACTTTGCCAAATGGGATGGTATTTGGTTAAAGGTTAGGTCTAGAACTAGTCAGTCTAGTATGCCACCACCAAATGTGACTCAATCCGCTTGTTCTCGTCAGAACTTCTTTAATATTGACTTCAACCATCCGAATCCTTACCTTGCTGCTATGTCTGATGATCAAAATCCTTTTCAATCTGATCCACCAAATGTGAATGCTCCTAGACCTTCTTATCGCATTGATAACCAACCTCCTGCTCCTCTTCCTATCGTTCGTATAAGTGATGATCAAATTCGCCTTGTTATCAATGAATTGACCCTTGCCACTTCTAGTCGAAGCTCTGGAGATAGTGCTTCTTCTATCAATGATTAGACTCTCGTACCACATATTTCTTCTATTTTTTAGAACATGTCTCAGTTTAAAATTACTCTTGAACGACTTGTCCATGATGTGAACATTCTCAATGGAAGAGTTTTTCATCACAATGAATCTGTCATGGAATGGATCCTAAAAGAGATAAATTTCCTAAAAGGTAAGCTTGAGAATTTTGAAACTAAGGCAGAGTGGGTAGAATATCAAATGAGATCCAATGAGACTCAGACCCAGGACGCAGCAAATGCTATCGACCATTAGACCACATCCTTCTCAAGGCTGAGTTATCTCATAGAGACTTACATCACTCTTTCTGCCACCTCTGCGCCTGATGCTTCTTATTCTCATCCGCACCTCTGGACTCCGCCAACACAGCCTTCCTCCGACAAGCCTGGATCTTCAAACAAGCCAAATGTTTCTTCAGTGCATATTTCTTCTTCTGATGACAACAAATGAGTTTGTTTGGCTTATGTAATGAACGTACTTAGTACTATTTATGTAATGCATATTTATGACTATGTTTTGTGACTTGAAACCATGGCATGTAATATTTGTATTACTCTATTTTGTAATGATCTAAATAACTGCTCTAAATTATGCATGAATGATAACATCTTCTTGATATATTATGCTTAAATTTATTGCAAGACTCTTCAAATTTCTTTTTGATTAATTACAAAAAGGGGGAGAAGAATATTGCATACATTAAGGAATGGAGTAAAATAATAACTCCATATATTCAGGGGGAGAAAAGAGTTCACTTATTCAGATTGACAGGGGGAGTAAGTAATATTTTTTTGAATACACTCCTGTCTATTTATTAAACTTCCTATATTTGCTTCTTACTTGCTTAAGGGTTTTGTCATCATCAAAAAGGGGGAGATTGTCGACCCCAGATTGATTTTGATGATTACAAAACTATTAGGCAACTCTAAGCTTGATACAAGGAAGTTCGGTCGCCTTGCAAGTAAGTATCTTCGTGCAAAAATTAATTGGTAAGAGAATACTTCACTCTATTTTGCCTTAGATAATTTTATTGGCTTGGGAGTTAACTGGTTAGCTAACTTGTTATTCCATTTAACTAGCTGGCACACCTTTCAGCTAACTGATAAGTTGTCTCTGTGAGTTGTCCGAATGGTTGCTTATTTTAGCTAGCTGGTTAGCTAGCTTGGGATGCCTTGAAGCTAACTGGATTCCATTTTAGCTAACTCCAGTTACCTGTTATCTTTCCTGGCCAAACGGTCTTCAATTTTAGCTAACTGTTGAGCTAGCTACCGGATCTTTTAGCTAGCTGGCATTTCTTGAGCTAACTGCTTAGCTAACTATTTTATCCTAGAGCTAACTACTTAGCTAACTATTTTTCACAGGTAAACTTCTGGATGTGAGCTCTCAAAATTTAGTTAGCTGAAGAGCTAACTCCCTCTCTCTCTCTGGCTGTTTGAATTGCTTCTATAGTTAACTGGAGAGCTAGCTACTTTTTGGTTAGTTAGCTGGAGAGTTAGCTGCTCTATCCTGCCGCATGGTTGCTTTTTTGCTTAGTTAGCTGGTGAGCTAACTAGCTTGGATGGTTCCTCTGTTGTTTTTGAACTTAGTTAGCTAGTGAGCTAACTGATTCTTCTTTAGTTAGCTAAAGAACCAACTCCCGTCCTCTGTATCTCCTGCAAGCTGTGAGCCTTCATTTTTTAGTTAGCTAGGGAGCTAACTACCATTGCTTTGGTTCTTTCCTCTGGCGTTGGATTTGCTTGTTAGTTAGCTGATGAGCTAACTATCTTTTGCTTAGTTAGCTGCTGAGCTAACTAAGTGCTTGGCACTTTTTCTCCTGGATGTTCACTTTTGCTGTTAGTTAGCTGGGAAGCTAACTAGAAGTTGTTTAGCTACCTGAGGAGCTACCTAACTGAATGTTTTATTTGCCGTGACCTCTCTTGTGAGCTAGCTGACTAGCTAGCCAGGATTTCTTGCTTACCTCTTGGCCGAATGAAATCAAGTCTTCAGCTACCTGAAGTTATTTCTAGCCAACTGCCGCTTGAGTTCTTGAGTTTGCTTTTCCTCTCTTACTCTCTCTCTATTGCTATTTTGAGCTACATTTAACTTTTGATTTTTGAATCATTTCAGGATTCTTCCTTCCTCAAATAGAGATCTGCATTCAATGCTTAAGTGAAACATCTTACAACGGTTATATTTTCTTCCCGTTTTTATTTATATTTATTCCTAATGTGTCTAACGGATATCTTTTTGTTGGATTATTATAAATAGCTGTGATTAGAAGCACACTATGATGATTTTGAAAAAAACAGATTTTCAAGAGAAAGAAATCCAAGAAAAGAGCTTTTATTGCATATTGTTGAGTGGTTGATAAGAGAGTTGTTGGGCATTCAAGTTCATTTATTGCTCCAAAATGTCGTCCGGATCTTTGAATCATTTCAAGCAATCAAGACTTCAGCTACTTCGACCTCATTCATTTATTACTGAAATTATTGCTTCAAAAGTTGTAAAGTATACTCTGAATATTTGCTTATTGTAGGAGCTTCTCCTTAACATTCTTTGATTATTTTGTTATAGGGTTAGTGTTAACCCTAATTATTTTGGGCTTCCTTATGCCTTGAAACAAGAGGACTAGCCTAGGTTTAGCTAAGGGTTTTTGGCTTCCTTGTGCCATGAAACAAGAGGACTAGCCTAGGTTTGGCTAGGAGTTTTTGGCTGCCTTATGCCGTATAAACAAGAGGGCTAGCCAGGTTCGGCTAGAGGTTATAATCGTTGTGATACGATTAGTGGAATTCCCAAAGGTTTTGGGAAGTGGATGTAGGTGCTGAGTTTGGCACCGAACCACTATAAACTTCTATGTGTTTGTGGTTGTTTGATTCTCTATTGTTATTATTTTGTGTACTCCACTATACCGCTGCAAATTAAAATTAGGGTTTAAGCACATACTTGCATAGTAATTAATTTTTAATAACCCAATTCACCCTACTCTTGGGCTGCTACATCTGGGCAACAAGGGTACTAACTAAGTAAAAGAATCCAAAATTAACATTCTAGTGCACAAATATGAATTGTTTAGCATGGAACAAACTGCATCAATCACATGCATGTACACTAGATTTACAGATATTGTTAGTGGTTTGAAAAGTCTTGGTAAGACTTATACTAATTCTGAATTGGTGCATAAAATTCTTAAATCTCTTCCAAGATCATGGGAAGCAAAAGTAACTGCAATCCAAGAAGCCAAAGACTTAAACGTTCTACCTTTGGAGGAGCTACTTGGATCCTTGATGACCCATGAGCTGACAATGAAGCAGCATAAAGAGAAGGAAGTTAAGAAAAAAAGAACCATAGCACTCAAGGCTGCAGAAAATGATAAGAGCAGCAGCGAGGAAGAAGAAGAAGATGATGACTCCTTGCAAAGAAGTTTAGAAAGTTTATGCAAAGAAGGAGACCCTTCCACAAAAGAAAATCAGGAATTAAAATGGAAGGAGAAAAGAAAAAAGAAAGGGATAAAAATAAATAAAAAGAACCGTTGACATGTTATGAATGTAAGAAGCCGGGGCATTTTTGATCAGAATGTCCTCAACTAAAGAAGGGTTACAAGAAGAAGAAGAAGGCCTATGTTGCAACTTGGAGTGATAGTGAAAAGTCTTCATCCGAAGAAGAACAAAAAGAGGTTGCAAACGTATACTTCATGACAAACGACGATAATGAGGTATGTACTGAAACACCTAATAATGATTTTACATTTGATGAATTGTATGATGCATTTAATGAGTTAGTTAGTGATTTTAAGGTTTTGAGAATGAAAAATAAATATTTGAAAACTGAAAACCTAAATCTTCTCAAAGAGAAAAATGAACTAATTCTTGAGGTTAAAAATCTAAAATTTGAAAGTGAAGTTTTACTTAAAAAAAAAGAATCAATTTCTAATGAAAACATTAACTTAACGAAAGAAATTGACAAATATAAGAATATTGTTGATAGATTTACATATAGCTCAGAAAAATTAAATTTACTTTTAAGTAATCAAAGAGCTGTATTTGATAAAGCCAAATTAGGTTATAAACCTCATATGAAACAAAATTTGTGAACAATTTTTTTATTAAGAAAACAACCAAAAATGATGTTTCATGTTATTGCTGTAACAAAAAGGGACATAAATCATATGAATGCAATTTTAGAAAATCTAATAAGAATTCAATGATTAAAGGAAAGAAAATATGGGTTCCTAAAGGAATAATATTTATTGTGACTAACCATGAAGGACCCAAGAAAGCTTGGGTACCTAAACAAAAGATTTGATTATCTTGCAGGAGTGTCTTGCAGCCAAAGGATCAAAACGAAAGTGGTATCTTGATAGTGGCTCCTCAAGGCACATGACGGGTGACAAGAAGCAATTCATCACCCTTAAAGATAAAAGAGGAGAAGTTGTTACTTTTGGAGACAATGGCAAAGGCCAAATTATGGGATTTGATAAAATTCAAATAACTCCATCCACTTTTATAGAAAATATTTTATATATTGTTGGTTTAAAGCATAATCTAATTAGCATTAGCCAATTGTGTGATAAAGGTTTCAAAGTTTCATTTGAAGCTTCTATTTGCACTGTTTCTAATCCCATAGATAATAGCATTATATTTGTTAGAAATAGAAATGGCAATGTATACTTAATTGATTTAGACAATTTGTCTACTAGTAATCATTGCTTAATTGCTGATAATGCTAAAGTAAATGAGATTGGATGGCTATGGCATCGTAGATAAGGTCATGCAAGCACACACCTAATTTCAAAATTAATTAGAATGGATTTAGTTAAAGGACTTCCAAATAGGCATGGGCACTGGGCCGTGCCGGGCACGGCACGGCCCAGGCCCATCGTGCTAGGAAAATTATCATGTCGTGCCTGGCACGGCCCATTAACAGATGGGCCGTGCCAGGCACAGCCCGGTAAAAAAAAATTCAAATTCGGCACGGCCCATCAGGGTCATGCTGATGGGCCATGCCAAAACGGCCCTTCTGGGCCATTTTGGGGGCCATGCCATGGCACGGCCCACAAGGGCCATGCCATGGCATGGCTGGTGCCTAGGCACCAGCCAGCTGATCCAAGCCATGATCCTGATCGGCGATGATGGATCCGACGATTACGATCGAACTGATCAGAGATGATCCGACGATTGCGATCAATCCATGCCATGATCTTGATCGGCAATGATCAATTCGATGGTTGCGATCCATCCAATCAGCGATGATCCGATGGTTGCGATCGATCAAAGCCATGATCTCGATCGGCGATGATCGATCAGACCATTGTGATCAATCCGATCGTAGACGATCCGACGGTTGCGATCAATCCAAGCCATGATCCCGATCGAGGATGATCGATCCGATAGTTGCGATCCATCCGATCGGCGATGATCCGACGGTTGCGATCGATCCAAGCCATGATCCCAATCAGAGATGATCGATCCGACGGTTGCGATCTATCCCATCGGCGATGATCCGATAGTTGCGATCGATCCAAGCTATGATCCCAATCGGTGATGATCATTGGAGATGATCCGACGGTTGCGATCGATCCATGCCATGATCCTGATCAGTAATGATCGATCTAACGGTTGCGATCAATCCAAGCCATGATCCCGATTGGCGATGATCGATCTAACGGTTGTGATCCATCCAATCGGAGACGATCCGACGGTTGCGATCAATCCAAGCCATGATCCCAATCGGCGATTATCGATCCGAACGTTGCGATCAATCCGATCGGAGACGATCCGATGGCTGCGATCGATCCAAGCCATGGTCTCGATCGGCGATGATCGATCTGATGGTTGTGATCCATCCGATCGGAGATGATCCGATGGTTGCGATCGATCTAAGCCATGATCCCGATCGGGGATGATCGAACCGACGGTTGTGATCTATCCCATCGGCGATGATCCAACAGTTGCGATCGATCCAAGCTATGATCCTGATCGGCGATGATCGATCGAACCATTGCGATCAATCCAATCGGAGATGATCCGACGGTTGCGATTGATCCAAACCATAAACTTGATCGGTGATGATCGATCCGACAGTTGCGATCCATCCGATCGGAGATGATCCGACGGTTGCGATCGATCCAAGCCATGGTCCCGATCAGCAATTATCGATCCGACCATTGTGATCAATCCGATCGAAGTCAATCCGACGGCTGCGATCGATCCAAGCCATGATCCTGATCGGCAATGATCGATCCGACGGTTGAAATCCATCTGATCGAAGAAGATTTGATTGTTGCGATCGATCCAAGCCATGATCCCGATCGGCTATGATCAATCCAACAGTTGCGATCCATCCGATCGGAGATAATCCGATGGTTGCGATTAATCTAAGCCATGATCCCGATCGGGGATGATCGATCCGACTATTGCGATCTATCCCATTGGTGATGATTCAACGGTTGCGATCGATCCAAGCTATGATCCCGATCGGCGATCATCGATCGGACCATTGCGATCAATCCAATTGGAGATGATCCGATGGTTGCAATCGATCCAAGCTATGATCCCGATTGGCGATGATCATCGAAGATGATCCAACGGTTGCGATCGATCCATGCCATGATCCTGATCAGCAATGATTGATCCGATGGTTGCGATCGATCTGATCAGAGACTATCCGACGGTTGCAATCGATCCAAGCCATAATCCCGATCGGCGATGATCGATCTGATGGTTGCAATCCATCTGATCAGAGATGATCCGACGGTTGCGATCGATCCAAGCCATGATTCCGATCGGCGATTATCGATCCGAACGTTGCGATCAATCCGATCGGAGACAATCCGACAGCTGCAATCGATCCAAGCCATGATCTCGATCGGCGATGATCGATCCGATGGTTGCGATCTATCCGATCGGAGATGATACAATAGTTGCGATCGATCTAAGCCATGATCCCGATCGGGGATGATCGAACCGACAGTTGCGATCTATCCCATCGGCGATGATCTGACAGTTGCGATCGATCCAAGCTATGATCTCAATTGGTGATGATTGATCGGACCATTGCAATCAATCTGATCGGAGATGATCCGACAGTTGTGATCGATCCAAGCCATGAACTCAATCAGCGATGATCGATCCGACGATTGCGATCCATCCGATTAGAGACGATCTGATGATTGCGATCGATCCAAGCCATGATCCCGATCGGCGATTATCGATCCGACCATTGTGATCAATCCGATCGGAGATGATCCGATGGCTGCGATCGATCCAAGCCATGATCCAGATCAACAATGATCGATCTGACGGTTGCAATCCATCCGATCGAAGAAGATACAATGGTTGCGATCGATCCAAGCCATGATCCCGATCGGCGATGATCAATCCAACAGTTGCGATCCATCCGATCGGAGACAATCCGATGGTTGCAATCGATCTAAGCCATGATCTCGATCGGGGATGATTGATCTGATGGTTGCGATCTATCCCATCGGCGATGATCCGACGGTTGCGATCGTCCAAGCTATGATCCCGATCGGACGTTGTGATCAATCCGATCGGAGATGATCCGATGATTGCGATCGATCCAAGCCATGATCCCGTTCGACGATAATTGATCCGACTATTGTGATCAATCTGATCGAAGATGATCTGACGGTTGCAATCGATCCATACCATGATTCTGATCGGCGATGATCGATTTGACTGTTGCAATCCATCCGATCGAAGATGATCCGACGGTTGCGATCGATCGAAGCCATGATTCTGATCGGTGATTATCGATCTGATCGTTGAGATCAATCGAATCGTAGATGATTCGATGTCTGCGATCGATCTAAGCCATGATCCCAATCGGCGATGATCGATCTGACGGTTACGATCCATCCGATCGGATATGATCTAACGGTGATCGATCTAAGCCATGATCCGATCGGCGATGATCAATCCAACCATTGGATCCATCCGATCGAAGATGATCCGACGGTTGCGATCAATCCAAGCCATGATTTCGATCGGCAATGATCGATCGAACCGTTGCGATCAATCCGATCAAAGACAATCCGATGGTTGTGATCGATCCAAGCCATGATCTCGATCACGGATTATCGATCTGACGGTTGTGATCTATCCCATCGGTGATGATCCGACGATTGCGATCGATCCAAGCTATGATCTCGATCGGCGATGATCGATCAGAACATTGCGATCAATCCGATCGGAGATGATCCCACGGTTGGGATCAGTCCAAGCCATGATCCCGATTGGTGATGATCGATTGGACCATTGCGATCGATCCGATCGAAGACGATCCGATGGTTAAGATCGATCCAAGCCATGATCCTGATCGAGGATGATCGATCCGATGGTTGCGATCTATCCCATCGAAGATGATCCGACGGTTGCGATCGATCCAAGCCATGATCCCGATTGACGATGATCGATCTGACGATTGCAATCCATCCGATCAGCGATTATTCGATGGTTGCGATCTTTCTTTTTTTTTTCTTCTTACTTATTGTATTATGTTCTAGAGGTCAGGCCTAGCCCCCCTCCCTTCTGTACCATTTTGATTTTAAATTAATAAACTGATAGGGGTCTATGCCAAACCCCCCACCATTAAGGTGGTTTTATATTAATAAAATTTCTTTATTCCTAATAATTTTTTAATTTATCAAAAAAATTATTTTTTATAATTTTTTTTTATTTGAGACATGCACAGGCCAGGCCCTAGGTGGGCCATTCCAGGCACGGCCCAGGTGGGCTGTGCCGTGCTGGGCCAACAGAAAAAATTTTCTGGGCCCGGCACGGCCCGGTTCATCGGGCCGTGCCAGCATGTACCGGTACTGTAGTAGTACCGTGCCGTGCCTGGCACGTTCCATCTGGGCCTGGGCCGTGCCGTGCCATGGGCGGCACGGCCCAGTGCCCACCTCTACTTTCAAAGTTAGATTTTAAAAATAATAGAATTTGTGATGCATGTTAATTTAAAAAATAAACTAAAAATTCTTTCAAATCTAAGAATATTGTTTCAACTACTAGGCCACAAGAGCTACCATATATGAACCATTTTGGACCTACTAGAACCACTAGTCTAGGAGGAAAGAAATATGATCTTGTGATAGTAGATGATTACTCTAGATATACTTGGGTATTATTTTTAACTCATAAAGATGAGACTTTCTTGATATTTCTGAAATTCTTCAAGAAAGTCACAAATGAGAAAAACACTACCATAGTGTCTCTTAGAAGTGATCATGGAACAGAATTTAAAAATCATCAATTTAAAAATTTTTGTATTGAAAATAGTATTCATCATAATTTTTATGCACCTAGAATACCACAACAAAATGGAGTCGTAGAAAGATATGGCCTATACCATGCTATGTGAAAGCCAACTCCTAAAGTACTTATGGGCGGAAGCTATAAACACAGCATGTTACATCCTTAATAGAGCTTTAATTAGATCAATCCTTAAGAAAACTCCCTATGAACTATGGCATAATAGGAAACCTAACATTAGTTATTTTTATGCATTTGGTTGTCGATGTTTTATTCATAATAATGGTACGGACAATCTTTGGAAGTTTGACGCTAAATCTGATGAAGGCATATTCTTAGGTATTCCACATTTAGTAAAGCATATAGAGTGTTCAATAAGAAATATTTAATTGTCGAAGAGTCAATTCATGTAGTATTTGATGAGTCTTTAGCATCAAGTTCTTAAAAATTTTATGACGAGAAAGATACAAATTTGCTTGAAAGATATATTAAAAAATTGAATATAGATGTATCTTCAGACCATGAACAAGAAGCTAAGGATGATGACTTACCTAAGGACGATGTTATTGATACTACTCATAATGATGTAGATCTACCTAAAGATTGAAGATAAGCTTATGGTCATCCAAAAGATTTAATCATAGGTGATCCATCTCAAGGTGTTAGAACTAGAACATCAATGAGGAATATCAATAATCATCTTGCATTTGTGTCTCATATAGAATCCAAAACTATTGAAGAAGCTGAAAAGATGGTAATTGGATGTTAGCTATGCAAGAAGAATTAAATCAATTTACTAGAAATAATGTATGGTCCTTAGTTGATAGACCCAAAGGTCATACTATTACATGATCTAAATGAGTATTTAGAAATAAATTAGATGAAAATGGCATAGTAATTAGAAATAAAGCTAGATTAGTTGCAAAAGGATATAATCAAGAAGAAGGAATTGATTTTAATGAAACTTTTACACCTGTAGCTAGATTAGAAGCAATTAGACTATTACTTGCATTTGCATGTCATATGAACATCAACTTATTTCAAATGGATGTGAAAAGTGCATTTTTAAATGGATTTATATGTGAGAAAGTTTTTGTAGAACAACCATCAGGTTTTGAAGATCATAAATTTTTAAACCATGTTTTTAAATTACACAAAGCACTTTATGGTAAATTTCTAATTAAAAATGTTTTTTTTAAAGAAAATGTTGATAAAACCTTATTTTTGAAAAGAAAAGATAAAGATTTATTGGTAGTACAAATTTATGTAGATGATATTGTATTCGGTGCTACTAACAATCTTTTGTATCAAGAATTTGCTAAGTTAATGAAGGATGAATTTGAGATGAGCATGATGGGAGAACTTAACTTCTTCCTAGGACTTCAAATCAAACAAGAAAGAGAGAGAATTTTCATCAACCAAACAAAGTATACGAAAGAAATTCTCAAGAAGTTTGGTATGAAACAAGTCAAACCTCTCGGAATACCAATGAGTCCTTCATGCAAGTTAGATAAAGATGAAGATGGTAAGCCTGTTGATCAAAAATATTACAGAGGTATGATAGGTTCTCTACTTTACTTAACAGCAAGTAGACCTGATATCATGTTTGCAGTATGTTTATGTGCACAATTTCAATCTGAACCTAAAGAATCTCACTTAATTGTAGTAAAAAGAATACTTAGATATCTAAATGGAACTAAAAATGAAGGATTATAGTATTCTAGAGACTCAATACTAAATTTGATTGCATATTCTGATTCTGATTATGCTGGTTGTAAATTGGATAGAAAAAGTACAAGTGGTGCATGCCAATTATTAGGAAGTAACTTAATCTCTTGGTTTAGCAAAAAGCAAAATTCGGTTGCATTATCAACTACTAAAGCTGAATATGTTGTAGCTGGAAGTTGCTGTGCTCAAATCCTTTGGATTAAGCGATAACTTGAAGATTATGGTATAACACTTGATAAAACATCAATTAGATGTGATAACACAAGTGCAATAAACTTAACTAAAAACCCTATACAACACTCAAGAACTAAACACATTAAAATTAGATATCATTTTATTAGAGAACATGTAGCTAATAATGACATTTGTCTTGATTATGTTTGTACTAATGAACAATCAGCTGATATTTTTACAAAACCCCTAAGTGAAGAAATATTTTGTTATCTTAGAGGAGGATTAGGAGTTTGTGATCCATTGGAATGATTTTTAAATCTCCTAGGAATGATTATCTAGAATTCAATCATTTTTTCTAATTTTCTTATGATTTTAAGGAAAATTTATCTAGATATTTGAACCCCTTAATTCATCACATTCCAAAGTTGATTTATCTAAAATTTGATGACAATCCGGACAAGTTTCAAATTCTTTGAAACCTTTTTTTTTACTGAAACTGTCTTGGAGCCGACACCATAGTTATTGAAGTCGACTCCAGTTTTGTCTGAGATTTTGGAGCCGACACCTGCCTTTCCGGAGTCGACTCCACTTTGGGCGCGGACTGTGTTAGTGACCTGGAGCCGACACCTCACTTTGCAGGAGTCAACTCCAAGTGGTCCCAAATTGACTATTTTAGGGCAGAGTCGACATCTATTTGGCCCCATTCTATTCCAAACTCTTCGAAAACTCTCTCAAAACCTTCCAAAACCTAGAATCTTCCTAATCCATCAATCCCTAGCAATCTATGGCACCTAAGCATCGAGGTTCGGTATTTGGAGCGCCGGTCCGGCTCATCAGCCTTCGCCTAGTTCAAGTTCTACATCTTCGTCCTCCACTCCAAGTGCCATACTAGGTCCTTCTTCTCTGCAGGTAGATCTTTTAGCAGGAAGGGTTATAACTACGGCTAGAAAAGTGGACTTTGGATTCTTTGAAGATGAGGGTTTCTCTCTTGGTAGGCAGATTAAAGAAATGGGACTAGAGAAGATATGTTCATTAGATGTTCCTACTTATCCCGCTATTGCTAAGGATTTCTATCTCAACTTGTCTAGAAAAGACGGTGGGATTGTCAATTATATAAGAGGTATTAGAATCCACCTTACTTTTGAAATTTTGGGAAGTTTGTTAGAAATTCTTATGATTGGACCTATTGCCAATATCCACAATGAAAGAGGTGAGGCATTGTCAAGGATGCTTGGTAAGGAAGTTACATAAATTGAAGAGGCTAGGGCTAATCAGTTGCCCCTTGAGTTAAGATTGTTATATAATATCTGTAGCAGGATCTTATTCCCCAAAACTGGTAGTTTTGAGTATGTATCTGAAAGAGATGATGTAGTTATGGATAGTATATTGACCGACCAACCAATAAACTTACCTGGAATGATGATTTGGTATATGGCTGAGGCAGGCAGTAAGAAGAGGTCAACACTTCCATATGGAATGATTCTGACTATGGATTTTCAGAGCCAAGGTGTGAGTATTGGATAATGAGCCTTTAAAGAGCCTGAGACACACTGATATTATAATAAGGCTACTCTACACCGGATGGGATTCATGAAGATTAATGAAAATTGGGAAAGGAAGGGACACCTAGAGGACAGGGCAGCGATACAGATGCTACTGCACCATCTGAGGCCGGACCATTCATGAGGCATCCTTTACCTGAGCCCAGTAGATCATCACCACCACCAGCACCTGCATCTGTTCCTGTTGCTACTTCTGGATTTTCTTGTGCTCAGCTGGAGTAGCTAAAGGAACTTTTTGCAAGTCATGAGGAGAAGATGAAAGTTGAACTTGATAGTAGACTTTTGAGCTTAAGGGAGATGTATTACTCCTTGGAAGATAAAGTAAACAGAATTGAATCATCCTTTAGAACTTCTTTTGAGGCCTTGAAATGTGTTTTAATGCATATTTTTGAGAAGATCAAGGACATTGGAGAAGATTCTGATACATATTCAAAGTGTAATGCGGAGTTACAAGAGAAAGTGACTGTAGCAACTGCTTTTATTGACAGTAGACTAAAAGATTTTATGAAGATACAAAAGGATGGAATGGAGAAGATTTTAGAAGAACTTAAGAGACTTCTTAGATTTTGATACATTTTGATGTTATTAGTTTTCGATGTTTAACTTACTTTTTGATGTAATTGAATGATATTCAGTTGGATGTTTTATGATGTTTAGTTTGCATTTTGATAGTTTGTTATAGTTGAATGATGTAATGAAGTAATTATGTAATGAACATTTTGATACTTAATGAATATCATATTTGATCTTTGAAGCATTAAATTTTAATGAATGAATTTCTTAATTCTGGCGTTTGATGTTAATTTAAGCCTTAATGCACCTTCTAAACCTTTTTGTTGATTACAAAAAGGAGGAGAAAGGTTGTTTACATATATGCATTATGTATATGCATGCAAAGGAGAGAAAGGATATTAAGCTATAAGAAAATGACACTTACTTGAATATGCATGTTAAATGATAATTAATAACAAATGACATTAAGATATGCATACCATTTCAATGAACTTAACATATGCATCAACATAGGGGGAGCTACCTCATTAAGGGGGAGCTTAACCTTAATTTTAAAATGTTTTGATAATTATGCATTAATTGATTATACATATACTTAATATTTTTGTCATCATAAAAAAGGAGGAGATTGTTGGGAAAATTATTGAGAAATTATTTACCCAATTAATTAATTTTGATGATTAGCAAAAGCCATGAGTATATTCATTGTATTTCTGATAAATTTGATAAGTTAATTTTGATGATTAGCAAAAGCCATGAGTATATTCATTGCATTTCTGATAAATTTGATAAGTGTTTTAGGGATTAAGATCGGTTATTTATCCAAATGATACTTAGAAATCAGTTTTGAATTGAATTTCAATGGAATTTATTTAAGTTCAGAATTTAGAGCCGATACATAGAACCTCTCAAGCCGACTCCAGAGCGTATTAGCACGGTTCAGAGTCGACACCTAGAGTTTCGGAGCTGACAACTGAAGTTTCAGAGCCGACACATGGATTTCAGGAGCCGACTCTAACCTGAGTTACAGAGACTATATTTTCAGCAATTCTTGGAGCCGACACCTCAGAATCGGGAGCCGACTCCAGACAGCGGTGAGTCGACACTTTGTAAAGTGGGAGCCGACTCCATGTCGAATTATTTTTTTGCTACTTTTGGAAATCCGATTTGGAGCCGACATATGAAAAGTTGGAGCCGACTCCAACCTATCAAGGATGATTTTCAAAAGTGCCAGATCAGCTCTAACGGATATATTATTCCACCTAACTCTCAACGGATCTATTTTCTTGCATGGAGAATCATCCAAGGTACTTTGTAACGGCTATTTTCTCACCTAATCTCGGATTAAGACTCTATATAAAGAGAGATTCATCTGTTTGAAAAAAAAAGGAAAAAAGAGAGAATATAATAGAAAAATCGAGAGATATTTAAAAGAAAAATCTCTAAGTCCACATCTGTCATTCAAAGAGAGATTCAAGAGAAATCTCAAGCCCTAAAAGTTTAAATTTGGAGGATTCTCAACGGAGAAAAGAAGAAGAGTGTTGACCCAATTATTGATTTATATGATTAATAAAAGATATGAGTATATTCATTTTGTATCTAATAGATTTAACAAGTGTTTCAGGGATTAAAAATGTTTGATCAATCAAAAAGAATAAAAAAACATGTTTGAATCAATATTTTAAAAGAAATTTTAAAGTTCAGAGCATGGAGTCGACACCCAAATAGTCAGGAGCCGACCCCAAGGTGTATCAGAAGGTTTCTGGGATTTTGGCACGGTCTAGAGTCGACACCCAAGGTTTCGGAGCCGACTCCAACCTGAGATACAGATAAGTGCATTCTGTTTCAGTTTTTGGAGCCGACATCTAGAATTCGGGAGCTGACACCTGAGATTTCGGAGCCAACACCTGAGTTTTTGGAGCCGACTCTAACCTGAGAACAGAGAGCGTATTTTATGGACTTTTCTGGAGCTGACACTTACAGTTTCCAGAGCGACTCCCGAAAGCGACGAGTCGACACTTTCCTTTCTCGGAGCCAACTCCCCAATAACTTTTCTTTACTATTTTTGAGCACCCGACTTGGAGCCAACACCTGAAAAGTTGGAGCCAACTCCAACATGTCAGAAACAGATTTTTTATTTATCAAAACGTACTTCAACAGTAAGATTTCTTTTCACCTAACCTCTAACTACTATTTTCTTTATGTATAGAAGAATCCAAACATCTCCAATGGCTATATTTTCCACCTAAAATTTGGATTAAGGAGATCTATAAAAAGGGGGAAAAATCATTCGTTTGAAAGAGATAGGAATAGAGAGGAAAAATAGAAAAAGAAAAAGAAAATATTTTGTGAAAAATATAAAATCTTGAGAGAGAAATCAAAAGGAAAGACTCAGAGCTTACATCAACCAATCCAAGAGAGTCCAAAGAGAAATCCAAGGCATTCAAGTTCAAAATTGGAGGATTTTCCAAGTGAAGAAAAGAAAGCAAAAGCTCAAATCAAATTCGCTTCAAACTTCTCAACTGCAATCTTTGTGAAGAATCTGAGCTGAGGCCTGATTCAACATTTCAAAGGAGAAGAGAAAAAGAAGAAAAGAAGTAAAGCTCAAATCAAATTCGCTTCAAACAGGCTTTTCTTACCCTTGTTTATTTAATTGCATATTTGCTCACTTAGGAGCTATCTTATATTGTAAACTCTATTTTTCATAGTTGTTGGCTAGTTCAATCAATGGATTGAATTAGTGGAGGTGGTATACCTCGGTACAAGCTAAGGATAGCTTGTGGTTGGGTTTTGTGCTGGTGAGCCCGAAAAACCAGCTGGGTTCATTGTAATTCCGAGGGGAAACAACAAGTTTTGAGTTGTGAGCTTGTAAAACAACTCGGCTATAATCAAATAGATTATAGTGTGGACCCAAGTGATACATGAGAGTGGACGTAGGTGTTGGATACACCGAACCACTATAAAATCCTTGTGTTTGCTGTGTTTTGACTCTCTCACTCTATCTCTTTATTTGTGCTCAATATTTATCCTGCACTTAATCTCATTTATTCCAAAGCACATAGTTTTTAAAAGATTAAATTTTTAAGAACCCAATTTACCCCCCCTCTTGGGTTGCCATCTGGGCCAACAATTGGTATTAGAGCAAGTGCTCATTATTTATTTGATCACACGATCAAGAGCTAAAGATCCAAATGACAGCTCAAGCTGGATCTTCATTTGCTAAAGGTCATTCTACTAATAGACCTCCTTTGTTTAATGGTTCGAATTATTCTTATTGGAAAGCTAGAATGAAAATTTTTATTAAGCTTTAGATTATGAACTTTGGAGTGTAATCACTAATGGACCAAGCACACCCACACACTTGGTAGATGGTTCAATAGTTCCTAAAACCGAAAGGGATTGGAATGAGAACAATAGGAAAATGGCTCAGCTTAATGCAAAAGCCATGAATGTTTTATATTGTGCTTTATATGCTAATGAGTTCAATAGAATTTCTACATGTATTTCCGTAAAAGAAATTTGGGATAGATTAGAAGTTACTCATGAGGGTACTAATCAAGTTAAAGAATTTAAAATCAATATTCTAGTGCACAAGTATGAATTGTTTAGTATGGAACAAAATGAAACCATCACATGCATGTACACTAGATTTACTGATATTATAAATGGTCTAAAAAGTCTTGGCAAGACCTACACTAACTCTGAATTGGTTTGTAAAATTCCTAGGTCTCTTCCAAGGACATGGGAAGCAAAGGTAACTGCAATCCAAGAAGCCAAGGACCTCAACACCTTACCTTTAGAGGAGCTACTTGGATCATTGATGACCATGAACTAATCATGAAGCAACATCAAGAGAAGGAAGTCAAAAAGAAGAAAACAATTGCCCTTAAAGCTACAGAAATGGAGATGAGCAGCAGTGAGGAAGAAGAGAAGATGATGAGACAGCTCTCCTTACTAGGAAATTTAAAAAATTTATGCAAAGAATGAGACCCTTTATAAGAAAAGATATGGAACAAAAATGGAAGGAGAAAGAGAAAAAGAGAAGGACAAGGACAAGGACAAAGAAAAAGAGAAAGATCCCCTCATATGTTATGAATGTAAGAAATGGGGCACTTTAGATATGATTGTCCTCAACTAAAAAAGGGGCACAAGAAGAAGAAAAATGCATATGTTGCAACATGGAGTGAAAGTGATGAATCCTCATCCAAGGAGGAACAAAAGGAAGTTGCAAACATTTGTTTTATGGCAAACGACGACAATGAGGTAAGTTCTGAAACACCTTGCGATGATTTTACTTTTGAAGAATTATATGATGCATTTAATGAATTAGTTAGTGATTTTAAAGCTTTGTAAAAGAAGAACAAATCTTTAAAAATGATAATTTAAATCTTGCCAAAGAGAAGGATAAACTAACTCATGAAGTTGAAAAACTAAAATCTAAAAATAAAAATTTGCTAAAAGATAAACAGTTAATTTCTAATGAAAATGTTAATTTAAAGAGAGAAGTTGATAAATATAGAAATATAGTTGATAAATTTACATATAGTTCTAAAAAACTTAATTTGCTATTGAGTAATCAAAGAGCCGTATTTGATAAGGCTGGATTAGGGTATAGACCTAATAAGAAACAAAATATGGGTTCCGAAAGGTAATCAAACTTTTTTAGAAAAGAACAGGATAAGAATGATTTTTCATGTTATTGCTGTAACAAGAAAGGACATAAAGCCTATGAATGCAATCTTAGAAAACTTAATAAGAATTTAAGTATTAAAGGAAAGAAAATATGGGTTCCGAAAGGAACAATCTTTGTTGCTACTAACCATGAAGGACCCAAGAAAGCTTGGGTACCTAAACAAAAAGTTTGATTACCTTGCAGAAGTGTCTTGCGGCCAAAAGATCAAAACAAAAGTTGTATCTTGATAGCGGTTGCTCAAGGCATATGACGGGTGACAAGGAGCAATTCATCACCCTTGAAGATAAAAGAGGAGGAGTTGTTACATTTGGAGACAATGGTAAAGGCCAAATTATGGGATTTGATAAAATTCAGATAACTCCTTTTACTTTTATAGAAAATGTCTTATATGTAGATGGCTTAAAGCATAATTTAATTAGTATTAGCTAATTGTGTGATAAAGGTTTCAAAGTTTCATTTGAAGCTTCTATCTGTACTGTTTCTAATCCCATTAACAATAGCATTGTGTTTATTGGTAATAGAAATGGCAATGTATACTTAATTAATTTAGACAATTTGTCTACTAATAATAATTGCTTAGTAGCTAACAATGCTAATGCTAATGAGATTGGATGGTTATGGCATCGTAGATTAGGTCATGAAAGCACACACCTAATTTCAAAATTAATTAAAATAGATTTAGTTAAAGATCTTCCAAAGCTAGATTTTGAAAATAACAGAATTTGTGATGCATGTCAATTAGGCAAACAAACTAGAAACTCTTTCAAATCAAAAAATGTAGTTTCCACTTCTAGGCCATTAGAGCTACTTCATATGGACCTTTTTGGACCTACTAGAACCACTAGTCTAGGAGGAAAGAAATATGGTCTTGTAATAGTAGATGATTATTCTAGATACACTTGGGTATTATTTCTGGCTCATAAGGATGAGACTTTCTCAATATTTCTAAAATTTTTAAGAAAATCACTAATGAAAAAAATAATACCATAGTGTCTCTTAGAAGTGATCATGGCACAGAATTTAAAAATTACTTATTTGAAAATTTCTGCACAGAATATGGCATTCATCATAATTTTTCTGCACCTAGGACACCACAATAAAATGGAGTTATAGAAAGAAAAAATAGGACTTTAGAAGACATGGCCCGTACCATGCTATGTGAAAGCCAACTCCCAAAGTACTTATGGGCAGAAGCTATAAACATGACATGTTACATTCTTAATAGAGCCCTAATTACGCCAATCCTTAAGAAAACACCTTATGAATTATGGAATAATAGAAAACCAAAGATAGGTTATTTTCATGTATTTGGTTGTAAATGTTTTATTCATAATAATGGAAAAGATAATCTTAAAAATTTTGATGCAAAATCTGATGAAGGCATATTCTTAGGATATTCAATAACTAGTAAAGCCTATAATATTTAACAAGAAATCCTTAATTGTAGAAGAATCCATTCATATAGTTTTTGATGAGTCTTTAGCATCAAGTTCAGAAAAATTTGATGATGAGGAAATACAAATATACTAGAAAGAGATATTGAAAAATTAAATATAGATGTATCTTCAGATCATGAACAAGAAGCTAAAGATGATGATTCACCTAGGATTGATGATATTGATACTAATCATAATGAAGTAGATCTTCCTAGAGATTGAAGATATGCCTATGATCATCCAAAGGAATTGATTATTGGTGATCCATCTCAAGGAGTAAGAACTAGGTCATCTATGAGGAATATCAATAATCATCTTGCATTTGTATCTCAAATTGAACCTAAAACTGTTGAAGAAGCTGAAAAAGATAGTAATTGGATGCTAGCTATGCAAAAAGAATTAAATCAATTCACTAGGAATAATGTATGGTCCTTAGTTGATAGACCTAAAGGTCATTCAGTTATAGGATCTAAATGGGTATTTAGAAATAAATTGGATGAAAATGGCATAGTAATTAGAAATAAAGCTAGATTAGTTGCAAAAGGATATAATCAAGAAGAAGGAATTAATTTTGATGAAACTTTTGTACTTGTAGCTAGATTAGAAGCAATTAGATTACTACTTGCATTTGCATGTCATATGAACATAAATTTATTTCAAATGGATGTTAAAAGTGCATTTTTAAATGGTTTTATAAATGAGAAAGTATTTGTGGAACAACCACCTGGTTTTGAAGATCATAAATTTTCAAATCATGTTTTTAAATTGCACAAAGCACTATATGGTTTAAAACAAGCACCTAGAACTTGGTATGATAGGTTAAGCAAATTTCTGATTGAAAATGATTTTACTAGAGGAAATGTAGACAAAACCTTATTTTTGAAAAGGAAAGACAAAACTTATTAGTAGTACAAATATATGTAGATGATATTGTATTCGGTGCTACTAACAATCTCTTGTGTCAAGAATTTGCTAAGTTAATGCAGGGTGAATTCGAAATGAGCATGATGGGAGAACTCAACTTCTTCCTAGGACTTCAAATCAAGCAAAGTAAAGAGGGGATTTTCATCAACCAAACAAAGCACACAAAGGAACTTCTCAAGAAGTTTGGAATGGAATCAGTCAAACCCCTTGGAACACCTATGAGTCCTTCATGCAAATTAGACAAAGATGAAGATGGTAAGAAGGTAGATAAAAAATACTATAGAGGTATGATCGGATCTCTACTTTACTTACAGCAAGTAGACCAGATATCATGTTTGCTGTTTGTCTATGTGCTAGATTTCAATCAGAACCTAAAGAAACTCGCTTAATTGCTGTGAAAAGAATTTTAAGATATCTAAGTGGAACTAAAAATGTAGGATTATGGTATTCTAGAGACTCAACACTAAACTTAATTGCATATTCTGACTCTGACTATGCTGGATGTAAACTAGATAGAAAAGTACAAGTGGTACATGTCAATTCTTAGGAAGTAACTTAATCTCTTGGTTTAGCAAAAAGTAAAATTTGGTTGCATTATCTACTGCTGAAGCAGAATATGTTGCAGCTGAAAGTTGCTATGCTCAAATCCTTTGGATTAAGCGACAACTTGAAGATTATGGCATAACACTTGATAAAACTCCTATTAGATATGATAATACAAGTGCAATCAATTTAACTAAGAATCCAATCCAACATTCAAGAACTAAACACATTGAAATTAGATATCATTTTATAAGAGAACATGTAGCTAACAATGAAATTTGCCTTGATTGTTAGTACTGAAGAATAATTAGATGACATATTTACAAAACCTTTGAGTAAAGAGAGATTTTGTTATCTTAGAGGTGAATTAGGGATTTGTGATCCTTTGGAATGACTTTGAAACCCCTAAGGAATGATTATCTAGATTTATATCAATTTCTTGAGATTTCTTTCATAATTTTAAGGATAATTTATCTAGTCATTTGAGCAATTTGATTCCTCACATTCCAAAGATTTTTATTTATTTATTGACCTTATTTTGACAAGTTTTGGCTGGTTGAAACTCATTTATTTTTCTCTGAAACTGTCAGTGGAGTCGACACCTCAATTTAAGGAGTTGACACCTCTTTTATGTCGCTCTCGGTCTTTGACCTTGGAGCCGACACCACTTAAGTGGAGCCGACTCCAGTTCGGGTGCTAACTGTATTAGCGACTTGGAGTCGACACCCGACTTTACGGGAGTCGACACCTGGTGGACCCAAATTGACTATATTATGGTAGAGTCGGCACCTTCTCAATTTTTATCTTCTCCAAACCCTCTCTAAATCTTCTCCAAACCCTCTCCAAACATTCCAAAGCCAAATACTCCTCAAATCAACCATTCACTAAGATTTCTATGGCACCTAAGCGTAGGGGATCGGTCTTTAATGCTTCCGTTGCTACAAGGAAGCGTACGGCTAGGCATCCTGTTTGTGAACCTACTCCAAGTGATGATTCTTATTCAACTCCCTCAGATAATCCTGGCCCCTCCTCTCCATAGGTAGATACCCTTGCTGGGCGAGTTATTACCATGGGTAGGAAAGTAGATTTCGATTTTTTTTGAAGCCGGGGGTTTTGACATTGGTAGACAGATTAAAGAACTCGGTTTGGATAAAGTTTATTCTTTGGATGTTCCTACTTATCTAGCTCTTGTTAAAGAATTTTACCTGAATTTATCTAGAGGAGATGGTGGAATTGTTAGTTCAGTAAGAGGAAAGAGAATTCATCTTACTTTTCAAATTTTAGGAAATCTATTAAGTATTCCTGTCACTGGATTTGTTGCAAACATTCACAGTGAGAGATCAGCTGCTTTATCAAGAATGTTAGAAAGAGAAATAACTGAATTTGAAGAGGTTAGGAAAAACCAATTACCACTTGAGCTTAGGCTGTTGCATAATATTGCAATAGGATTTTATTTCCTAAGACTGGCCGTTTTGAGTATGTCTCAGAGCGAGACATTGTAGTCATGGATAGTATCTTGACGGGTCAGCCAATAAATCTTGCTGGAATGATGATATGGTATATGGCTGAGGCCGGGGGCAAGAGGAGATCTTCACTGCCTTATGGGATGATCCTAACCTTGGTTTTCAAAAGTCAAGGAGTAGTTATTTCTGAGAATAAGCCATCGAAGAACCTTAGGCACACTGACTACTACAGCTTAGACACTGTGCACAGGATGGGATTTGTGAAAGTGGATGGTAAATGGAAGAGAAAAGGTCATATTGGAGACAGGGTTGCTGAGTCTAATGTGCCTGGCCCTTCTGAGGCAGGACCATCTGTGAGTCACAGCTCACCAAAGCCCAGTCAGAATGTTCCTCCAGCTCCACCTGTTCCTTCTACTTTTGATCAGTCATCTATTATTTTTTTCGATATTCAGTTAGAACAGCTTAGAAGTATTTTTGCTACTCACAAGGAAGAGGTGAAATCTGAGCTAGATAGCCAATTCATGAACTTGAGAGAGACCCTCTATTCTTTGGATAAAAGAATTGGCAAAATTGAGTCTACACTTGGAGCCTCCGCTGAATCCTTAAAGAATGATCTCAAGAACATTTTTGGAGAACTTATACTAATTAAAGAATGATCCTCCGCTGAGTCTACACTAGATTTAATGATATTGTTAATGGTTTGAAAAGTCTTGGTAAGACTTATACTAATTCTGAATTGGTGCGCAAAATTCTTAGATCTCTTCCAAGATCATGGGAAGCAAAAGTAACTGCAATCAAAGAAGCCAAAGACTTAAACGTTCTACCTTTGGAGGAGCTGCTTGGATTCTTGATGACCCATGAGCTGACAATGAAGCAGCATCAAAAGGAAGAAGTCAAGAAGAAAAGAACCATAGCACTCAAGGCTGCAGAAAATGATAAGAGCAGCAGCGAGGAAGAAGAAGAAGATGATGATAAAACAACTCTCCTTGCAAAGAAGTTTAGGAAGTTTATGCAAAGAAGGAGACCCTTCTACAAAAGAAAATCAGGAATTAAAATGAAAGGAGAAAAGAAAAAAGAAAGGGATAAAGATAAAGAAAAAGAACCCTTGACATGATATGAATGTAAGAAGCCGGGGCATTTTCGATCGGAATGTCCTCAACTAAAGAAGGGTTACAAGAAGAAAAGAAGGCCTATGTTGTAACTTGGAGTGATAGTGAAGAGTCTTCATCCGAAGAAGAATAAAAAGAGGTTGCAAACATATGCTTCATGGCTAACGACAACAATGAGGTATGTACTGAAACCCCTAATGATGATTTTACATTTGATGAATTGTATGATGCATTTAATGAGTTAGTTAGTGATTTTAAGGTTTTGAGAATGAAAAACAAATCTTTGAAAACTAAAAACCTAAATCTTCTCAAAGAAAAAAATGAACTAATTCTTGAGGTTAAAAATCTAAAATTTGAAAGTGAAGTTTTACTTAAAAAAAAGAATCAATTTCTAATGAAAACATTAACTTAACGAAAGAAATTGATAAATATAAGAATATTATTGATAGATTTATATATAGCTCAGAAAAATTAAATTTATTTTTAAGTAATCAAAGAGCTGTATTTGATAAAGCCGGATTATGTTATAGACCTCATATGAAACAAAAATTTGCAAACAATTTATTTATTAAGAAAACAACCAAAAATGATGTTTCATGTTATTGTTGTAACAAAAAGGGACATAAATCATATCAATGCAATTTTAGAAAATCTAATAAGAATTCAATGATTAAAGGAAAGAAATATGGGTTCCTAAAGGAACAATATTTATTGCGACTAACCATGAAGGACCCAAGAAAGCTTGGATACCTAAACCAAAGATTTGATTATCTTGTAGGAGTGTCTTGCGGCCAAAGGATTAAAATGAAAGTGGTATCTTGATAGTGGTTGCTCAAGGCACATGACGGGTGACAAGGAGCAATTCATCACCCTTGAAGATAAAAGAGGAGAAGTTGTTACTTTTGGAGACAATGGTAAAGGCCAAATTATGGATTTGGTAAAATTCAAATAACTCCATCCACTTTTATAGAAAATATTTTATATGTTGTTGGTTTAAAGCATAATCTAATTAGCATTAGCCAATTGTATGATAAAGGTTTCAAAGTTTCATTTGAAGCTTCTATTTGCACTGTTTCTAATCCTATAGACAATGACATTATATTTGTTGGAAATAGAAATGACAATGTATACTTAATTGATTTGGATAATTTATCTACTAGTAATCATTGCTTAATTGCTGATAATGCTAAAGTAAATGAGATTGGATGGCTATGGCATCGTAGATAAGGTCATGCAAGCACACACCTAATTTCAAAATTAATTAGAATGGATTTAGTTAAAGGACTTCCAAAGTTAGATTTTGAAAATAATAGAATTTGTGATGCATGTCAATTTAAAAAACAAACTAGAAATTCTTTCAAATATAAGAATATTGTTTCAACTACTAGGCCACTAGAGCTACTACATATGGATCTTTTTGGACCTACTAGAACCACTAGTCTAGGAGGAAAGAATTATGGTCTTGTGATAGTAGATGATTACTCTAGATATACTTGGGTATTATTTTTAGCTCACAAAGATGAGACTTTCTCGATTTTTCTGAAATTCTTCAAGAAAGTCACAAATAAGAAAAACACTACCATAGTGTCTCTTAGAAGTGATCATGGAACAGAATTTAAAAATCATCAATTTAAAAAATTTTGTATTGAAAATGATATTCATCATAATTTTTATGTACCTAGAACACCACAATAAAATAGAGTCGTAGAAAGGAAAAATAGAATATTAGAAGATATGGCCTGTACCATGCTATGTGAAAGCCAACTCCCAAAGTACTTCTGGGCGGAAGCTATAAACACAGCATATTACATCCTTAATAGAGCTTTAATTAGACCAATCCTTAAGAAAACTCCCTATGAACTATGGCATAATAGGAAACCTAATATTAGTTATTTTTATGCATTTGGTTGTCGATGTTTTATTCATAATAATGGTAAGGACAATCTTGGGAAGTTTGACACTAAATCTGATGAAGACATATTCTTAGGTTATTTTACATCTAGTAAAGCATATAGAGTGTTCAATAAGAAATATTTAATTGTCGAAGAGTCAATTCATGTAGTATTAGATGAGTCTTTAGCATCAAGTTCTGAAAAGATTGATGATGGAAAGATACAAATTTGCTTGAAAGAGATATTGAAAAATTGAATATAGATGTATCTTCAACCATGAACAAGAAGCTAAGGATGATAACTCATCTAAGGACGATGTTATTGATACTACTCATAATTATGTAGATCAACCTAGAGATTGGAGATATGCTTATGGTCATCCAAAAGATTTAATCATAGGTGATCCATCTCAAGAAGTTAGAACTAGATCATCAATGAGGAACATCAATAATAATCTTGCATTTGTGTCTCATATAGAACCCAAAACTATTGAAGAAGCTGAAAAAGATGGTAATTGAATGTTAGCTATGTAAGAAGAATTAAATCAATTTACTAGGAATAATGTATGGTCCATAGTTTATAGACCCAAAGGTCATACTATCATAGGAACTAAATGGGTATTTAGAAATAAATTAGATGAAAATGGCATAATAATTAGAAATAAAGCTAGATTAGTTACAAAAGGATATAATCAAGAAGAAAGAATTAATTTTGATGAAACTTTTGCACCTGTAGCTAGATTAGAAGTAATTAGACTATTACTTGCATTTGCATGTCATATGAACATTAACTTATTTCAAATAAATGTGAAAAGTGCATTTTTAAATGAATTTATAAATGAGAAGTTTTTGTAGAACAACCACCAGTTTTGAAGATCATGAATTTCCAAACCATGTTTTTAAATTACACAAAGCACTTTATGGTTTAAAACAAGCACCTAGAGCGTGGTATGATAGATTAAGCAAATTTTTAATTAAAAATAATTTTTTAAGAGAAAATATTGATAAAACCTTATTTTTGAAAAGAAAATATAAAGATTTATTGGTAGTATAAATTTATGTAGATGATATTGTATACGGTGCTACTAACAATCTCTTGTGTCAAGAATTTGCTAAGTTAATGCAGGGTGAATTTGAGATGAGCATGATGTGAGAACTCAACTTCTTCCTAGGACTTCAAATCAAACAAGAAAGAGAGGGAATTTTTATCAACCAAACAAAGTACACAAAAGAAATTCTCAAGAAGTTTGGTATGGAACAAGTCAAACCTCTCGGAACACCAATAAGTCCTTCATGCAAGTTAGATAAAGATGAAGATGGTAAGCCTATTGATCAAAAATATTATAGAGGTATGATAGGTTCTCTACTTAACTTAACAGCAAGTAGACCTGATATCATGTTTGCAGTATGTTTATGCGCACGATATCAATCTGAACCTAAAGAATCTCACTTAATTGTAGTAAAAAGAATACTTAGATATCTAAATGGAACTAAAAATGTAGGATTATGGTGTTCTAGAGACTCAACACTAAATTTGATGACATATTCTGATTCTGATTATACTGGTTGTAAATTGGATAGAAAAAGTATAAGTGGTGCATGCCAATTTTTAGGAAGTAACTTAATCTCTTGGTTTAGCAAAAAGCAAAATTTGGTTGCATTATCAATTGCTGAAGCTGAATATGTTGCAGCTAGAAGTTGTTGTGCTCAAATCCTTTAGATTAAGCGACAACTTGAAGATTATGGTATAACACTTGATAAAACACAATTAGATGTGATAACACAAGTACAATAAACTTAACTAAAAATCCTATACAATACTCAAGAACTAAACACATTGAAATTAGATATTATTTTATTTGAGAACATGTAGCAAATAATGACATTTGTCTTGATTATGTTTGTACTGATGAACAATTAGCTGACATTTTTACAAAATCCCTAAGTGAAGAAAGATTTTGTTATTTTAGAGGAGAATTAGGAGTTTGTGATCTATTGGAATGATTTTTAAATCTCTTAGGAATGATTATCTAGAATTCAATCATTTTCCTTATTTTCTTATAATTTTAAGAAAAATTTATCTAGATATTTGAACCCCTTGATTCATCACATTCCAAAGTTGATTTATCCAAAATTTAATGACAATCCGGACAAGTTTCAGATTCTTTGAAACCCTTTTTTTTCATTGAAACTTTCTTGGAGCCGACACCATAGTTATTGGAGTCGACTCCAGTTTTGTCTGAGATTTTGGAGCCGACACCTGCCTTTTCAGAGTTGACTCCACTTTGAGCGTTGACTGTGTTAGCAACCTAGAGCCGACACCTCGCTTTGCAGGAGTCAACTCAAAGTGGTCCCAAATTAACTATTTTAGGGCAGAGTCGACACCTACTTGGCCCTATTCTATTCCAAACTCTTCCAAAACTCTCTCAAAATCTTCAAAAACCCAGAATCTTCCTAATCCATCAATCCCTAGCAATCTATGTAACCTAAGCATCGAGGTTCGGTATTTGGAGCACCGGTGACGACAAGGAAGAGGACCCTCCATTCCAAGTGCCATACTAGGTCCTTCTTCTCCGCAGGTAGATCTTTTAGCAGGAAGGGTTATAACTACGGGTAGAAAAGTGGACTTTGGATTCCTTGAAGATGAGGGTTTCTCTCTTGGTAGGCAGATTAAAGAAATGGGACTAGAGAAGATATGTTCATTAGATGTTCCTACTTATCCCGCTCTTTTTAAGAATTTCTAACTCAACTTGTCTAGAGGAGACGGTGTGATTGTCAGTTATGTAAGAGGTACTAGAATCCACCTTACTTCTGAAATTTTGGAAAGTTTGTTAGAAATTCTTGTGATTGGACCTATCGCCAATATCCACAGTGAAAGAGGTGAGGCATTGTCAAGGATGCTTGGTATGGAAGTTACAGAATTTGAAGAGGTTAGGGCTAATCAATTGCCCCTTGAGTTAATATTGTTACATAATATCTGTAGCATGATCTTATTCCCCAAAACCGGTAGTTTTGAGTATGTATCTAAAAGAGATGTTGCAGTATGGATAGTATATAGACCGGCCAGCCAATAAACTTACCTGGAATGATGATTTGGTATATGGATGAGGCAGGCAGTAAGAAGAGGTCAACACTTCCATATGGAATGATTCTGACTATGGGTTTTCAGAGCCAAGGTGTGAGCATATTGGATAATGAGCCTTTAAAGAGCCTGAGACACATTGATTATTATAATAAGGCTACTCTGCAATGGATGGGATTCATGAAGATTAATGGAAATTGGAAAAGGAAGGGACACCTAGAGGACAGGGCAGCTGATACAGGAGTTACTGCACCATCTGAGGCTGGACCATCCATGAGGCATCCTTCACCTGAGCCCAGTAGATCATCACCACCACCAGCACCTGCATCTGTTCCTGTTGCTACTTCTGGATTTTCTTGTGCTCAGCTGGAGCAGCTAAAGTAACTTTTTGCAAGTCATGAAGAGAAGATGAAAGTTGAACTTGATAGTAGACTTTTGAGCTTAAGGAAGATGTATTACTCCTTGGAAGATAAAGTAAACAGAATTGAATCATCCTTTGGAACTTCTTCTGAGGCCTTGAAATGTGATTTAATGCATATTTTTAGAATATCAAGGACATTGGAGGAGATTCTGATACATATTCAAAGTGTAATGCAGAGTTACAAGAGAAAGTGATTGTAGCAGCTGCTTTTATTGACAGTAGATTAAAAGATTTTATGAAGATACAAAAGGATGGAATAGAGAAGATTTTAGAAGAACTTAAGAGACTTCTTAGATTTTCTTAGATTTTGATACTTTTTGATGTTATTAGTTTTTGATGTTTAACTTACTTTTTGATGTAATTGAATGATATTCAGTTTGATGTTTTATGATGTTTAGTTTGCATTTTGATAGTTTGTTATAGTTGAATGATATAATGAAGCAATTATGTAATGAACATTTTGATACTTAATGAATATCATATTTGATCTTTGAAGCATTAAATTTTAATGAATGAATTTCTTAATTCTGGCGTTTGATGTTAATTTAAGCCTTAATGCACCTTATAAACCTTTTTGTTGATTACAAAAAAGGAGGAGAAAGGTTGTTTACATATATGCATTATGTATATGCATGCAAAGGAGAGAAATGATATTAAGCTATAAGAAAATGACACTTACTTGAATATGCATGTTAAATGATAATTAATAACAAATGACATTAAGATATGCATACCATTTCAATGAACTTAACATATGCATCAACATAGGGGGAGCTTAACCTTAATTTTAAAATGTTTTGATAATTATGCATTAATTATTTATGCATATACTCAATGTTTTTGTCATCATCAAAAAGGGGAAGATTGTTGGGGAAATTATTGAGAAATTATTTATCCAATTAATTGATTTTGATGATTAACAAAAGCCATGAGTATATTCATTGTATTTTGATAAATTTGATAAGTGTTTCAGGGATTAAGATTGGTTATTTATCCAAATGATACTTAGAAATCAGTTTTGAATTGAATTTCAATAGAATTTATTTAAGTTCAGAACATAGAGCCGATACATAGAACCTCTCGAGCCGACTCCAGAGTGTATCAGAACAGTTCTAAATTTTTGGCATGGTTTGGAGTCGGCACCTAGAGTTTCGGAGCTGATAGCTGAAGTTTTGGAGCTGACACATGGATTTCGGAGTCGACTCTAACCTGAGTTACAGAGACTATATTTTTGGAGCAATTCTTAGAGCCGACACCACAGAATCGAGAGCCGACTCCAGATAGTGGTGAGTCGACACTTTGTAAAGTTGGAGCCGACTCAATGTCGAATTATTTTTTGCTATTTTTGGAAACCCGATTTGGAGCCGACACATGAAAAGTTGGAGCCGACTCCAACCTGTCAAGGATGATTTTCAAAACTGCCAGATCAGCTCTAACATATATATTTTTCCACCTAACTCTTAACGGATCTATTTTCTTGCATGGAGAATCATCCAAGGTACTTTGTAACGACTATTTTCTCACCTAATCTCGGATTAAGACTCTATATAAATAGGGATTCGTCCATTTGAAAAAAAAAAGAAAAAAGAGAGAAAATAATGAAAAATCGAGAGATATTTAAAGAAAAAATCTCTGAGTCCACATCTATCATTCAAAGAGAGATTCAAGAGAAATCCCAAGCCCTAAAAGTTTAAATTCGGAGGATTCTCAATGGAGAAAAGAAGAAGAGCAAAATCCCTATTTCCTCAACATTCTCTTTAACGAGCTGTGTTCAAGATTCAAAGTTCAATCCTTGCTCATCCATTCAAAAGAGAGGAGAAAAAGAAGAAAAGAAGAAAAGCTCAAATCCACTTGGCTTCAATCAGGCTTTTCTAACCTTGTTTATTTACATTGCATATTTGCTCATTTAAGGAGCTGTTAATTGCTGGAAACTTTATTTTGAATTGTTGCTTGCTAATTCAATCAGGGGGATTGAATTAATTGAGGTAGTTTATCTCGGGGACAAGCTAAGTTTAGCTTGGGTTAAGGTTTTGTGCTGGTGAACCTGTGAAAACTAGCTGGATTCGTTGTGACCCCATGTAAAACAACAAGTTAGAGTTGTGAGCTTGTAAAACAACTCAACTGTAATCAGGGTATTATAGTATGGACCCAATAGTTGCTTGGGAGTGGACGTAGGTATGGGATACGCTGAACCACTATAAATCTTTATGTGTTTGTCGTGCCTTTGTCTCTCTCTCTCATTTACATTGTGTACATTACTTACAGCATCACTTCACTTGTGTACTTAATCTTTGTGAAATTGGTTTTAAGTTTTAATTGTTAATTTTTTAAAGAACCCAATTCACCCCCTCTCTTGGGTTGCCATCTGGGCTAACAAATTATATAAGGATTCTTTTGCTTGAATATATATCTATGAATATATGTGTCGATACAGCTATATGTCTATCTAGTATGCATATGTATATATCTATAAATGTACATTATATATTCATACAAAATATGCATACTCAAAAGAATAATAATTTTTTTTAATAACTTATAAAAAATAATCTAGCAATTTATAGAAGAGGAAGAATCTGATCCTTAGCTGTTGAAAAATAATTTTTATCTTTGCAAAAAATCTCTTCCTAGAAATTGCTAGAAATATAATATAGAAATTTAAATATATAAATAAAGTAAAAAATAAAATAAGATATGAATCAAACCAGAGTCGAGGCGTATTAAACACTGCCCTAAGGATCAGATTTTTGTCCCTTCATACATATTGTTGGCGATCTGTCCTCAAGGTACAACAATTTGGCTCGACCCGATCCTCCTACTAGGAGTACGATTGTATGGAGGTGCAAACCCAATGATTACCTTCAAATGCCCGAAAAAATGAATTGTAGCAATAAAAGTAAAATATAAAGAATTTTGATTAATTCATGATTGATATTTCCCTTAATCTTTATTCTTGAGCCTATTTATAGGCTCGGCCCATAAAAGCTCAAACGGCTCAGCCCATAATGGCCTTAAAGGCCTAATAGCCGTTAGCCCTAAATCACGTTAGAAACGGCTCACAAAATGAATTGTTTAGGCTGTTTCTGGACATTGATGAACGTTCACGCAATGCTTCCGTTGTGTCAGTGAATGTTTGGCTCACGAGCGTTTTCCTTTTTTTTAACTTTTTTCAACAATTTATGCATCTGAAGTTTGAACCACTCTCGTAACTATTGATATATATATATATATATATATATATAAGTTTCCCAAGAAGAACAGAAAAAGAAAAATTAAGACATCCATTTTTTGTCGGGTATTGTATCGTCGGTAAACTAAGGAACACAATTAGCTTTTTCTTTCATTTTCCTTTTTTTTTTCATTTCAGATAACTGAAGCCTGTAGGCTTGCATTGCCTTCAGGCGGCTGCAACGTATACAGGCGCAACCTATGATGGGAATGATGTATGGAGCATAATAGTTAACCACCGCGCAACATGGGCACCTACTATACATGTAGCCATGGCAACATGGTCGCCAAAGCGGTAATGCCATATTATGTACATATCCCAAGGATCCTATTCCACAGTTGCTATCTCAGATTTATCTATCACCATAAAGCCCTCCAACCTGTATAGGTTATTCTCTAGCCTTCTTCCTCTCATCACCATCATAGCTCCATTGCAGATGTTCAGAACTTCACTCTTGGCATGACTGCTAAAGCTGTATCCAGTCTGCTCCAGGTACCCCAGTGACACTAGATTCTTCTTGAGTTCTGGGACATGCTTCATGTGTTGGGTTACGGAATGAAAAATCCCAATCTAATTGGAATAAAATTGCAACGGAAACAAAATAAATTTATAACCCACCAAGAATCACATGCGTTTCATAAAAACCGAAAGAAGGATAAACAAAAATATTACCTTTTGTTATTACCTTTTAATCAGTATGTAATCCTTCTGTTCTTGTGTTGGGTTTTCTCGAATCTTCAAAGGTACTGCCTTTCAGAAAGATGATCACCCTCTACAAGTATCTACACACGAATGGGCACCAAAATGGTTTTGAATGCTAGTTCAACCATTCCATTTTCACAAAAATGAACACCCAATTTTCAACTCTCTGTTTTTCCATCTTTAAGCAAAAGATATGATGCTTCAAAAGCCCCAATCGACGTTACCTTTCAAATGCCCCAATCGACGTTACCTTTCAAATGCCTCTACAGACTCTAAAACATATATATCGAACATATATACAAGCCTACTAGGAATTTTGGTTAACTAAGATTTTAATTGATATTTATTTAAAACTCCTTTTAAATAATAACAATTTAAATCCTTTCCTTACAAAATAAGGAATATATATTTTTAACCAAAAAAAACTTTATGGATTATTTCCTTATCCAATAAGAAAATGTAACAATTTAATTACTTATCACAATTTAAATTACGAATTTAAATTTTCTCAAAATTAAACTCGAATATAAATGACAACTAATTATTATTTGTAATTTAAAATAATCTCATCATTTTAAATTATATAGAGAGTAACAAATCGTAACCATTATTGTCCGTTCTTAGTGTGCGACCCTATAGGTTCAATTAACGTTGGCAGTAGGCCTAAATCATATTTGAACCTACAAGTCATAAGCGGCCTCTAGCAAGACATTATGACTACCCAAGTTAAATGAAAAGCTTATGTTCCGAGACAACCTTAAAGTAGCTATTAACATAATCCTTTTGTCACATGATATCTTGATAGAATATAAGGCATGGATAAAGTCAACCTTATATCTCTCTATCTTTAATTTCTCGAAACCCAATTAGACTGACTAAACAAATGATATTGATCTCCATCAATTCATTTGAGCATGGCCATGCATTTCTCAGTCTCAATCATCGAGGGGCCCAGAGATATCTCTCTTATATAAGAGGGATAAATTTCATCTTAATCACTCATATCTCACTACATGATTCTTATTATGTTCAATCATAATCTTTATAATCATCTGGTTAAAGACAACGTTTGATTATGTCAAAACATAATATTCCTCATATTGAGAACTATGGCAATCTCAGGTCTAAGGATTTATTGACACAACTACTAAAGATTAACTTATGACTTTGATCCATGTATTAATCTCAAGGTGGGTCTTGTCCAATATTTGTTCTCAACAAATACATATAAATTTGATTTGTATCTCATACACATATTCATCTCATGAATATCAATCAAATTTTATACTAATCTTAATTTATTGTTATTCCCACAACAATAACCGATTAGGGACATTTAGAATAATTTATAATATTATTCAAGGACAATATTATATAATAAAAATGTAAATTATGATAATAGTAAATGTTCATAAATATTCAAAATACCATGTCCATAAATAGGCCTAGGATACTATTACTAACAATCTCCCACTTGCACTAGGCCCACTCATCAATGTATCTAATACCTATGAACCTAGCATGATGATCATGCTTTGCTTGTGGTAGAGGCTTAGTCAATGGATCAGCAACATTGTCATCTATTGAAACTCTGCATATTTTTACGTCACCTCTCTCAATGATTTTTCGAAGAGATGATAATGCCTAAGAATGTGTTTGGATCGCTGATGTGACCTAGGTTCTTTTGTTTGTATGATAGCACCATTATTGTCACAATAATCATCAACAGGATTTGTGATGCTAGGAACCACTCCAAGGTTAGTAATGAACTTCTTGATCCAAACTGCTTCCTTTGCTGCATCAGATGCTGCTATGTATTCAGCTTCAGTTGTAGAATCAGCAATAGTGCTTTGCTTCTAACTCTTCCAGCTAACAGCACCACCATTTAAACAAAACACATATCCTGACTGCGATCGGAAATCATCTTTGTCAGATTGAAAGCTTGCATCTGTGTAACCACTTACAACTAGATCATCTTCCAATCCGCCATACACCAAGAACATATCTTTAGATCTTCTCATATACTTAAGAATGTTCTTGACCGCCGTCCAGTGACTCTCACCGGATCTGACTGGTATCTACTCGTTATGCTTAAAGCATAAGAGACATATGGTATAGTGCACAACATAGCATACATGATAGATCCTATTGTTGAAGCATAAGGAATCTTACTCATGCGCTCTCGCTCATCTTTTGTGTTAGGACACTGAGATTTGCTAAGTGTAATACCATGAGACATAGGCAAGTATCCTCTCTTGGAATCTTGCATACTGAACCTTTTCAGTACTTTGTCTATGTAAGTACTTTGACTTAGACCAATCAGCCTCTTAGATCTATCTCTATAGATCTTTATCCCTAGGATATAGGCAGCTTCACCTAAGTCTTTCATTGAGAAATATTTCCTAACCAAGACTTGACACTCTGCAAGGTAGGGATATCATTCCCAATGAGTAAAATGTCATCAATATATAGGACCATAAATACAATGGCGCTCCCACTAACTTTCTTGTAAACACAAGGTTCATCTTCATTTTTGATAAATCCAAACTCTTTGACTGATTAATCAAAACGAAGATTCAACTCCGAGAAGCCTGCTTCAAACCATAAATGGATCTTTGAAGCTTGCATACTTTACTAGAATTCTCAGGTTGTACAAAACCCTCAGGTTGTGTCATGTACACATCCTCAAGTAAGTTTCCATTAAGAAACGTTGTTTTAACATCCATTTGCCAAATCTCATAGTCATAATATGCAACAATGGCAATAAGAATTCTAATAGACTTAAGCATGGCTACAGGTGAAAAAGTTTCATCATAGTCTATACCATGAGTTTGTTTGAAACCTTTTGCAACTAGCCTTGCTTTGTAAGTATGCACTTTACCATCCATGTCAGTTTTCTTTTTGAAAACCCATTTGCACCCAATGGTCTTTGTACCTTCAGGTGGCTCAATCAAGGTCCATACCTGATTATCATACATGGATTGGATTTCAGACTTCATGGCCTCTAACCATTTCTCAGAGTCTGGATCTAACATAGCCTCTTGATAGGTAGTAGGTTCATTTTGATCCACTAACAATACATCATGATTATCAGTAACAAGAAATCCATATCTCTCGGGCTCATGACGTATCCTATCAGATCTACATAACTTTTGTGCTACAGGTGGTGTGTCAACAGTGGTTTGTTGACTTTGAGCATCCACAGGCGGTTCAATGTTATCTTGTGGTTCTCGAATCTCTTCGATTTGTACCTTGTTCCCACTGGTTCCTTTAGAAATAAATTCCTTTCTAGAAAGACACCATTCCGAGCAACAAACACTTTGTTCTCAATGGGATTGTAAAAGTAGTATCCTTTAGTCTCTTTAGGATATCCCACAAAAAAACATTTATCAGACTTGGGTTCCAGCTTATTTGAAACTTGACGTTTTACATAAGCTTCACAACCCCAAATCTTAAGAAAAGACAAACTGGGCTTTTTACCATTCCACATCTCATATGGCGTCTTTTCAACCGCTTTGGTTGGAACTCGATTTAGTGTGAACGCAGCTGTGGCAAGTGCATAACCCCAAAAGGTAAGTGGAAGATCTGTTGGACTCATCATAGATCGAACCATATCTAATAAGGTTCGATTCCTTCTTTCAGACACACCATTCCATTGCGGTGTTCCAGAGGAGTTAGCTGTGGAATGATTCCACAACTTCTAAGATGGTCATAAAAATCTTGGCTCAAATATTCTCCACCTCGATCAGATCGAAGTGCCTTGATTGTCTTGCCAAGTTGGTTTTGTACTTCATATTGAAAAGATTTAAACATTTCAAATGATTCAGATTTGTGTCTCATCAAGTAGACATAACCATATCTACTGAAGTCATCAGTAAATGTAATGAAGTACTTGTAACCTCCTATGGCTTCTGAACTTAATGGTCCACATACATCTATATGTATTAGGCCCAATAATTCATTGGCCCTTTCACTGTGTCCAGTAAAGGGATCCTTTGTCATCTTACCCAATAGACAAGATTCACATGTATCATATGATTCAAAATCAAATGAGTTCAAAAGTCCATCTTGATGGAGTTTTGATATGTTTTCTCATTTATATGGCCAAGGCGACAATGCCAAAGATAGGTTGAATTTAAGTCATTGGACTTAACTTTCTTAGTAGTTATGTTATAGACAGAAGAATTGTTGGATTTTTGAAGATTCAAAATATAAAGACCATCTAGTAATTCGGCATTTGCATAGAACATGTCTTTATGATAAATGGAGCAATTATTATTCTCAATAATAAAAGAAAAACCATCATTATCCAAACAAGAAACTGAAATAATATTCCTACACATTGTAGGAACATAATAGCAATTGTTCAAAACTAACAAAAGCCCACTGGGCAAAGAAAGTTCATAACTTCCTACAGCTAAAGCAGCAACTTTTGCTCCATTGCCTACTCGAAGATCAACTTCGCCCTTCTTCAGTTGTCTACTCCTTTTGAGCCCCTGCACATTTGTGCAAATGTGAGATCCACATCCAGTATCTAATACCCAGGAACTAGAAGGAGAAAAATTAATCTCTATAACATAAATACCTGAAGAACCGGTCTCACCAGTCTTCTTCTTCTTCTTTAGATCCTCCAAATACAGCTTGCAGTTTCTCTTCCAATGACCAGGTTCATTGCAAAAGAAACAGACACCCTCCTTTGGGGCTTTAGCCTTGGGTTTAGGATTGGGCTTGGGTTGAGCATTGGACTTTCCAGCCCTTCCCTTACCCTTTCCTTTTCTTTTCTTCATAAGGCCCTTTCCCTTTTGAACCATCAGAATATGGCCAGGCTTGGACTTAATATTCTGTTCAGCAGTTTTAAGCATCGTATGCAGCTCAGAAATTGATTTGTCCATTTCATTCATGTTATAGTTCATGATAAACTGATCATAACTATCAGGAAGTGAATTTAGGATCAAATCTGTTGCCAACTCTTGGCTCATTGGAAATCCAAGCCTATCAAGGTGCTCAATATAGCCTTTCATTTTCAACACATGAGCGCTAACTGAAGCACCCTCAGCCATTTTACAAGAGTGCAATGCCTTGGTAGTATCATACCTTTCTTGCCTTGCTTGTTGCTGGAACATTTCCTTTAGATTGACAATCATATCATAAGTTTCATGTTTTCCAAATCTTTCTGAAGTTCAGAACTCATGGTAGCTAGCATCAAGCATGCAACATCAATAGAGTCATTATGATGCTTCTCATAAGCATTTTTTCAGCTCTAGAAGCATTATCGGCTGGTTCTTCAGGGTGAGGTTGATCCAGGACATAAAGCTTCCTTTCTTGTTTGAGAACAATTCTCAAATTTCGAAACCAGTCAAGGAAATTAGTCCCAGTAAGTTTGTCCTTCGCAAGGATTGATCGCAGTGACATAGTAGAATTGTTATCATTGTTGGCCATCTACAATAAATGCAAAGTTCGTTAAGTATTTTGATTATGAAAAACTCCCACTAAATTAACAACCCTCAATGATAAAATCATATTAATTTAGTGAGCTAAGATCCATATTTATACTCAACTTTAAGTCAGCTTTGGCATGACGCTTAAAATTAAGTTTTTTAGGTAGGTAACTCTTACCAATTGCAACTCATGCAACTCTTAGAAATTTATGGGATTATGACATCATATGTCTCGGCATGTTTAAATCCCATCTCATGCCATTAGGCCCAAAACCGTTTTGATAACCTAATTAAGTTAAACCATTTTTAAACATATGGGTAGCACCATTACCCATCTTGCCTCACTAATGTAACCCAATGTACTTCTACTTTGGTAGAACCCACATTAAGGTGATAAAAGCCTTACAAGTGTTCAAATATGGATGGCATGTCAACTTAAGATTTTATGTGAGGGATCTAGATAGATTAGCAGATCTCATCATGCATTTAGTATCACATACTCATTGATATCATACATAGCATCACATACTTATGAAACATCATACATAGCATCTCATACATGTATATAATAAACATGTCATAGTATGACCTTATCAAGATTGATCTTCATAAGCCAATATGAAGATCAATGGTCAATCCTAGGTAATAATGAGCAACACCATAATGTCTACTTGACCATCATCATGTGCATAGACACCTAGCTCCTCTATCACCATGGTTGGATTGCAGGATTTTAAATGGTTTGCTTTGTCTTCTTGCTTTATTACAATAAATAAACAAATACTACTAAAAGTAAAAGAAAAATTATAATGAAACAAAATAGCACGCATGCCATATATGTGATAATTACAACCCTTGTAAAAGAATAATAAAAACCTGCCAATCATATTGGTCACAAGGCCATACCATGCACCATACAAAGCAAAGCAACACACCATGCAAAATATATCATGTTATCATATAGCATATACATATTGCATTAAAGAAAATAGGCGTATTTTTAAAACCAATTAAATTTACAAGGCGCTCTGATTAGGTAGTACTGCGTTCCTAAAATTTGGAGATACAATAAAGTTTCATCCTAAAATTTGATTTTATTGATCTCATCAATAAATTTAAGGCTCACATCCGCACCACCATAAACAGCAATTGATAAATCCTTATTGATATGTGAATTCAGTTCATGTATTAATCTAATTAAGACATCACCGAAATCATATATCAAGATATTAAACACTTTAATTGCAATATCCATTCGGATTTTTAATCATATTAACGAATCCTTACAGGAAACAGATTCATCAATTAACACCTTAGAAAATCTATTATCTATGTCGTTCGTGCAAACACTAATATCATATATATATACAAGAACGCAAACCATGCCAAGATCATATACATCTCATACATACAATCAAACATGGCAGTTTCAATTTTTATGAAAACGCAAGAGGCTCTGATACCACTGTTGGGTTACGGAATGAAAAATCCCAATCTAATTGGAATAAAATTGCAGCGGAAACAAAATAAATTTATAACCCACCAAGAATCACATGCGTTTCATAAAAACCGAAAGAAGGATAAACAAAAATATTACCTTTTGTTATTACCTTTTTAATCAGTATGTAATCCTTCTGTTCTTGCGTTGGGTTTTCTCGAATCTTCAAAGGTGCTGCCTTTCAGAAAGACGATCACCCTACAAGTATCCACACACGAACGGATACCAAAATGGTTTTGAATGCTAATTCAACCATTCCATTTTTCACAAAAATGAACCCCCAATTTTCAACTCTCTATTTTTCCATCTTTAAGGCAAAAGATATGACGCTTCAAAAGCCCAATCGACGTGACCTTTCAAATGCCCCAATCGACGTTACCTTTCAAATGCCCCAATCGACGTTACCTTTCAAATGCCTTCACAGACTCTAAAACGTATATATCGAACATATATACAAGCCTGCTAGGAATTTTGGTTAACTAAGATTTTAATTGATATTTATTTAAAACTCCTTTTAAATAATAACAATTTAAATCCTTTCCTTACAAAATAAGGAATATATATTTTTAACCAAAAAAAAACTTTATGGATTATTTCTTATCCAATAAGAAAATGTAACAATTTAATTACTTATCGCAATTTAAATTACAAATTTAAATTTTCTCAAAATTAAACTCGAATCTAATGACAACTAATTATTATTTATAATTTAAAATAATCTCATCATTTTAAATTATATAGAGAGTAACAAATCGTAACCATTATTGTCCGTTCTTAGTGTGCGACCCTATAGGTTCAATTAACATTGGCAGTAGGCCTAAATCATATTTTGAACCTACAAGTCATAAGCGGCCTCTAGCAAGACATTATGACTACCCAAGTTAAATGAAAAGCTCATGTTCCGAGATAACCTTAAAGTAGCTATTAACATAATCCTTTTGTCACATGATATCTTGATAGAATATAAGGCATGGATAAAGTCAGTCTTATATCTCTCTATCTTTAATTTCTCGAAACCCAATTAGACTGACTAAACAAATGATATTGATCTCCATCAATTCATTTGAGCATGGCCATGCATTTCTCAGTCTCGATCATCGAGGGGCCCAGAGATATCTTTCTTATAATAAGAGGGACAAATTCCATCTTAATCACTCACATCTCACTACATGATTCTTATTATGTTCAATCATAATCTTTATAATCATCCGATTAAAGACAACGTTTGATTATGTCAAAACATAATATTCCTCATGTTGAGAACTATGGCAATCTCAGGTCTAAGGATTTAATGACACAACTACTAGAGATTAACTTATGACTTTGATCCATGTATTAATCTCAAGGCGGGTCTTGTCCAATATTTGTTCTCAACAAATACATATAAATTTGATTTGTATCTCATACACATATTCATCTCATGAATATCAATCAAATTTCATACTAATCTTAATTTATTGTTATTCCCACAACAATAACCGATTAGGGACATTTAGAATAATTCATAATATTATTTAAGGGCATTATTATATAATAAACATGCAAATTATGATAATAGTAAATGTTCATAAATATTCAAAATACCATGTCCATACAATAGGCCTAGGGCACTATTACTAACATCATGCTAGTAAGAGTGCGTACCATACCATCAAACATCCTCACCTTCACTGTACCAATCCCTGCCACCTTGCAAGGATGATCATCTCAAAGAGTCACACACCTCTTATCAACCTCTATGTAAGTGCTAAACCACGACCGGTTGGGAGTGTAATGATGAGAATAAGTTGAATTCAAGGTCCACATTTCTGTATTATGCCTGTGACCATTTGATACCACCAAGAGATCATCCTTCACCTTCTGTTCTGCAACTATACTCACAGATTCAGATCCTCCCTTTTCTTCCTTTTTCCACTTAAGACAATACATCTTGAAATGTCCTACTTCATCACACTTGTAGCACTTAGCCTTCCTAGACTGTAATCGTCTCCTTGTCTTGCTCCTGTCCCTACCTCTACCTGATCCTTTCCTAACTGATAGACCCTCCTAAGGAATAGCAACCTTGGTCATCTTCTTCCTCTGCTCATTCATTCGAAGTACCGAGATAATACCTTCATAGAATAATGTCTTCTTTCCGTAGAACAGCGTCATGACCAATGAGTCATGTGATGTGGGCAGCGAACACAATAGCAAAAGTGCCTTATCTTTCTCCTCCATCTTGACCCCGATATTTAGCAAATCATTGCTTACCTGATCGAACACCTGGATATGGCCCAGCACATCTCCACCTTCTGACATCCGAAGGCTGTAGAGGCATTTCTTCAGCATCAACTTGTTACACATATTTTTCCCCATATAGAGTGCTTGCAACTTTGACCAAAGTTCCTTCGGGGTCTTTCCCTTCAGCACTGAATAAAGGGCTGAATCTGGCAGACATCCTCTAATCGCTGAATATGCTTTCTTCTCCAACGGCATCCACTGCTTATCTGTCATCCCATCTGGCCTTTTCTCTAAGGCCAGATCTAAACCTTGTTGCACAAGAAGGTCCTCTACCTGAACTTTTCATATGAAAAATTTTTTCTTCCCATCAAACTTCTCAAAATCTAATTTTATGCTACTACCCATGGCGAGATCTTAACTAAAAAATAGCACAAAAAATTTTAGAAAATTGAGAGACCTTGATGAAGCCTTAACAAAAATTTTCATCCCTTGAAGATCTCTAAACAACTTCTTCCTGAGCCTGGCTCTGATACCAATTATTGGGGTTTAGTCCTTGATAAATAATAATGGGATCAACCTTGCTGAAGAAATACCTGGGCTTTTATCTTTTATTGCCTATGATCAGATTAGTGCAATGGTAATCTATCTGCTTTGAATCATTTTTTCTTGTTTTCTTGGCTGAAGCCCTCTCCCTCCACCTTGCTTCCCTTCATGTCACCAAAGGAACCCGTGAGATGAAATCATGTGGGCGTTCGTCCATGTCCTCCTCTCTTGGACAAACAAGACTCATGACTTCCTGGCTTCACGTGATGGAGGACTCACGCTGCAAGTCTTCTTGCAGCGAGCCCTCTTTCTCCGTCAGTCACGGACCCCCCACGGTCTCCACGCGAGGCTTCATCCTTAACCCTCATGCTGGACCTGATCCCTTTACTCAAGGCTTTAATGCCGAGAACGCATCACATGTGAATCCCCACGCAAGCCGAGCACCCATGGATCCTCTTCAATGCGGCTGAGAACGGAAGATAACAAGAACCAGGAAGGAGGAGGGAGAAGCGATAGGGTTATGAGAAAGAATTGGGAGAAAAGAATCCGTTCTATTTCATCCAAACCATAGAAACTAGAGTTTAAATATATCCATCAAGTGGACTAGGCCCAGACTCAACAAAAACTCCTATGGACAACCCAATGAGATTAAACTAATTTTCAAGCCCGTGTACACCCATGACTTGATTTAATCTCAACCCTTGGATCCATAACCAGCCCAATGCAAGTTAGCCTTCCTCAGCCTTGATAGCATCACATCAAGCCCAACAATAACCTGAAATGGCATCGTTGGAATGGATTAATGGTTCAACATTGGCCTCGAGTCTTGCCTCGGCCTCGGCCTCAAGTCTTGCTTCAGCCTCAGCCTCGGCCTCGAGTCTAGCTTCGGCCTTGGCCTCGAGTCTCGCCACGACCTCAGCCTCGAGCCCCATCTTAGATACTCTGGGCCCATAGTTTTAGTTGTAGAACCAATTTTGAATATTGTGCCCAGTGATTTAAAATGCCTAAGACTACCACGTAGCCCACGAACTAGCTTTTGCCAAGATCATGGGTGGTTATCGATATACTATGGGCAGTTGTCGATATTTATGGCGCGCGTTTAGCGGCTATGCACCAACTCACCGTTTACGAAGCCGATCTTGATAGAAGACATGATCCGACGGTTATCCACGAAGGGTAAGAGGGACCTCCGAACAAGTATATAGAAACCCTGACTCACTAAGAGGAAAAGGACTGAACTTCTACTATCTTTTCTTTACTGCTGTTCTCTAAACCGCTAACTTGAGGGTCGGAGGGTCCCCGTAGGAACCATCAGTCCGAAACTTTTGTTGTAGGTTTTTGGCTATAGGAGATAGTCTTATCATCCTTCTGAAGACCCTCAAAGCCCCTCTCTTGCTCGATGCTCTCCGAAAGTGATTTAGCAGCAACAGCCTTGACCTCTGATATATGTATTCACTGAGAAGTGACCAATATTCGGAGCGAGGCGTGGTGGGATGGCAAAATAAATAAGCAAAAAGAAATGCATCTTAATTTGTGCATCGCACTGAGCAGATTGTATGTGTTGTGCATGATGATTCGCACTGAGCAGATTGTATGTGTTGTGCATGATGATTGATCATCATGCACGTATTATTGTGCATATTAAGAATCTTTTTTTAATGCATTGCACTTATGTTTCATACGTGTACGATAAACGCATAATGCATAAGTACTTTGTATGATTGTGCATATTAAGAATCTATTTATTAATGCATTGCACTTATGTTTCATATGCGTACGATAAATGCATAATGCAGAAGTACTTTGTATGATTGTGCATATTAAGAATCTTTTTTTTAATGCATTGCACTTATTTTTTATATGCATACGATAAATGTATAATGCAGAAGTACTTTTCTAAAAAGCAATACATTTTATTCTAATTAGGCTTGTGTTAAAAATAACACTAGCCACAAAATATAGCTATGGCCAACCTGTGCAAATACAATTGCACAAAGGAAAATATCCTGCCCCAGCTTAATTAACCCAACCCGATGACGAATTTGACAATCTGAACTCAAACATGCACCTACCTAATTCCTGTACTTAGACCAGGTTGGGTCCGTTCAAGCAAGGTTTATTGAGACAGGAAAGTAAAATAATGGCTACCATTTTTATTATTAATTATAACAGTTTTATAGCAAGAGCAACACTTAATTATTAACTGATTATAGATTTTTGGATTCAAATCTCTGCAGAGACAATGCCACCATTAGACGGTTTCTCCTTTATTTCTACACTGGAGTACATGCACTCCTCTTGGTTTTATTTCTTGCCACTTCATTCATCTGTCTCCATGTCTGCACTTTTCATAATTTTATGGATGCTCAACTCTTGAGTAAATGCACTCCTCTTGGCTTTATTTCTTGCTCTTTCAGAGAAACAAGTTGCTTGCCAAAAATGAGAGTATACATATTAAGTTATATAAACATCAGATAAGGAAGTTGGTTAACTTTTTCATTAACCAACTTACTCATGTTATCATGCCTTTAGTAAATTAGAATTGATAGTATAAAGTGTATTATGGAAATATGAATAATTGTTATCGTGCCTTGTTAATTGTCAAATGAAAATTTATGCTGCCTGCTTTTGATTTTTATAAAAACATTTTGCAGATCGTGTCAATAATGTGAAAAGTATAGTTCCTCTTATTACATTACTATTTATTTTGACATATGCCTATGCTACTAAATGTTGAACACTTATGATGATGAAATACGTGCAAGATATTGGATAAAAGTTGGTTATTTATTGATCATTTATCCTAAAATGGATAAAAGTTGGATAAATAAACCAAGAAATACTAAAGAATATTTAGATGGAGTTCATGATTTCATTAAATTTGGTATGGATAAAAGTAGTTTGAATGAAAAGATTTCATGTCCGTGTCAGCAATGTGTTAACAGTTCTTATCTAGATCCACAAACCATTAAAGAACATTTGATATGAAATGGTTTTGCTAGAGGTTATACTCGATGGGTTTTTCATGGAGAATGTATGTTGCCAATATCATGTAATCAACCCTCGTCTGATCTTAGATCTAGTAATATGCAAGATAATCTTGTAGGAGATGATATGATAGGTTTGATCACAGATGCTTTTCGACATGGTGTTCAAAACTTTGGAGGTTCAACTAATATACATGGAACGGGTGGAATATGTGATGGTTCTACATTTATAGAACAAACATTTGTTGAAAAGCATATGCAATCATCAACTACCGAGTCAGCTCGGTATCATAATTTAATTAAAGATGTAGATGAACAATTATATCTGGATTGTTTGAAATTTTCTAAGATCTCTTTTCTTATACATTTTTTATATAAAATATATGAATGGATGGTCCAAAAAAGTTTTACCATGCTCCTTAAATTACTAAAGGATGCATTTTCAGAAGGCTCTGGTTTACCATCCTCTTATTATGAAGCAAAGAAAGTTGTTAACAAATTGGATCTTGGATATCAAAAGATCCATAGTTGTTCGAAAGACTGTATGTTATATCATGGTGAAGATGCTGATCGAGAGTCATGTAATGTTTGTGGATCTTCACAATAGACAACTCATGAAGAGGATGTGGATTATGTAACGAACAAAACAAAAAAATCGGCGAAGGTATTATGTTATTTTCCTCTTATTCCTCGATTGAAAAGGCTATATTCATCATCGAAGACAGCTTCATTAATGAGATGGCATGATGAAGGGCATACGAAGGATGGAATGTTAAGACATCCAGCAGATAGTCTAGCATGGAAAGCATTTGATAATAGGCATTCTAATTTTGCCTCTGATATTCATAATGTTCGGTTGGGTTTAGCTTCAGATGCCTTCAATCCTTTTCGGACTCTGAATTCTATATATAGCACTTGGCCAGTTATTTAATACCATACAATTTACCACCATGGTTGTGCATGAAACAATCCTCACTTATCTTGTCAATGGCATTCCAGGTGATAAGGGTCCAGAAAATGATATTGATATTTTTCTACAACCTTTAATAGAGAAATTGAAATAGTTATGGAAAGGCGTCGATGCAATTGATGCTTTAAATGGTGAAACATTTAAACTACGGGCAGCTTTGTTGTGGACTATTAATGATTTTTCAGTATATACCAATTTATCTGACTGGAGTACAAAGGAAAGAGTTGCATGTCCTTATTGTGCAGATTCGACACATTCAATTTGGTTAAAACATGGAGAAAAATTTTGTTATATGGGTCATCATCGATGGTTAGAACCAAATCATCTGTTTTATTTTCAGAAAGATTTATTTGATGGTACCATAGAATTTGGATGTGCACCAATTCCACCTTCTGGAACTAATGTTCGTATACAAATGGATTCCATCAATTACATATATGGTAAATTCTCAAAGTCTTCTAAAAAAGAGGAAGGAATGATCAAGAAGAATTGTTAGAAGAAGTGACTATTAGTAATATGGATGCACAGGTATTTGAAGATTTAGATAATTTTTTTGAATAAGAAAATGAGGAAGATGTACAGATAGCATGTACAAATCAGCCTAGAAAATATTTATGGAAGAAAAGAAGTATCTTCTTTGACTTACCTTATTGGGAACATAATCTTATTCGGCATAATCTTAATGTCATGCACATAAAGAAGAATGTTTGTGATAATCTACTTGGAACATTGTTGAATCTTGATGGAAAGACTAAAGATAACATGAAGGCACGATTGGATTTAAAAGAATTGGGTATCTGACCGGAGCTTCATCCCATTATGCTTGCTAATGATAGAACTTATTTGCCCCCTACATCTTATACAATGTCTCCTTAAGAAAAAAAAATTATTTTCTTACAGTATTGAAAAATATTAAAGTACCTGATGGATATGCATCAAACATTTCAAGGTGTATGCATCTTAAAGATATGAAAATTTCTAATCTTAAAAGTCATGATGGCCACATATTGATGCAAGATATCTTGCCAATAGCTTCAAGATCATCAGTGCCTAAACAAGTTATTGCGGTTATAATTCGGTTATCATCATTCTTTAAGGCATTATGTTTAAAAGTTATTAATCCTGGAGAGCTTGATCAGTTGGAGTCTGATGTTACTATTATACTTTGTCAGATGGAAAAGATTTTTTCTCCTAGATTTTTTACTATTATGATACATTTACTCATTTACTTAGCTTCGAAAGTCAAGCTTGGTGGACCGGTACATTATAGATGGATGTATCCTATTGAGAGGTACGCTATAGAGGCTAATGTATTCTATTTGACTGGTACACTATAATTTTTAATAAAAGTATCATCATAATTATGCTATGTTTAAAAATTAATTTATATTGTAGGTACCTTGTGTGATTGAAAGATTATGTACGAAACAGAGCCTATTCAGAGGGTTCGATTGCAGAAGGATATATTGCTGAAGAGTGTTTGACATTTTTTCAAGATATCTTCAAGGTGTAGAGACAACATTTAATAGACCTCAACGGTATAGTGATTTTGTACATAACGCAGAATTGTATAAGTTTTCAACTGCAGATAGAGTCTTGGGAAAAACTGAAACTATTGTATTGGATCATAAATCAATAGCACAAGCAGATCGTTATGTGTTACTCTATAGTGAAATAATATTTGACTATCATAGGTCGGTATGATTTATTGCATTTCACATTTAAATATTATATCTTATTTTTTGTTCTAAATGAACAAAGTAAATTTTATGCAGCAAATTTTTAATGTCTCAACGATAAGCTAATCATGGAACTCGACCTAATCCAAGGATTGAACAGTAATGGTTAGTCGAGTATTTCCTACATGGCTTTCAAAATAGGTTTAACATATACTTTAGGGTAATTTATTTTTTTATTTAGTTTGATAAAATATCTTCACACTTTTTACTATAGTTTACGCATGCATAGTAAAATGTTATACTATAGTTGACACTTTATAAAAATATCTAGTTTTATGCAGACGAATCTGGGAGGGTTACCCGTAGACGCGGACCCATGATAGTTTGGGATGTATGGCAGATGCGCGAGGGTGAGCAGATAGTGGTTAAGTGCAATCAGTTGGGGTAGCCGGTTAAAAAACCCGCTAGCTTATTGAGTTCCTTTTTAGGGTCGGTTGCACGGAGGCATCAGCTTTGTCCACTAAGTTATGCAAAATGGAATGACATGCTTCCAACGTATAAAGTTGAGATTCTACGAGTTATGCAGGTACAAATTTGAATCTAAATATTTTTTATTTTGTATACTTGTTATATTATGCTTTGTTTTATATTTTTTCAATTTACAAACAGCTTGTTTTATTTTAATTAAGTCAATTATTAGACTTAACAATTAAATTGTTTTGCAGCCCAAGTTTGTACTACCTCCATCCACTCATCATTTTGTACTGAAGTCTTCAACCAAAAATGGAAGGAATATATGGCATATTTGAAGATGAAGTACAAGTTGCTGGGTATGATTAAGGAGCAGGTAGTTGATACTTGTCCTCCTGATGTACCCCCTCATCAGTGGATGGAGTTGGTTCATTACTGGTTCTTCGAAAGGGGATATGTATCTTGTTATTTAATCTTTTAAGATACTTTATTAAAATATTTAATTTTTTTGAAATATAATAAATATATTTTTTTGATTTTGTAGATATATTCTAACATTGGTAAAGCTGCACGAGCATCTCTGTCTATTCTCCATACATTGGGATCCAAGAGTTATACGCAAGTTAGACAAGAGTTCGTATGTTTCTTAAACTATAAATTTATATTTTTTATATCAAATCATTTATTTATTATAATAAAACCTGAACGTAATGCAGACGTAAGTAATGTTTTAAGACTGAAGTAGTTGGTAATTTGGGTGATACTTATAATCTTTGTTAGTTCTATTAGTAATGTCTTTTTTTGGGGTTAAATTTTCACCTTCATTGGTGACCACACTTGGGTTTCATGAAGCAAAAGATTAAAAAAAAAAAGAAGAAGAAGGAAAATGCTGGCAAACACTTTAAATACATATACAGTTACATGATCTTATCTTTGACACTCCTTAATGAACAGTTGCTGGGCTAATAGCACTGGAGTATATAGTCACTCTTTTATAGGACTTGTTGGAGGACAGGACACCATCCAAGCAGAAGCAATGTAGCTTTAGTTCTTTTCTCACTTGGATTCATATGACTATATATGAGGCTTAAATTATAAATTCTGGGGTGTAGGTGAAGTATGGATGGATATGGAAGCATGACAACCAACTGCCTTAAGCTAACAAACCATAAGCTGACCTGAGTTCATGGATGCTGCACGCTAGGGTTGAAATGATTTGTTATGAAATCTTTAGCAAACATGTTTCAAGGCCTTTACCAAGGATATATGTATAATGAATATGATGGCATGTGATATCAAATGGTTGTTCATTTGTCCACCATGAGATGTGACAACCTATCTTACTCGCCCATGTTGGTGTCTGCTCTTGCTTTAGCCAAATAGGACAGTACCAGCTATGTTGTGAATGGTTAATACTTCTCATGCTCTCTCTCTCTCTCTCGCTCTCTCTCTCTCTGGAGTCCAGACAACCCATCATCCTTGCGTTGCTCCTGTCTTTTTCTTGCCTACTTTTCTTAGTCTTGTTGGCTTTGGGAAGCACAGACTCTATGAGGAGACCTCTCTCTCACTCCTCCTTTCTTGTCTCACACAAGACATACACATAATATCTACGCATCAAAGTTTAGTATATAATATTTTACCAAAAAATTTAGCAAAAGTAGATCATTTTCGCTAACAATGTGCACAACTGCTAGCTGTCTAAGTGTTTCCTTTTGGATAAGATAGGCTGTTTAGGAAAATCTTTGGAATAGTTTGCACTAAACATATGATTAGTTTTTGATTACTATTATTAAGACAATGCATCCGGCACAGATAGCTTCTATTCTTCTCACTAACCAGAATACTGAAAATGATGAGGATAAATTTGTGCTACCATTCGCTTTGAGTGCAGTCTTCATCAATCAGGCCAATAGGTTCGCAATTTGATTTGCTTCCTTCTACACACAGGAAGCCACCACATAGTGTTTAATCATACTTAGACAAGTTCAGACAACAGAGATTGTTTGGTAATGCACGGTATAGCTCATGCAGCACTTCTCCATTATTGCTTTTTCTGATTCTTCCATGTGGATTGGGTCTCATTGGAGGAATATTTTCTGTGATTGGATGGTCATGTAAAACTTGTGAGCCATGCCTGTCATGATCAATGAAAAGAAAATGCTAAGTTAGCCATTTTAATTGGAAAGCATATCAACAGCAAATGCTCTATGGTCCAAAGAGTGAATTTGCCTCTACTGTTGAGAAGAACTAAATTTGTGGATAGCTCACTGCAAATTTTGAACATAGATTGCTAAAGTAGCAGGTAACTTGGCTCTGTACTGATATGCAATTAAAGGCCTTTATCTAATTCTAGAGTAGCCAAAATAAAGCTAAAGATTACTTGTATTTAGATGTCAAAAAACAAAGCCAGAATATGTGTTTCCGTATTGCTAGTGATGTAAAATTTATCATTCAAGAAAGGCCAGGTTTAGGCCGTCTCTAAGACTAAATACATATACTCTAAATCAGGTAATAATCACATTCTTAGATAGGTTTCTTCAGCATCTGAGGAAGCTTACTCAATGATATAGCCAATTTATTTTTTGAGCAATTATGGCCAAATTAGTTTATGATCGGTTGTCCTTAGCCCAAGTTCTTCATTGATGAGAGGTGTGCATCAAAGTCATGGCAGCAGGCATTAGTTTTACTTAGAAATCATCATGGCATTAGTTTTACTCATTTAAAGCACCCCTTTTCCATTTATTCTGTAGATGGCTTGATGTTTTGTGCTTCCGTGAACACTTACAAACTTGTAATGGATGTAGCATTACCAATTTTGCTGGATGGTTTTGATTAGTGTTCTAAGCTTTATATGGTTGAACTAGCAACTGTAAGCTTCATTAAGAAAGTATGATCATAAATCAAGCATAATAAAAGAAAAGGATTGTTCTAATTAACTGCAACTAATTTGAAATTATGATTTAGTTCAGTTAAGTTAAATTGAATTATATATTATGTATCTTGCCACTCCTTTTCTTCTAAATAAAGGAGATGGTGTGGTAGGTGATCTTTGCCTTTCTTTATCATGCAAATGAAATTTAGCAGATAAATATAATCTTTTTAGACAGACCACAACATGGCTGCCGCTCAGCTTGTTCTAATAGTGATTTTATAATGATAGCAAAGCCAATTTTGGTTGTCATATTATGTTGTATGGTCATTCGAACATTTAGCCAGCCTGCTGTTCCTTGTGAGTTTTACCTGAACCTCTTATTTGTATCAATGTCCATCCCCAGAGGTTAATGCCAATAAGGCTATTGATAAAGGAAAATGAACTGTTATGTTCCTTCTGTGTGGATGATATAGAGCTTATGCTGCTCTATATCATGTTATTTGTATAGATTGAGTGGCACTGGGAAGAGAGAGAGAGAGAGAATCTATCATGTTATCTGTATAGATTATGCTATGGCAGGAGGCAACTTTTTATCTGGCATGCATATGGTCAAGTAAAGGTTGAAAACTTTTTGCATGCAACAAGCTTGATTAATATCAAATTCAGTTTTACAAAAATGTAATTTTTCTTGTAGATGGATGAGCATGGGCGGCAACTCGGTGAGGTGAAGTTTTACCGAATGACTCATATTCACTATGATGACACTTTTGTCAGAGATGAGTCAAGGGACTTATATGTAATTATTTATTATAATTTATTTTATGCAACGATTTTAATTTGATTTTGTTATTCAGTAAGATCTAACTAATTTTTTTAAATTAATACAGAAAAGAGCTACAGCTATTATTGCTGAGCGTGTCGATGACTATACAGCATCTACACAGAGTAGTCGCATTGAGGCCGGCCGAGGTGTTTATAGAGTTGATGGGACCGGAGCGCTATGGTCGAGTGAGGGGTTATGGAGTTGGAGTCATCCCCACTCAGTTATCTGAGATGACTAGACATGCACATGATGCTGCAGATGCTGTAGATGGTGTTCGCAGACTTGAGCATAAGATTGAGGAGATGCGACGAAGGAGTGTCGTACAAGATGCAGCGATGGAGGAGATGCAATGAAGGAGTGCCGCCGATAGAGCAATGATGGATTCTATGAGAGAGCACATTGAGCGGCTTACATCTATCGTATACATGTTTGTTCCACACCAGGTAAATACATATATGATTAAATATATATTCTTATATTATATCAATTATTTATCTAATAAATTGTAATTGATAGTTAAGCAAATTAAACTTTTTTAATTATTCTTATAGGCTAGCATCAGATTGAAGCGGACAGAGTGATAATCTTCGTCCTACAGATCATTGACCTCACCTACTTTTATTTTAAATCTTCCATTTTATGTATTTTTAAATTTTATTAAACTTTAAATTGTAACTCTCTTAATTGATTGTAATTAAATTTATATTTGAAATTTTAATTTAAATTTTAAGAATGTATGCAATGTCATTTTATGTTTGTTATGATTGCATTGTAGTTTAATATAAATTTAATGTAAGCAATGTGATTATTAATTGCATTATACATATTTAATTTAAATATTTATAATTTTAGTTTTTTAAAAAATTATCATTGAAGATGCTGAAGCTATCGTAAGCGTCAGCACATTCATAATCCCGACGCTTTAAAAAGCGTCGGCACATTCATAATCCCGTTGGCAAAATAACAATGCCAACGCATAGAAAAGCGTCAGAAACTATAATCTGCCAATGAGTTTTAAAGCGTCGGCTAATTACGTTGCCGATGCGTTTTTAAAGCATCGACATCGTTTTAATTTGCCGATGCTTTAAAAAGCATCGGCACAGTTACTTTTTCTCAACGCTTTTGAAAAGCGTCCGAAATTTTCTTTGCCACCCCCCTCCTAACAATGCTTTAAAAAGTATCGAAAGGCCATTTCCCAACGCTAAAAAAGCATTGGGAAATAATTTTAAAAGCGTTGTCATCCCTTAAATTTGCTGTAGTCAGTTTATTCTAAATAGGCTTGTGTAAAAAATAACATGGGCCACAAAATATAGCTATGACCGACCTGTGCAAATACAATCGCACAAAGGAAAATATCCTGCCCTAGCTTAATTAACCCAACCCGATGACAAATCTGACAATCTGAACTCAAACATGCACCTACCTAATTCCTGTACTTAGACCATGTCGGTCCGTTCAAGCAAGGGTTTATTGAGACACAAAGTAAAATAATGGCTACCATTTTTATTATTAATTATAACAGTGTTATAGCAAGAGCAACACTTAATTATTACCTGATTACAGATTTTTGGATTCAAATCTCTGCAAAGACAATGCCACCATTAGACGGTTTCTCCTTTATTTTAATTATGACAACATAAAATAGATATAAAAATTATTAATTTACTTTTAGAACGTCCATCAAGATAATTAAAATTTGTAGATTAATATAACAGTCAATACATAATAATATTAGCACCAAGCCAACAGCGTTTTCAGAGACCACCAAGTATAGGTTTAGTATTTCCTCTGGTTTTGGGCTGCTGAGGAGAGGTGGTGAGCCGAGGTATTTTTTGAGGTTTTCAAAGGACTTCTGGCAATCAGGGGTCCATTGGAAGCTTTTGGCCGACTGAAGCACTTTTAAGAAGGAAAGATATTTCTCAGCCGATCGAGCAATGAAGCGGCTGAGGGCTGCCACTCTCCCAATAAGGCATTGCACATCCTTGACTGACCCAGGTGGGGCCATTTGTTGCAGGGCTTGGATCTTCTGAGGGTTTGCCTCGATGCCTCGCTGAGAAACCATGAAGCCGAGGAATTTTCCGAAATTAACCCTGAAGGTGTATTTGGTGGGATTGAGCTTCATTTGATACTTTCGAAGTATAGCAAAGCTCTCTGCAAGGTCCTCAACGTCCTGGAATGCCTCCTTGCTTTTCACTAGCATATCATCGACATACACCTCCATGTTCTGACCAATTTTCTCCTTGAAGACTTTGTTGATGAGCCTTTGGTAGGTGGCACCTGCATTTTTTAAACCAAAGGGCATAACTCGGTAACAATAGATAACTCGGTCAGTGATAAAGGCAATTTTCTTCTCATCCTCGAGCGCCATTCAGATCTGGTTGTAGCCCGAATAGACATCCATAAAAGTTAGCATTTGATGGCCCGAAATTGAATCCACGAGCTGATCGATCTGCGGAAGGGGGAAGCTATCCTTTGGGCAGGCCTTGTTGAGGTCAGTGAAGTCGATGCAGATCCTCCATTTCTCATTCGACTTTTTCACCATAACCATGTTCGCCAGCTAGTCGGGGTAACTAACCTCCCGGATAAACTTGGCTTTGATGAGTTTATCCACCTCTTCTTCGATGGCTTTTTGATGCTCAGGGGCGAAGCTCCTTTTCTTCTGCTTAATGGGCTTGAATGTCTCGTCCACACTAAGGCGGTGGACCAGGATGTTTGGGCTGATTCCGGGAATATCCGATGCAGACCAAGCGAAGACGTCGGCATTCCTCCAAAGGAATTCGATTAATTCTTACCGAAGCTTTCCTTCCAGCTGTGACCCAACCTTTATAATTCGGTCGGGCCAAGCCTCGTCAAGTGGTACCTCTTCCAGTTCTTCGGCCAGCTCTCCTCATTGTTCGGTGAGATCTTCTCGAGCGTCCAGCCTGTCCACCTTGGGCTTTCTAGATTGAAGGTCGGCGATGAAGCAATGCCGAGCTATGATCTGACTTTCTTGAACAACTCCCACTCCCCATTCGGTGGGAAACTTCATGGCAAGATGGGAAATTAAAATGATGGCTTTGAGAATATTTGCCCTGATCTACCGAGGATGGCATTGTAGAGAGACCTAAGCTTGGTCACGAGGAAATCAATGAGCACAGTACTGTTGACCCCAGATTGATTTTGATGAATACAAAACTATTAAGCAATTCTAAGCTTAATACAGGGAAGTTCGGTCGCTTTGCAAGTAAGTATCTTCGTGCAAATTGATTGGTAAGAGAGTACTTCATTCTATTTTGCCTTAGATAATTTTATTGGCTTGGGAGTTAACTGGTTAGCTAACTTGTTATTCCATTTAGCTAGCTGGCATGACATTCAGCTAACTAATGAGCTATCTCAGTGGCTTGGCCAAGCGTCATCCATTTTGAGCTAGCTGGTTAGCTAGCTGGAGCTCTTTCAGTTAGCTAAGGTGCTCGTCACTATTGCTGGCCGAACGTCCTCCATTTTTAGCTAGCTGGTTAGCTAGCTTGGGATGCCTTGGTGCTAACTAGATTTCATTTTAGCTAACTATCATTGCCTATTAACATTTCTGGCCGAATGCTCTTTATTTTTAGCTACCTGTTAAGCTAGCTGATGGATCTCCTAGCTAGCTGGCATATCTTGTTAGTTAACTGCTTTGACTTGGAGTTAACTGCTTAGCTAACTATTTTTCACAGGAAAGCTGGAAGCTGTGCGCATGCAAATTTTAGTTAGCTAGAGAGCTAACTTCCTCTCTCTCTGGCCATTTGAATGGTTTCTGTAGTTAACTGGAGAGCTAGCTACTTGTTGGTTAGTTAGCTAGAAAGCTAGCTATTTTATCCTGCCGTATAGCTGCCTTTTTGCTCAGTTAGCTAGCGAGCTAATTAGCTTGGGCGATCTCTTTGCTGCTTTTTTGTTAGTTAGCTGGAGAGCTAACTATGTTGGATGGTTTCTTTGTTGTTTTTCAACTTAGTTAGCTAGTGAGCTAACTGACTCTTCTTTAGTTAGCTGTTGAGCTAACTCTCGTCCTCTGTGTCTCCTGCAAGCCATGAGCTATCATTTTTTAGTTAGCTGGGGAGCTAACTACCATAGCTTTGCTTCTTTCCTTTGACATTTGATTTGCTTGTTAGTTAGCTGAAGAGCTAACTATCTTTTGCTTAGTTAGCTGCTGAGCTAACTAAGTGCTCTGCACTTTTTTCTCCTGGCCGTTTTCTTTTGCTGTTAATTAGTTGGGAAGCTAACTAGCGATTATTTTAGTTGCCTAAGGAGCTACCTATCTGGACGTTTTCTCTGCCGTGGCCTCTCTTGTGAGCTAGCTGACTAGCTAGCTAGGATTTCCTGCTTGCCTCTTGGCCGAATGCTTTCAAGTCTTCAGCTACCTGGAGTTATTTCTAGTCAACTACCGCCTGAGTTCTTGAGCATGCTCTTTCTCTCTTACTCTCTCTATATTTCTATTTTCAGCTACATTTAACTTTTGATTTTTTAAATTGTTCCAGGGTTCTTCCTTCCTCAAATGGAGACAAGCATTTAATGCTTAAGGGAAACATTTTATAACTGTTATATTTTCTTCCCATTTTTATTTTCATTTGTTCCTAATGTATCTAACGGATATCTTTTCTGTTGGATCATTATAAATAGCTATGATTAGAAGCACACTATGATGATTTTTGAAAAAGAGATTACAAAAGAAAGAAAATCCAAGAAAAGGGCTTTTACTGCATATTGTTGAGTGGTTGATAAGGGAGTTGCTGTGCATTCAAGTTCATTCATTGCTCCAAAAAGTCGTCATCATTGAAGTTTTTCAAAACAATCAAGGCTTCAGTTACTTCGACCTTGTTCATTTATTGCTGAAATTATTGCTTCAAAAGTTGTAAAGTATACTCTGAATATTTGCTCATTGTAGGAGCTTCTCTTTATCATTCTCTGATTATTTTGTAAAAGGGTTGGTGTTAACCCTTGATTATTGTTGGCTTCCTTGTGCCGTGAAACAAGAGGACTAGCCTGGTTTGGCTAGGGGTTTGACTTCTTTGTGCTGTGAAACAAGAGGACTAGCCTGGTTTGGCTAGAGGGTTTTTGGCTGCCTTGTGTTGTATAAACAAGAGGGCTAGCCAAGTAAGGCTAGAGGTTGTAATCGTTATGGTACGATTAGTAAAATTTCCAAAGATTTTGGAGAATGGATGTAGGTGCTGAGTTTGGTACCGAACCACTATAAACTTCTGTGTATTTATGGTTGTTTGATTCTCTATTGTTATTATTTTGTGCTCCCCACTTCACCGCTGTAAATTAAAATTAGGATTAAAGCACATATCAGCATAGTAATCAATTTTTAATAACCCAATTCACCCTCCTCTTGGGTTGCTACATCTGGGCAACAAGTGGTATCAGAGCAGAGTGCTCTTGATTCCTATAGCTTTGATTGGCTTGGAGCTAAAGATCAGTAATAATCCCAATGAGTTCTATGTTGACTGAAGGACAATCAACTAATAGACCACCTTTGTTCAATGGAACAAATTACATATATTGGAAAACACAAATGAAAATCTTTATTCGAGCACTAGATTATGATTTATGGGGAATCATAATTAATAGACCATACACACCCACTATTATGATTGAAAATATTAATATTGCAAAACCTGAATCTGAATGGGATGAGCAAGATAAGAAATTAGCTCAATTAAATGCTAAGGCTATGAATGTTCTTTATTGCTCTCTTGATGTAAATGAGTTTAATCGCATATCAACTTGCATGTCTGCTAAAAAATTTTGGATAGACTTGAAGTTACCCATGAGGGTACAAATCAAGTCAACGAATCCAAAATAAATATGCTTGTTCATAAATATGAATTATTTAAGATGGATCCTACTGAAAATATTACCGATATGTTTACAAGATTTACTGACATTATTAATGGACTAAAAAGTCTTGGAAAATCTTATGCTAATAGTGATCATGTTAGAAAAATCTTAAGATCTTTACCTAGGATATGGGAAGCAAAAGTCACTGCAATTCAAGAAGTAAAAGATCTCAACACTTTATCACTTGAAGAGTTGGTCGGTTCTTTGATGACTCATGAGCTTCAACAATGATAACATATCGATGAAGATGAATCAAAAAAGAAAAGGACCATGGCATTGAAGAGTGCAACTTAAGAAGATTAAAGTAAAAAAATCATAAGTGACAGTGAGAAAGATGATGAAATGGCACTTATTTCAAGGAAATTTAAAAAGTTTATAAAGAAAAATAAATTTGGAAAAATAAAATATTTTACCAAAGGAGACTATAGCAAAGATAAGGAAAAGAGTGAACCTCCAACATGCTATGAGTGCAAGAAGCCTGGACACATCAGACCAGATTGTCCACTATTAAAGAAAGGATCTAAAAGAATAAAAAAGTAGGCAATGATGGCTATTTGGAGCGACAGTGAAGCAATAAGTTCAGAAGATGAAGAGAAAACTGAAGTTGCAAATGTTTGCTTCATGGTTGATAATGATGAAGTAAGCCCTAATTTTTTAGATGACTTTACCTTTGATGAATTACAATGTGCATTTTATGAACTTATTGATGATTTTGCAAATTTAAGTTCAAAGAGCAAATAATTAAAAATAAAATAAAAAATCTTACTCTTGAAAAGGAAAGAATTTCAAAAGATAATGAATCATTGTTAAAGAAAAACCAAGATTTGAAAAATAAAGTGAATAAATCAAAACTAATTGTTGATAGATTTACTCTAAGCTCAGAAAAATTAAAATAATTTTAAATAGTCAAAGAGCTATTTACAATAGAGCTGGTCTTGGATACAATACTTTTGAAAGATAAAATTTTTGAAAAATATCTATGAGCATGCTGATTCTACTAAAATTACATATTTTAAATGTGGACAAATAGGGCACAAAGCTTATATTTGTCAAACACAAAAGATAAGAAAAATTTGGGTTCCAAAAGGAACCATCTTGACTAACCTTAAAGGTCCCAAGAAAGCTTGGGTACCTAAAAACAAAAATTGAAATTGTGTATGCAGGTGTGTCTTGCAACTCGAGCAATTAAAAGACAATGGTACTTGGATAGCGTGTGCTCAAGATACATGACCGGTGATGAATCGCAATTCATCACTTTGAAAGCAAAAGATGGAGGTGTTGTCACTTTCGGTGATAATAGCCAAGGAAAAATAATTGGTATTGGAAAAATATGTATCACACCTCATGCTTTTATTGAGAATGTTTTGCTTGTGAAAGGACTGAAACATAATTTACTTAGTATTAGTCAATTATGTGACAAAGGATTTAATGTTACATTTGAATCATCCTATGCATTGTTAAAAATCCTGCTAATGAAAACATAAAATTTGTTGGTCAAAGGCCCATACATTGTTAATTTAAATGATTTGCATGATCAAAATATTGATTGCCTAGTTGCTACAAACAATAAAACTGATAATAGTTGGTTATGGCATCGTAGGCTAGCTCATGCAAGCATGGATTTAGTATCTAAATTAATTAAGAAGGATTTAGTACATGGTTTGCCAAAACTTGTTTTTGAAAAAGGTAAGATTTGCAATGCTCATCAATTTGAAAAACAAACCCGAGTATCTTTTAAATCAAAGAATTTAATTTCAACCATTAGACCTTTGGAGCTCTTGCATATGGATTTATTCGATCCTATAAGAACAACTAGTCTAGAAGGAAAAAGATACGGTTTTGTTGTTATTGATGATTTCTCTCGCTTTACGTGGGTTTTATTTCTATCTAGTAAATACGAAGCATTTTCAGCATTTCAAAAATTATTTAAAAGAATTACAAATGAAAAGAATTCTTCTATTTTGTCGATACGAAGTGATCATGGAAAAGAATTTGAAAATAAATCTTTTGAAGAATTTTATAATGAAAATGGAATTGAACATAATTTTTCTGCACCAAGAACACCATAACAAAATAGAGTAGTTGAAAGAAAGAATAGAACATTAGAGGAAATGGCACGTACCATATTGTATGAAAGCAATCTTCCAAAATATTTTTGGGCAGAAGCTATCAACAATGCATGTTATGTTTTAAATCGTGCATTAATCAGACTTGTTTTGAAAAAGACTCCTTATGAGCTTTGGAAAGGAAGAAAATCAAACATCAGTTATTTTCATGTTTTTGGATGATGATGTTTTGTATTAAATAATGGAAAATCAAACCTTGATAAATTTGATGCTAAGTCTGATGAAGGAATTTTTCTTGAATATTCTTTACATAGTAGAGCTTTTAGAATATTCAACAAAAAGACTTTAGTAGTTGAAGAATCAATTCATGTTATCTTTGATGAATCTAATGATCCTCCATCAAAGAAGGGAAAATGTATAAATGATATAGATAACATTGAAGATCAATTCAAGGACATCACACTGAAGGATAAGAACATCTCAGATACACAAAAGGTAAATGAAGAAGGGAACACTGACCTACCTGAAGCCTCACAAGATAATGTTGAATTAGAAAGAGGTTGGAGGTATGTTCTTAGTCACCCTAAAGATCAAATTATTGGTGATCCTTCTCAAGGAGTTAGAACTAGATCATCATTTAGAGATACTTATAATAACCTAGCATTTGTATCTAAAATTGAACCTAAATGTTATGATGATGCTAAAAATGATGTTGATTGGATTAATGCCATGCATGAGGAACTTCACCAATTTGAAAGAAATAATGTTTGGACTCTTATTGAAAGACCTCATGATCATCAAATTATTGGAACTAAATGGGTTTATAGAAACAAATTAGATGAACATGGTAATATAATTAGAAATAAGGCAAGATTAGTAGCTAAGGGTTATAATCAAGAAGAGGGAATTGATTTTGATGAAACTTATGCCCCAGTTAATAGATTAGAAGCTATTAGATTACTTCTTGCTTATGCTTTCTTTATGAATTTTAAATTGTACCAAATAGATGTTAAAAGCACTTTCTTAAATGGATACATTGCTGAACAAATTTTTGTGGAACAACCATCTGGCTTTAAAAATTACTTGTTTCCAAACCACGTTTTCAAATTGAACAAAGCTTTGTATGGTTTGAAAAAGCACCCCGGGCATGGTATGAAAGATTAAGCAAATTCTTGATTAGTAATGATTTCATTCGAGGAACTGTGGATACAACTTTATTTATTAAAAGATAAAATAAAGATATATTAATTATTCAAATCTATGTTGATGATATCATATTTGGTGCCACTAATGATTCTTTGTGCAAGGACTTTGCTAAGCTTATGCAAGGAGAGTTCGAAATGAGTATGATGGGTGAGCTGAACTACTTCCTCGGACTACAAATTAAACAAAGCAAAGATAGGATTTTCATAAGCCAATCCAAATATACCAAAGAAATGATCAAGAAGTTTGGCATGGAGACATCCAAGAGTATCGGTACCCCTATGAGCTCATCATGTAGACTTGAATCCTATAATTCTGAAAAATCTATTGATTTAAAATTATATAGAGGCATGATTGGATCATTATTATATTTAACTACTAGTAGACCAGATATTTTATTCAGTATTTGCATGTGTGCAAGATATCAAGCCAATCCTAAAGAATCACACTTGCTTGCTGTTAAAATAATATTTAAATATTTAAATGGAACAGTAAATTTAGGTATATGGTATGACAAATAATCTAGCATTGACTTAATAGGCTACACTGATTCAGACTTTGCTGGATGTAAATTAGATAGGAAATAAACCACTGAAACTTGTTAGTTTCTATGTGTTAACTTAATTTCATGGTTTAGCAAAAAGCAAACTTCAGTAGCACTATCTACGGCCGAGGCCAAATACGTTGCAGCTGAAAGTTGCTATGCTCAAATCTTATGGATTAAGCAATAGCTAGAAGATTATGGTATTAAACAAAAAGCCATACCTATAAAATGTGATAATATAAGTGCAATCAGTTTAACCAAGAATCCTATTCAACATTCCAGAACAAAACATATTGAAATTAGACATCATTTCATTAGAGATCACGTAAATAATGAAAATGTTGTTATTAAATTTTTAAATACTGAAAATCAAATTGCTGATATTTTCACTAAGCCTCTTGATGAAACAAAATTTTATGAAATCAGAAGAGAATTAGGGATATTTGATCCAACCATTTAATGAATCAATTAATGAATTGACATGATTCATGACATCTTTAAATCACATCAATTAAAAGGAACATCGTATCAAATTAAATGTTGTGAGTTTTAAGTCTTTTCATCTTTATGAAAGCCTACTTCCATTAATTTATCCACCAACCAGCCATTTGTAAGCTTTTTCATTTTATTGATGGCAGTTAACCGACCAGGCAACCAAACAGTTACCTGACCAGCTAACCATCAAGCCTTACCCCTATATAACCTTTTTCATTCCAACCAAATTCTTTCATGCCGTCTCCCTCATTCTTCCTAAATTTCAACCGGTCGTCCTCTCCTCTCCTTCTCATTATCATCCTCTCTTCATTCCATCAATCCTTCTATTAATCTTCTTCCATTCACTCCATTTATCAATCCATCTTGAAGATAGTTGATGGCTCCCAAGAAGAAGGCAATCGCAAGAGATGATGATTGTGCTGATCTTTGTCGAAAGTCTGCTACTTCTTCATCCTAGATCAACTCTCTTCTTGCTTCTAAATCTTTCGCTCATGGAAGGTTAGTCGATTTTAACTTCTTAAAATAAGAAGGCTTTAAAATTAAAAAATGTTAGTTAATCAAGGTTGGGATAAGCTTTTATCTACCGACCTATTTATCCTGAGCTTATAAAGAAATTTTATGAAAACATATCTTTTGGTTGTGGGACTATCTCTTCCTTCGTGAAAAAGACCAAAATTGACCTTGACGCAAAACATTAGGTTGTGCTCTAAATATTCCATCTAATGGTTTCTTAGAAGTCTTTCCTAGTGAACGTGGATATAAAATAGGTTTAATCCTTAATATTGATGATAATGAAGCCAGTAATATTGAAACTCTAGATGCAAACATGTTATCTATAGAAAATAAGCTATTCCACAGTATCATCGCCAAAATCCTTACCCTACGTGCTGGTTCGTTTAATGTTGTAAATGATAGTGATATATGTTTAATGTATGACACTTAATAGAAGACCCTATTGATCTACCTCAGCTAATGATGATCGTAATGAAAGAATCCATGTCTAGATCTAAGGCTGCATTGCCCTACGGAATGTTTCTCACCTAAATATTTGAGTTTTTCAATATAAAGCTTAAGGGAGAAACTGTAGTGGGATTATGTCACTCTGACGTTTTTAATGCGCATTCACTTCACCATGTGGACTTTCCCAAACGGGATGATATTTGGTTGAAGGTTAGATCAAGAACTGGTCAGTCTAGTATGCCGACTCTGCGCCTGATGCTTCTTATTCTCATCCACACCTCTGGACTCCGCTGACACAGCCTTCCTCCAACAAGCTTGGATCTTCAAACAAGCTAAATGTTTCTTCAGTGCATATTTCTTCTTCATCAGATGACAAGTGATTATGCTTGACTTATGTAGTAAAAGTACTTGGTATCGTTTATTTAATGCATATTTATGACTATATTTTATGACTTGAAACCATGACATGTAATATCTGTATTATCTTTACTCTATTTTGTAATGATCTAAATGACTGCTCTAATTATGTATGGATAATGACATCTCCTTGATTTATTATGCTTAAATTTATTGCAAGTCTCTTCAAACTTCTTTTTTATTAATGACAAAAATAGTGAGAAGAATATTGCATACATTAAGGAATGGAGTAAAATAGTAACTCCATATATTCAGGGGGAGAAAATAGTTCACTTATTCAGATTGACAGGGGGAGAAAGTAATGTTTTTTCTGATTACACTGTCTATTTTTTAAACTTCCTATATTTGCTTCTTTCATGCTTAAGGGTTTTGTCATTATCAAAAAGGAGGAGATTGTTGACCCCAGATTGATTTTGATGAATACAAAACTATTAAGCAATTCTAAGCTTAATACATGGAAGTTCGGTCGCTTTGCAAGTAAGTATCTTTGTACAAAATTGATTGGTAAGAGAGTACTTCATTCTATTTTGCCTTAGATAATTTTATTGGCTTGGGAGTTAACTGGTTAGCTAACTTGTTATTCCATTTAGCTAGCTGGCACGACATTCAGCTAACTGATGAGCTATCTCAGTGGCTTGGCCGAGCGTCATCCATTTTGAGCTAGCTGGTTAGCTAGCTTGTTAGCTAGCTGGAGCTCTTTCAGTTAGCTAAGGTGCTCATCACTGTTACTGGCCGAACATCCTCCATTTTTAGCTAGCTGGTTAGCTAGCTTGAGATGCCTTGGAACTAACTGAATTTCATTTTAGCTAACTACCGTTGCCTTTTAACATTCCTGGCCGAATGCTCTTTATTTTTAGCTAACTGTTAAGCTAGCTGATGGATCTCCTAGCTAGCTGGCGTATCTTGTTAGCTAACTGCTTTGACTTGGAGTTAACTGCTTAGCTAACTATTTTTCATAGGAAAGTTGGAAGTCGTGCGCATGCAAATTTTAGTTAGCTGGAGAGCTAACTTCCTCTCTCTCTCTGGCCGTTTGAATGGTTTCTGTAGTTAACTGGAAAGCTAGCTACCTGTTGGTTAGTTAGCTGGAAAGCTAGCTATTTTATCCTGCCATATGATTGCCTTTTTTCTTAGTTAGCTAGTGAGCTAACTAGCTTGGGTGATCTCTTTGCTAGTTTTTCTTTAGTTAGCTGGAGAGCTAACTATGTTGGACGGTTTCTCTGTTGTTTTTTATCTTAGTTAGCTAGTGAGCTAACTGACTCTTCTTTAGTTATCTATTGAGCTAACTCTCGTCCTCTGTGTCTCCTGCAAGTCGTGAGCTATCATTTTTTAGTTAGCTGTGGAGCTAACTACCATAGCATTGCTTCTTTCCTCTAACATTTGATTTGCTTGTTAGTTAGCTGAAGAGCTAACTATCTTTTGCTTAGTTAGCTGCTGAGCTAACTAAGTGCTCTGCACTTTTTTCTCCTAGCCATTTGCTTTTGCTGTTAGATAGCTCAGAAGCTAACTAGCAATTATTTTAGTTGCTGAAGGAGCTACCTATCTGGACGTTTTCTTTGTCGTGGCCTCTTTTGTGAGCTAGCTGACTAGCTAGCTAGGATTTCCTGCTTGCCTCTTGGCCGAATGCTTTAAGTCTTCAGCTACCTGGAGTTATTTCCAGTCAACTGCCGCCTGAGTTCTTGAGCGTGCTCTTTCTCTCTTACTCTCTCTATATTTCTATTTTCAGCTATATTTAACTTTTGATTTTTGAATTGTTCCAGGTTCTTCCTTCCTCAAATGGAGACCAACATTCAATGCTTAAGGAAAACATTTTATAATGGTTATATTTTCTTTCCATTTTTTTTCATTTGTTCCTAATGTATCTAACGGATATCTTTTTTGTTGGATCATTATAAATAGCTGTGATTAGAAGTACACTATGATGATTTTTGAAAAAGAGATTACAAGAGAAAGAAAATCCAAGAAAAGAGCTTTTACTGCATATTGTTGAGTGGTTGATAAGGGAGTTGCGGTGCATTCAAGTTCATTCATTGCTCCAAAAAGTATCATTGAAGTTTTTCAAAGCAATCAAAGCTTCAGTTAGTTACTTCGACCTCGTTCATTTATTGCTGAAATTATTGCTTCAAAAGTTATAAAGTATACTCTGAATATTTGCTCATTGTAGGAGCTTCTCTTTATCACTCTCTGATTATTTTGTAAAAGGGTTAGTGTTAACCCTTGATTATTGTTGGCTTCTTATGCCGTAAAATAAGAGGACTAGCCTGGTTTGGCTAGGGGTTTGGCTTTCTTGTGCCGTGAAACAAGAGGACTAGCATGGTTTGGCTAGACATTTTTGGCTGCCTTGTGCTGTATAAACAAGAGGGCTACCAGGTAAGGCTAGAGATTGTAATCATTATGGTACGATTAGTGGAATTTTCAAAGATTTTGAGGAGTGGATGTAGGTGTTAAGTTTGGTACCGAACCACTATAAAGTTCTGTGTGTTTGTGGTTGTTTGATTCTCTATTGTTATTATTCTGTGCACCCCACTTCACTGCTGCAAATTAAAATTATGATTAAAGCACATATCTGCATAGTAATCAATTTTTAATAACCCAATTCACCCCCCTCTTGGGTTGCTACATCTAGGCAACAAGTAGCCACGCGGGGCCAGGTGTCAGCTCGACTGGCAGAGTGATGACTCCTTTAGGAATTATGGAGTCACCTGTGAAGCCTACTAGGGTGGACTCCACCAGTCGGAGGCTTTCTACACAGAATTTTAATCTCACAAAGGCATCGAAATACATAACATTAACAGAGCTTCCACTATCAACCAAAATTCGGTGTACGTCATAATTGTTCATATTTAAAGATACAACCAGAGCATCATCATGGGGGTACTGTACCTCCCCAAGGTCTTCATCAAAGAAAGTGAGCTCATCGACTCGAGCTTTCTTCGGCGAGCTTTCCTCCTTGCCCAGCCAAGAGGATGGGGATCCAGCCGCCGTTATCACATTGACATTGCCAAGGACTGAGATATTCGATGGAGGAAGCTGGCGAGGCTCGGGTTGACGATTCTCCTCATTGTTCGGCTCAGGGGTCCCCTAAACTGGTCCAGCCTGCCCCGCCGAATCATCACTCGATCTCGTTCTTTAGTTGCCATAAGTCTTCAGTATCATGCCCGTAGTCCCGATGAAAGCGGCAGTACTTGGTAGGGTCCCTCTAAGTTGCATTGCCTCGGAGAGGGGGAGGCCGGAATTTGCCACTCGATCTCCATCAGGATCTGTGCTCTTGGCGCAGTAAGGGGAGAATAGCGGATGAACCTTCAGGCTAGACTCCGAGTTCGGTCTCGATGCATCGACGGAGGAGCTCTGTGGTGGCGAGGCGGGCTAGCACGACAATGGGCCCACTGCTTGTCCGAGCCATTTGCCTCCTTCTTCTTCAGCTGCTCGATCCGAGCTGATCTTCTCGATTCTTCAACCCTGGTGTACTTGTCCACCAGGGACATCATGTCCGAAAGGCTCTTCGGGTAATTAACCTCCAGAGCTAAGTAGAAGTCTCCCTCCTTGGACACTCCTCTGGCCAGGGCGAAAATGGCCACCTCGTGATTGAGATGGTTGACTTCTAAGAGGGCTATGTTGAAGCGGCCGAAGTAATTCTTCAGCAATTCCCCCTCTCTCTGCTTGACCTCGGAGAGGGAATCGGATCTCCATCGCTGGCGATAGTTGCTGATGAACTGGCTGATAAGCAGATAGCTCAGCTCATCAAAAGAATCAATGGAACCTGGCTTCAGGCTGTTGAACCAGGTTCGGGCAGATCCCCTTAAGGTGGAGGGGAAGGCTCTACATAGGATCGCATCCGATGCTCCATGGAACATCATGATGGATCTGAAGCTACTGAGATGGTCATCGGGATTGGTGGATCCATGATACGGCTCGATGGTAGGGAGCTTGACATGAGGGGGAATCACTTCCCTCATGATCCTCTTGGAGAAGGGGATGCCCTGCTTTGCTTTCGGCTAGGATGGAGGGGCTTGCCTAGTGGTGTCTAACTACCAATGCCATTCTTGTCACAACTCTTGCATCTGCTACCTGATCCCCTCGTCCAGAGTGGTAGGAGGGATCGGGCGATGGGAAGACGTCAATGGCGTCGAGTTCTGGGAAGACACTGGAGAATGGGAATGAACCCGCCTAGATCTGAGCGGGCTCTTCCCTCTAGCTTGCTGCGGCACTGGTTTTTTCTTTGCGGGCTGGCAATGACAATCCGCTGCTTCCGACGGATTGAAGGAAGAAATTGCTGGTGAAGCAGGGGCAGCGGTCTCTTCATGAAGCTGAGGAGCGGGGATGGCTGGGCCAGGAGTTGCCTAGAGTCCTTGGACCAACTGGGTTAATGCCTGGACCTGCTGGACCAGAGTGGCAAACTGGTCCAACATTACCACCGTTGCCGGTGGCGAAGGGGTTTCAGCTGGCGGTGGTGGTGGAGGTACCGTACTGCTAAACGGATCAGGCCTTTGAGAGGCAGCCTGATCTTGAGCTTCAGATGTTGCTATTTTTCGATTGGCCATTAGAGGATGCTTCCTTTGATTCTTGAGTCTTGTCTCCTGGATTACAAGTTTTCGAGACTTGGGGCCCCTCCTCTAGTGCAAATCTGTTGTCGCAGAAATCTGTTCTCTGACTCAGGCACGCTTCTGGCTCCTGATCTGGATGCTGATTTTGCTACCTTGGGGTGGAACCAAGACAGTCCGCACGCAGAGGGTGCTATGGGGGTAGCCCTCTGCGGAGGACCCTCCGATGCCTAAGTCAGTGGAGATTAACAGCAAGCAGATATTAGGAGAAGACTCTCATAGAGAAGTTCCTCTTTTGGTGGGTGTTCTCTCTCGAGAGCTCTGAGCTCAGGGGGAGCTTCAATGGAGTATCAGAGCCAGTAAATGAGTGTGAGTAATTGCGTAAAAGTATGTGTAAGAATCGCCTAAGAGTTACGTACCTGAGAGATTGGAGAGCTATGGTATTTATAGACGATCACCTGATTCCTTGGACGTGCCCTGGAAGGGGTCTGAAAACTTTTAGGATTCGAGTCAGATCCGAATCAAGTTTTTACGAGGCCAGTATGGTCCGCATCTTGTCAGTTAGAGGATCGACGGCTGGAAGAGCTGGTTGATGCCTTGAGATTCAGTGATCACATAGACTTAGGCCACTCTCGTGGGTCCTAGGCCACTTATGAGTATGATTCCTCGTTTGGAATCTTATTCTGTTACAGTGAATTTGGACTCTCTCGCATTGGATTCCGCAGAGGTATTTCGAATGCCTTGGTTCGGCCAGAACGAGGAATAACCTGATTTTTCGAGGTATAGAAGGGATCAGCTCGAATGACCGAGGCACAGTCGGCTCGGATGGCTGAGGTATGGTCGGCTCGGATGGCCGAGGTATAGAATGGCTCGGCTCGGATGGCCGAGGTATGAGGATGGTTCAGGTTGTGGGGGTGTAGAATGGCTCGGCTCAGATCGCCAAGGTATGACGATGGTTTGGGTTGTTGGGATGACATGACTTTGTCAAATGCGATTCGGTTTCGTTGCTTGGCTGTTATGCCAGCTGGCTGGTAGGTTTTTGGATTGCGTATGACCCAATTATCGATGTAGACGATCAATAATGCAATAACGATTTTACCCTCATCATATGCAAAATCTTATTTTCCTCCTCCTCCTTCTCCTTCTTCTTCTTGCTGATCATCTGTCCGGGTAAGCGATAATTAAGATTGGTGAAAAATTTTGAAACCAATCCTGCGGCCGCACTTTATACCTAACTGCCTGATTTGCGAAATGATCTGCCATTTGATTGATTTCTTTGAATACCTAGCAATATTTAAAGTGTGAAATGGATAGGATAAAAGCATTAAGACCTCGCAAAAAAAATATATAATAACGGATAAAAGTGCACTAATGCGTATGAGCAACTTACAGCTTGTAGCATATATTGTAATTAATTAGGAGTAGTTTAATACTTATACCTTAGTTATTGCACTTCATATCTATCGTTATTCATGAGTGGGAACGAAATCATCTAATTATACTCGATTATATTCTGTAAGTGTTGATGCTCGATCACTTTGAGTCGACGTCCTTGAGCATCAGCCGTTCCTTCACAGAAATATCGGAGCCCTTCCTTTGCCTTCGAAGCCTGCAAGAAGTCCCACGGCCGGGTATTCCGGCGGGGATCCTCCGACGCTCAAGTTAGTGCTCTGGGCAACAGTCGTGAGCTTGAGAAAGCTCGAAAGAGAGAGAAAGAGGCTCAGAATGAGCGTGTTGAGTTTTTTTGGAGTTACCTCTTCTTACCTAATTTATTTACCTTTATACTCTGTGTAACTTGCTTGAGAAGTTTGGATTCTTGTCCTCTAGTGGGAAGGAGTCACGTGGAGCCTTATGATGGACCATGACTTTTAGGGGCTCATTTAGTATGAGTGGCTGAAGTGTCATGATGACTAAGGACTTTTTGGCAGGTGAAATGTCAGGGATGTCATCTGTGAGGCTCAAAATGCCGCCACTTGTCAAGACTTTTATGATAAATGATATCTGTCAATAAAGCTTACCTCTTAGTGGAATGTCAGAGCTACAGGCACTGTCACATCCTTCATCACTTTTTCTTTTCTTATTTTGAGACTTGTGTTCACCTTGACTCAACTAATTTGATGCCGAATTATGGTAATCCGTTGAAGATACTCGGCTGATCCGTAGTTCCGAATCAATCTATCGCTAGCTGTCATTTATAATTATAAACTGTGGTGGTGCCCTATCCTTTAACAAGCTCTTGAGGGCCTTGGAGGTGCCGGCCTTTGGGGCCATCGGTCATGGAGGTGCCGGCCTTGGAGGTGCCGGTCTTGGAGGTGTCGGCCTTGGAGATGCCGACCTTGGAGCTGTCGGCCATTGGGGCCGTCGGCCATGGAGGTGCCCGCCTTGGAGGTGCCAGTCTTGGAGGTGCCGGCCTTGGGGCTGCCGGTCTTGGAGGTGCTGACCTTGGAGCTGCCGGTCTTGGAGGTGCCGGCCTTGGAGGTGTCGGCTTTGGAGATATTGCCATTGGGGCCATCGGCCATGGAGGTGCCGGCCTTGGAGGTGCCAGCCTTGGAGGTGTCGGCCATTGGGGCCGTCGGCCATGGGGGTGCCAACCTTGGAGGTGCCGGCCTTGGAGGTGTCGGCCTTGGGGCTATCGGCCATGGAGGTGCCGGCCTTGGAGGTGCCAGTCTTGGAGGTGTCGGCCTTGGGGATGTCGGCCATAGAGGTGCCAGCCTTGGAGGTATCGGTCTTGGAGGTGTCGGCCTTGGAGCTGTCGGCCTTGGGGCTATCGGCCATGGAGGTGCCGGCCTTGAAGGTGCCGGTGTTGGAGCTGTCGGCCATTGGGGCCGTCGACCAAGGAGGTGCCGGCCTTGGAGGTGCCGGTCTTGGAGGTGCCGGCCTTGGGGTTGCCGGTCTTGGAGGTGCCGGCCTTGGAGGTGCTGGTCTTGGAGGTGCCGGCCTTGGGGTTTCCGGTCTTGGAGGTGCCGGCCTTGGAGGTGCCGGTCTTGGGGCCATCGGCCATGGAGGTGCCGGTCTTGGAGGTGCCGGCCTTGGAGGTGCTGGCCTTGGAGTTGTCGGCCTTGGAGCTGTTGGCCATTGGGGCTGTCGGCCATGGAGGTGCCGGCCTTGGATGTGCCGGTCTTGGAGGTGCCGGCCTCGGAGGTGCCGGCCTTGGAGGTATCGGCCTTGGAGCTTTCAGCTATGAAGGTGCCATCCTTGGAAGTGCCGGTCTTGGAGGTACCGGCCTTGGAGGTGCCGGCCTTGGAGGTATCGGCCTTGGAGCTGTCAGCCATGGAGGTGCCGGTCTTGGAGGTGCCGTCCTTGGAGGTGCCGGTCTTGGAGGAGAGTGCCGGGGCTGACTTGAATGAGGCGGGGCCGACTCGAATGAGGCGGGGCCGACTCGAAAGAGAGTGCCGGGGCCGACTTGTAAGAGAGTGCCGGGGCCATCTTGGAAGAGAGTGTCGGGGCCATCTTGGAAGAGAGTGTCGGGGCCGACTTGGACTTTTTCCTCTCTTCCCATTCTAATAAATGCCGGCCAAGTCATTGTGACACCATTAAATGATGGCCAACGTCATTCTCCACCATTAAATGCTCGATTTGACTACCGGCCATTAATGACTGAAGGTGGCCTTTCGGAGAACCACCGCACGTGAAGTGGCCCTTTTTCCTTTCTATTCTCTTTCTTCATTATGACGAGATACTTGTTGCAGCTGGGAGCAAAGCTGCAGACGGAACTAAATGCCCATAGCGTCCTTGAAGAGAAAATCTAGTAGGCCAGCGAGGCCGCCTAGGAACTAAGCCGCTTAGGAAGGCCGCCGAAGATGGCCGCCTAAAAAAATTGTTTGAAATTTTCTATTTTTATTGCCCATGGGCCTGTTAACTGGTCTATCAGATGCCCCCTACACTCCTTGAGCTTGTAGGTCCTATACTAACCAAGTTGAAGGAGTGTAAAAAATTTTTAAGAAACATTGGGGGGTAAGTTTATTACCTTGTGCCCGCCACTTAAAGCAGTGTACACCCAATTTTTTAGGGGGGACGCTCGTCAATTAGTTGGCAAGGAAAAATAGAGCTGATGGAGCTGCACTAACGCCGCTGAGGCTGAGAGATAGAGCCAACAAGGCTGCAATAAAACCGGTGAGATTGATATAGCCGATGGGACGAAGCGATAGAGCTGCTAAGGCTATAATAATTCCGCTGAGATCGTAATGATGCCGTTAGGACAGAGGGATGGAGCCACTAAGGCTAATAGAGCTGATGAGGCTGCAATAAAGCCATTGAGGCCGCTCAAGACTAGCCCGAGGGCCGGCTAGGGGCCTAACATACTTGTGGCCGCCTAGGACCAGCCCGAGGGCCGGCTAGGGGCCTAACATGACTGTGGCCGCCTAGGACCAGCCCGAGGGCCGGCTAGGGGCCTACATACTGTGGCCGCCTAGGACCAGCTGAGGGCCGGCTAGGGGCCTGACATACTTGTGGCTACCTAGGACCAGCCCGAGGCCCGACTAGGGGCTTGACATGACTGTGGCCGCCTAGGACCAGCTAGGACTAGGGGCAGTGGCCGCCTAGGACCAGCCAGGGCCGGCTAGGGGCCTAACATACTTGTGGCCGCCTAGGACCAGCCCGAGGGCCGGCTAGAGGCCTAACATACTTGTGGCCGCCTAGGACCAGCCCGAGGGCCGACTAGGGGCCTGACATACTTGTGGCCACCTAGGACCAGCCCGAGGGCCGGCTAGGGGCCTAACATGACTGTGGCTGCTTAGGACCAGCCCGAGGGCCAGCTAGGGGCCTAACATACTTGTGGCCACCTAGGACCAGCCTGAGGGCCGGCTAGGGGCCTGACATGACTGTGGCCACCTAGAGCACAAGACTTGAACTTTCGGAGGTTTCTCGCGCCGGTCTGGGGTGTCTGTGTTTTTTGGGCTGCCGATGTCCTTTTGAAGCCCCGAGAGGGTGACCTAAGAGCACATTGACCTGGCTTAGGGTCCTTTTTGAGACCCTGAAGGGCGACCCAAGAGTCGCTGTGGTAGGACCATGCTCGGGAGCCTTTAACCCCGAAGGATGACCTGAGGGCACTTTGACCTGGCTCAGGGTCCTTTTTGAGACCCCGAAGGGCGACCCGAGAGTCGCTGTGGTAGGACCATGCTCGGGAGCCTTTAACCCCGGAGGGTGACCTGAGGGCACTTTAACCTGGCTCAGGGTCCTTTTTGAGACCCCGAAGGGCGACCCGAGAGTCGATGTGGTAGGACCATTCTCGGGAGCCTTTAACCCCGGAGGGTGACCTGAGGGCACTTTGACCTGGCTCAGGATCCTTTTTGAGACCCCGAAGGGCAACCCGAGAGTCGCTGTGGTAGGACCATGCTCGGGAGCCTTTATTGATGGGGCAAAAATAAAATTGCCTCGGGGGTTTTGCGACCGGCCCGGGCGTTGACTTGGGGCCATCGAGACCATAGGGCTTGAACCACCGGAGGTTTCTCGCACCGGTCCGGGGTGTCTATGATCTCGGGATCACTAAAGTCATTTTGAAAATATCTCGGGGGTCGCTCGGCCAGTCCAGGAGTTTGACTCGGGGCCGCCGAGACCATAGGACTTGAACTGCCTCGGAGGTTTCTTGCACCAGTCCGGGGGTGTCCTTATGATCGCAGGGCTACCGGAAAACTACCTCGGCGGTCGCTTGGCCGGCCCGAGTGATTTTTGAGAAATTGAATAAAAAACTTTTTTCTCTTTTGTTTTTATTGGTGTAGTATACTTAGCTTTCGTATCTTTTTGTCTTCGTGTCCTGTTTGATGCCGTCATCGATTAAAGGCTTGAGAGCTTTTTGGCTTGAGAGCTCTTTCTTTGAAGAGATTGGTCGTCCTTAGTGCTGAAGTCTGAGAGCAGCTAGATGAAATCCGTAGGAGGTCCTGGGCTCAGTTTGGCTCTTGGGTGCAGTCGAGAGAAAGAGAGAAGGGGAGAGAGGGGGAAGGTGAAGTCAATAGTCAAAGCCTTTTGTCCTCATCTTCCATATTGCATTAATTGCACTAACACCTCTCGGCTTACAATCATCAGAAATTAAAATGCCCATAAATGTTGAGGTGATGGACTATGTCTCAAGTTCATCCCTTTTTAAAATTGTTTTGCTATCCATGTTGCAGTCCACCTCTAGCTGATTGTTGAGCCTTTGACTGAGCTTTTCCAGTCGCCGGTGTTGTTCATCCAGATGCCTCCTCATCTCACAATTAAGGTCCTTCCAAGATGACTCAGAAGATGAGCAGAGGGCAGGAGACCGCAGTCTCTTGAAAGTTTCACAGTGGCAGTGCTTAGGTGAAGCCTGATGGCGATAAGCTTCTCTATGACAAGATTTCTCGTAGGTGAATCGCTGGCTAACTGGTGCAACTATCATGGGCGATGTGAGAGGCTTGGGCCATTATCGAGTGGCTAACGAGTGTTGCTTCTGCAACTCATGAACTACTGCATTCAAGGTTTGAACTTATTGATTGAGGATAGCCAACTAGTTGATTAGAGCAGCTGAGGCTGGTGGTGAAGGAGGGCAGAGAGAGTGGTCCTTTGCTACTCAGTGCGATGTGGATGCCCCCCAGCATGATTGGTGAGGACCTACGGCATGCGCATCACCACCCTGGCTATTTTAGAGGGGACAAAGACTTATAGCTCAAGGAGACAGAGCTTTCTTTCCTTCAGTGTGTCCCCCCTTTCTGGCGCGCCAATCTGTTGATGCTCGATCACTTTGAGTCGGCGTCCTTGAGCGTCGGCCGTTCCTCCATGGAAATATCGGAGCCCTTCCTTTGCCTTCGAAGCCTACAAGAAGTCCCACGGCCGGGTATTCCGACGGGGACCCTTCGACGCTCAAGTTAGTGCTCTGGGCAACAGTCGTGAGCTTGAGAAAGCTCGAAAGAGAGAGAGAGAGGCTCAGAATGAGCGTGTTGAGTTTTTTTGGAGTTACCTCTTCTTACCTAATTTATTTACCTTTATACTCTGTGTAACTTGCTTGAGAAGTTTGGATTCTTGTCCTCTAGTGGGAAGGAGTCATGTGGAGCCTTATGATGGACCATGACTTTTGGGGGCTCATTTAGTCTGAGTGGCTGAAGTGTCATGATGACTAAGGAATTTTTGGCAGGTGAAATGTCAGGGCTGTCATCTGTGAGGCTCAAAATGCTGCCACTTGTCAAGACTTTTATGATAAATGATATCTGTCAATAAAGCTTACCTCTTAGTGGAATGTCAGAGCTACAGGTGCTGTCACATCCTTCATCACTTTTCTCTTTTCTTATTTTGAGACTTGTGTTCACCTTGACTCGGCGAATCTGATGCCGAATTATGGTAATCCGTTGAAGATACTCAGCTGATCCATAGTTCCGAATCAATTTATCGCTAGCTGTCATTTATAATTATGAACTGTGGTGGTGCCCTGTCCTTTAACAAGCTCCGGAGGGCCTTGGAGGTGCCGGCCTTTGGGGCCGTCGGTCATGGAGGTACCGGCCTTGGAGGTGCCGGCCTTGGAGCTGTCGGCCATTGGGGCCGTCGGCTATGGAGGTGCCAGCCTTGGAGGTGCCGGTCTTTGAGGTGCCGGCCTTGGAGCAGCCGGTCTTGGAGGTGCCAGCCTTGGAGCTGCCGGCCTTGGAGGTGCCGGCCTTGGAGGTGTCGGCTTTGGAGCTGTCGGCCATTGGGGCCGTCGGCCATGGAGGTGCCGGCCTTGGAGGTGTCGGCCATTGGGGCCATCGGCCATGAAGGTGCCGGCCTTGGAGGTGCCGGCCTTGGAGGTGTTGGCCTTGGGGCTGTCGGCCATAGAGGTGCTGGCCTTGGAGGTGCCGGTCTTGGAGGTGTCGGCCTTGGGGCTGTCGGCCATGGAGGTGCCGGCCTTGGAGGTGCCGGCCTTGGAGCAGTCGGCCATTGGGGCCGTCGGCCATGGAGGTGCAGGCCTTGGAGGTGCCGGTCTTGGAGGTACCGGCCATTGGGGCCGTCGGCCATGGGGGTGCCGGCCTTGGAGGTGCCGGCCTTGGAGGTGTCGTCCTTGGGGCTGTCGGCCATGGAGGTGTCGGCCTTGGAGGTGCCGGTCTTGGAGGTGTCGGCCTTGGGGCTGTCGGCCATGGAGGTGCCGGCCTTGGAGGTGCCGGTCTTGGAGGTGCCGGTCTTGAAGGTGTCGGCCTTGGGGCTGTCGGCCATGGAAGGTGCTGGCCTTGGAGGTGCCGGTCTTGGAGGTGTCAGCCTTGGAGCTGTCGGCCTTGGGGCTATCGGCCATGGAGGTGCCGGCCTTGGAGGTGCCGGCCTTGGAGCTGTCGGCCATTGGGGTCGTCGGCCATAGAGGTGCCGGCCTTGGAGATGCCGGTCTTGGAGGTGTCGGCCTTGGGGCTGCCGGTCTTGGAGGTGCCGGCCTTGGAGGTGCCAGTCTTGGATGTGCCGGCCTTGGAGGTGCCGGCCATTGGGGCCGTCGGCCATGGAGGTGCCGGCCTTGGAGGTGCCGATCTTGGAGGTGCCGGCCTTGGAGGTGCCAGCCATTGGGGCCATCGGCCATGGAGGTGCCGGTCTTGAAAGCGTCGGCCTTGGAGCTGTCGGCCTTGGAGCTGTAGGCCATTGGGGCCGTCGGCCATGGAGGTGCCGGCCTTGGAGGTGTCGGCTATGGGAGGGCCGACCTTGGAGGTGCCGGCCTCGAAGGTGCCGGCCTTGGAGGTGTCGGCCTTGGAGCTGTCGGCCATGGAGGTGCCGGCCTTGGAGGTGCCGGTCTCGGAGGTGCCGGTCTTGGAGGAGAGTGCTGGGGCCGACTCGAATGAGGCGGGGCCGACTCGAAAGAGAGTGCCGGGGCCAACTTGGATGAGAGTGCCAGAGCCATCTTGGAAGAGAGTGCCGGGGCCATCTTGGAAGAGAGTATCGGGGCGACCTGGACTTTTTCCTCTCTTCCCATTCCAATAAATGTCGGCCAAGTCATTGTGACACCATTAAATGCTGGCCAACGTCATTCTCCACCATTAAATGCTCGATTTGACTACCGGTCATTAATGACTGAATGTGGCCTTTCGGAGAACTACCGTACGTGAAGTGGCCCTTTTTCTTTTCTATTCTCTTTCTTCATTATGACGAGATACTTGTTGCATGCTGCAGACGGAACTAAACGCCCACAGTGTCCTTGAAGAGAAAATCTAGTAGGCCAGCCAGGCCGCCTAGGAACTAAGCCGCTTAGAAAGGCCGCCGAAGATGGCTACCTAAAAAAATTATTTAAAAATTTTTATTTTTATTATCTATGGACCTGTTAACTGGTCCTATCAGTAAGCAATTCATTCTCGTGAGCAGTAGTCGCATGGTATAGTGTTTTTCTTTTTTTCTTTTTTAGAAAAATGGCTAAATAAAGGCTGGTAATTTGTATTATTTGTTATGCATGACAAAAGATAGCATTCGAATTACTTACCTATTAAGCAACCATCTAATTATTTCTATGGTGGATGCACGTACGTGCCTCTGGATGGGTGAACAGAAAGTACAGTTGAGTACCTGTAAAAAAAGGAAAGATGAGAAAAAAAGAAAACCAAAAGAACAGGTGCTTCGAGGCTTTTGAAGCACTGGAAAGATTCGAGAACTGCTTCTTCAAAAAAAAAAAAAAAAAAGAAAGAAATATTTAAGTAGAAGAAAAGAAAAAGATCATTCGGTCATTCCTTCGGCTCGTTGATTCTTGCCCCTGCTTCGATGCTACCTGAGTTTCTTCCAGCTTCAACTTCTGCTGCAAAGCGATAAGTGATAAAGTTGTTACATATAATATGCAATTTTTTTAAAAAAAGAAATTATAACTCGCCATTACCTGAACCGGAATTACAAGCTGGCGTGCATCGTAAAGGTTCGAACCGAAAGTAATATTACGGGCCTCAGATGGAGTTGAATTAACGGGGCACGAGGGAAAAGTCTTTGTATATTATTTTTGATGCAGCAAGGCCTACATGAGCTGTACTGACTCTTCTGATTGATCTACATAGAGACTATATGGATGATGGTGCCGGACAGTATGGCCCTGCTACGATGTAACGTTCTAAACGTGACGGGCATTTAAAGCGTTTTACTTTTTTTAAAAATTAGCATGCAGATGAAAATGCCCTTTTCCTCCATTCAATCATCATTTTACGTTGGATTTTATCTGTGCAAGAAAAAATCTTTCTTCCCCCTCGCTCTGGCTTTCGGCACGATCCTAAGCCCTCGCTCTGACTTTCCGATCGAAAGAAAATATTTCAGCTTCGAGGCTGGAATACCTGGCTACTGGAGTTTTTGTACAAAAACTCCTGGAAGAAATGTCGTCCGCAGCATAAAACATTCTTTCGTTATGAGGTTATTGTGGTTTATGAGCTTGACGATAGGGTTTTCTACTAGGGTGTCATGGGTTTTCAACTAATGCTTTGTCTTAACGTTTTGAACTATGGTGTCGTGGGTTTGGAACTATGGTGTAGTGGGTTTTTCTGCAAGGGTGTCGTGGGTTTTGAACTAATGCTGCTTGTCTTAACGTTTTGAACTAGGGTGTCATGGGTTTTGAACTAGGGTATCGTGGGTTTTGAGCACAGGTGTCGTAGGTTATGAACTAGGGTATCGTGGGTTTTTATTAGGGTGTCGTGGGTTTTGAGCACGGGTGTCGTGGGTTTTGAACTAGGGTATCGTGGGTTTCAATAAGATAAGAGCGAATGGCAGCAAACACCCCAGGAGGAATTCACCCCCCTCGTGAACAGAAACCATCAATGAAGAGAGTGTGGGGAAGCCAAATACGGCGACACCCTAGTACCAATGCTATGATACCCGTGTTTAAAACTGACCACGAAGAGAATCCCTGCAAGACACCCCCTGGTGGAATTCGGTCAAAAATCATTCGCGACACCCCAGTTGAAATCTCACGACACCCTAGCTTTAGGGCGACGACACCCGTGCTTAAAACTGACCACGAAGAGAATCCTAGCGACACCCCCTGGTGGAATTCGGCCAAAAATTTCGCGACACCCCAGTTGAAATCTCATGACATCCTAGCTTTAAGGCGACGACACCCATACTTACAAATGATAACGGAGAGAATCCCCGCGATACCCCCTGGTGGAATTCGGCCAAAATCCTTCGCGACACCCCAGTTGAAATCTCATGACACCCTAGCTTTAAGGCGACGACACCCGTGCCTAAAACTGACCACGGAGAGAATCCCCGCAACACCCCCTGGTGGAATTCGGCCGAGAATCCTTCGCGACACCCCAGTTGAAATCTCACGACACCCTAGCTTTAAAGAGATGACACTCGTGCTTAAAACTGACCACAGAGAGAATCCCCGTGACACCCTAGTTCGAATTCGGCCGAAAATCCTTCGCGACACCCCAGATGTAATCTCACGACACCCTAGCTCTAAGGCGACGACACCCGTGCTTAAAACTGACCACGGAGAGAATCCCAGCGATACCCTAGTTCGAATTCGATCGAAAATTCTTCGCGACACCCCAGTTGAAATATCACGACACCCTAGCTTTAAGGAAACGACACCCTTACTTAAAACTAACCACATAGAGAATCCCCACGACACCCTAGTTCGAATTCGGCCGTAAATCCTTCGCGACACCCCAGTTGAAATCTCACGACACCTTAGCTTTAAGGCGACGACACCCATGCTTGAACAAGGCGGGAATTTTGATGTCACCATAGTACTAATTCGACGACACCCTAGTAACTCAGCTATGACATCTTTTCGAAAAAAGTTGTAAAACGTGGGCAGTTCCAATGGGTTTGCGGGTCACTGTGATGTGATCGTGGCGATTCTGATGTCCTTCCGTATTTATTTGAGATCGGCATAAACCCTAGAGGTCCTTCGTCTGTTGCTCGAGAAGCCATCCTTTTGCTCGAGAAGCCATCCTTCGTTTCTTGCTCGAGAAGTCACTGGTCTTCAAAATTTCTTCCATAGTTCATTCTTCCGTATACTTCATTCATAGAGATGAGTGCTTTTATTCATGTATGATCGCTCGGATGTACCAAAAAAAAAACTTACAGCTTGTAGCATATATTGTAATTAATTAGGAGTATTTTAATACCTATACCTTACTTATTGCACTTCATATCTATCATTATTCATGAGTGGGAACGAAATTATCTAATTATACTCGATTATATTCTGTAAGCAATTCATTCCCGTGAGCAATAGTCGCATGGTATGGTATAGTGTTTTTTTTTTTTAAAAAAAAAATTGGCTAAATAAAGGCTGGTAATTTGTATTATTTGTTATGCATGACAAAAGATAGCATTCGAATTACTTACCTATTAAGCAACCATCTAATTATTTCTATGGTGGATGCACGTATGTGCCGCTGGATGGGTGAACAGAAAGTACAGTTGAGTACCTGTAAAAAAAGGAAAGATGAGAAAAAAGAAAACCAAAAGAACAGGTGCTTCGAGGCTTTTGAAGCACTGGAAAGATTCGAGAACTGCTGCTTCAAAAAAAAAAAAAAAATAAAGAAATATTTAAGTAGAAGAAAAGAAAAAGATCATTCGGTCATTCCTTCGGCTCGTTGATTCTTGCCCCTGCTTCGATGCTACCTGAGTTTCTTCCAGCTTCAACTTCTGCTGCAAAGCGATAAGTGATAAAGTTGTTATATATAGTATGCAATTTTTTTTTAAAAAGAAATTATAACTCGCCATTACCTGAACCGGAATTCCAAGCTGGCGTGCATCGTAAAGGTTCGAACCGAAAGTAATATTACGGGCCTAAGGTGGTGTTGAATTAATGGGGCACGAGTAGGCTTTTGCCTTTGGGCCTTACTTTGTCTATTTTCTTCCTATAAACCAGCCGATCGAGCCCTGGAAGCAACTTCGTCTTCGTCGGAGACACAGGCAGAAACTTCCGACCAAATCCGAAAAGATGGTTGGTTCCCATCCATCCCTTCATCTGCTAGTTTCCGATCTATTGATAAATTATTTGTGATGTTAATTATTATTATTATTATTGGGCAGGGGAACCGGCAAGGCGGCATGGTCGGTGGAGAATTCGGACCCGGGGAGGTAGGCGGCGGTCGGGTTGGCCGCACCTACGGACCCGGTGAGCGTGGCGGGGGCAACGTGGGCGCCGTCTACAGACCCGGCGCCAGAGGTGGCCGCAACGTGGGCGCCAGCTATGGACCTGGCTCAAGCGGCGGCGGTAACATCGGTGCCACCTATGGATATGACGGGGGCGCGGGAGACGGGCGACAGGGTGACGGATGCCTCCGATGGTTAAAGGCCTTGTTTGCCGGGTGACTGGCGGGCAAGGCAACGTTGGCAAATCTACCACCAATTATATCCATCATGCACCCGTTATATATCATGCAAAGCCAATGCTATTAAGCCTCGTTTTAATTTACAGTCTGTATGAAGAAGGAGCCCGCCCGGCCCTTAGGTAGCATCTGAAGTCACCATCCTGTATACCAGATGATTTCCTAACAGAGTGCATGATGAACTAGCTAAGCCCTTACGATAATTATGTTATGGCCTTCTTTTTTTAGCAATAAAAAATATATCAGATAGCAGCATACAGTAATTATTAAGCCATTGATGGCTGCTCCGTTTCCGTTTCTCTTGCTCAAAATCCTGCCAGCGGTCAACCAGTGCAAATGAATGCAGCGTCCCAGTTCAAAGATGCTCATATATATCATCCCGGCCACTACCTTCATGCAGGCGCGTGCGAATGTTTTTTTCTTTTCTTTATCATATATATATATATATATATATCAATCCTTACTTAAATTGTTGAAAAAATTAATATAGCATATTTTATGCTAGTGGCATTCAAAATCTAATTATTTTATCGGCGAAATCAGTTGAACAAATAATATTTAAACAAACAAAACGATTCTAATTAAGGTGTCATGTCGACTTAGTTCACGCACTAGCAACGCATCTCCTGTCAGCATCAATCCCCATTTTCCCTATCAATTATTAGTTCTAGCCAAGGATGGAACCTCGATCATAGCAGGAAGCAAGGGAATATAAATATCTTGTCAGTTCGTATAATTTTTTTCATGAGAGAATCGAATTAGTACGTTCTAGCTAGCAGCTATCCGACGACAAGAACAAGATACCACTTTTCCAATTCCGCCTTCCTCTCGGCCGACGTGGAAAGGAGATAAGCATCCTATTTTAATTTTGTCTCGTTAAAGATGGATCGCTAGAATCAGATTCCACGGCAAGAAAAAGAGATAAGCATCTTGCTTTCATCTCATTAAAGATTTATCCGAAGAATAACGTTGCGCGACGTGTGTTCTTCCACTGCATATATACACTAGGCTAGAGGAGATGATGATGAAGCTTTTGTTTTTTTGGGTCCCCCTAAAAAAAAAAAAAAAAAAACAGTTGCACCATGCTGTAAGTTTTCTTCAATACATCAATGTTTTAAAAATCAAACCGGATCGACCGGTTCAACCAAAAATCGATCATCAGTTCAATCCGATTTTATTGTTAAAATTGATTTTTATATGATCTGATAAAAAATTAAAAAATCTGTTGAATCGGTCGGGCTTCAACTGGTCCAATCTAATTTTTAATTTTTTTAATTTTTATTTAAATTATATTTATATTTTATTATTTTATATTATTAAATTAAAATTTAATTATAATATTATTCGGTTCGATCAAATTAATTCATCCGGTCGAACCGATTAACCAACAATCCAAATGTTAAGCTGGTTCATTGTCTGATCAATTTGCAAAACATTACAATACATTTATATTATCAGAAAAGAATTAAAAATCTGACACCTTCCTCACCTAGTCATTGTTTTTGCACTTCGATTGACAAAACCATAGGCAATAAATTTTATTCGATCACCGCCCTCATGACCCAAATTCCCGCCCTGAAGCTTACGGCCTTGCCCATGATTCTCTTGATCACATATAAATAGCGTCGCCTGGCCTCCACCATCCGATGGATGGCGAAAACCATATTTTGAATGGTTTCTTCAATGAAAATTGAGGTTTAAGAGGCTTCAAGATAATTACCTATATTATTACACATTTGTTGCGAATCGAATATTTTAAAATTCTGCACTGACAAGCACTCGGGACATATATATATATATATATATATATATATATATATATATTAGGCACCCTCCACCTTGACATTTGTGATCGTCCACTGAGCCCCTTGAACTCGTAATTAAACTCGTTTTTCCTGCTGCGCTGTGCTGAGCAGATGCAAAATTTTCAACCTCTCATGGAAAAAGATCTCACTCGAAGTCGACTCATTAGAATGGTTTTTATTGATGAAACTGATAAGAGATTTGCAGAAAATAAAACATAAAAATAGTAATGTAGTCAAAGTTGTTGCTTTATTCAGAATCTTTGGAGCCTTTAAATAAGCAAAATACACAACTGAAATCCCTAAAGATTAGGTCCTTCTCCATGACCCAACTACTCTTAAAGACTAGGCCAATAAGCCACTAAATTTACTGACTAAATAAAACTGAAAGACTCCAACGTACAACAATACCTCAACTCTAGGCCACTAAACGATTGACTCAATTTGAAAAATAAATTCAACAATAACGTAAATAAAATTTTCAACAAACCCTCCCTTAAACTGATGTTTACTAACATTAGTTTACAACCTTGACTGAAACTAGGTTGCAGAGACCTAGTTCCCTCTTGAGCGCCTTGGTGAATATATCAGCAACTTGATCATCATTCTTGCAATGCATCATATCAATTGTTCCATCCTTGCAGAGATCTCTCAAAAAATAAAACTTCACATCAATATGCTTGTTTCTTCCATGTAGCACTAGATTCTTTGACGACTTAATTGTAGAGTTGTTATCACATAGTATTATAGTAGCTCCATATTGCTTGAACTGTAACTCCTCAAGTATTCTTCTCAGCTATATGGCTTAGCAAGCACAAGCCGTAGCTACAACAAATTCAGCTTCTATACTAGATAAAGTGACAATTGGTTGCTTCTTTCACAATCAGGAAATTACACATGTTTCAAGCATAAAAACATAGCCAGAAGTGCTCCTTCCATCATCTTGATCTCCTACATATCAGTATAAACTACCAAATTAGATTTTTCACCCTTATTGTAATATATCCCTAGGTCTCGAGTTCCTTGCAAATAACGAAGGATTCTCTTTGCGGTTAACAAATGTAACTCCATGGGATTTTTCATATATCTGCTGATTAAGCTCACAGAATACATTATATCCGGCGTGTTGCAGTAAGATACATCAAACTGCCTACCATTTGCTTGTAAAGTGTGCTATCAACCTTCTTCCCATCATGATCTTTGTGTAGCTTCATGCCACACTCAATTGGAGTACTTAAAGAATTACAATCCTTCATCTGAAATCTGTTCAAAATTTCTCCCACATATTTCTTTTGAGAGAGAAAAATTTCATCATCTGATTGCATCACTTCTATGCCAAGAAAATAATGCATCCAACCAAGATCAGACATTTCAAATTCATTCATCATGAACTTCTTGAATTCACCAAACATAGTATCACGATTTTTAGTAAATATAACGTCATCAACATATAAGCAGACTATGAGAAGTTTCCCACCATCTTCAATCTTAACAAACATAGTATGCTCATAAGGACATTTTATAAAACCAACATTAAGGAAATAAGTCTCAATTCGACTATACCAAGCCCTCGGGGCTTGCTTTAGTCCATAAAGGGCATTTTTCAGTCTATAAACTTTATTCTCATTTCCAACTTTAATATAGCTAGGGGGTTGTTCAATAAATACCTGCTCCTCCAAATATCGATGCAAGAATGCTGATTTGACATCTAGTTGGAAGATAGGCCAAGAATTTTGCACTGCTAATGCAACCACCAATCTGATCGTGCCATGTCTTGCAACTGAAGAAAATACTTATGTATAATCAATCCCGTACTGCTGCATGTATCCTTTTGCCAATAGGCGTACTTCATACTTGTCAATACCACCATTTTTGTTTATCTTTGTCTTGAAGACTCACTTTACACCAGTGGTTTTGTGCCCCTTAGGAAGATCACATAGCTCTCAAGTATCATTCTTCTTAATGGAATTGATTTCATCATCCATTGCCTTTTGCCATTTTTCTTCTTTGACAGCACTCTCAAAAGTTGTAGGATCACAATATGCGAATAAAGAAAAATGAGTAATTAGATTACTTAACTCTGTTACCTCATAATCTTCCATCTAAGCAGGCCTTCTTCTAACTCAACCAATTGACTGGGCTTCATCTTCATTTATTTCAGTAACTGGTTGTGAAGTTCCAGGGGCTGTTTGAGTTGTATCTGAAGAATTTTGTGGCATGACAAGTGCTGGAACTTGCTCCTGTCTAGCATCATCATCATAAAGGACTTGTTTAGGCTACTGTCCATTCCACTTCAAAAACAACATCCCTGCTGATCATAATCTTCTTCGTCAGTGGGTTGAACAATTTTTATGCTTTGGAGGATTCACTTACACCAAGAAAGATGCATTTCTCAGCTTTGTCATCAAGTTTTTTTCTTTTCGCATCTGGGATATGGGCATAAGCGAGGCACCCAAAGATTCTGAAGTGATCTATAGCTGGTCTTCTTCCACTCCAAGCCTCTTTAGGTGTCTTGTTTTGAATAGTAAAAGTTGGACATCTGTTTAAAACATGAACAATCCAGTTTATAGCTTTTGGCCACGAAGTCTTTGGAACTCTTCCTTTTTGTCAATAGGGTTCTCACCATGTTGAGAATTGTTCTATTCTTCCATTCTAATACACCATTTTATTGTGGTGTATATGCAGCTGTACGTTCTCTTCGAATGCCATGTTGCATGCAAAAATCTTCAAATTCTTTTGAGCAATACTCGCCACCACGATCTGTTCGAAGAGACTTAATAGTCTTGCCTGCTTTATTTTTCATAAGAGCTTTGAAGCTTTTAAACGTGGTAAGAGCTTCTGTAAAAAATAAACCCATGTTTTTCTTGAAAAATCATCAGTGAAGGTAATTAAGTATCTTATACCTCTATTAGAAGATGGGTTTATTGGGCCACAAATATCCGAATGCACCAGCTCTAACACATCCTTTGTTCTCTAAGACTTCCCTTTGGGAAACTGAGAACGATGTTGTTTACTAACAACACATTCTTCACAAACTTAGGAGGAAACAATAATTTTTGGAAGGCCTGTCACCATGGTTTTCTGTTGCAGAGCCCTCAATCCACCAAAACTTAAGTGGCCATAACGAAAATGCCACAACCATGAGGGATCCTTTACTTCAGTCATCAAACAAGATTGAATGCTTTCAATCTTCATTGAAAATAACATGTTAGAACTTATCTAGACAATCGCAATAGCACCGCTTCTAACAGGATCATAAATTTCATAAGCACCTTTCTTAATCGTAATGACATACCCCTTGCAACTGACCAGCACTCAACAAATTACTCTTCAAGTCATAAACATACAACACATTATAAATTGTTTCTATAAGACCATTCTTAGTCTGTATCTTAACATCACCTTTTTCCCATCACTTTGACAGTAGAGAAATCACCAAAACTGACATTAGAATGAAAACTTTGATTTAGATTCGAAAAAGAAGACTTACTTCCACTCATGTGATACTCATGTGATTGCTGCAGCCTGTATCCACATACCAAATATCTGACTCAGTCTTCTTTCCTTCATGAACAGCCATCAACAAAGTTTCTAGTTCCTTCTTGTCTTTCACAAAATTTGAGTTCTCCTCTCTTTCTTTATAATTTGGCAGCTTAGTGAAACATTCAGAAGCATAATGACCATATTTGTGACATCTAAAGCACTCTACCTTAGATTTGTCATGATCTCGATCTCCCCTTCCCCTTCCTTGGCCTCTGCCTCTTCCTCTTGAGTTGTTGGAATGAGTATTGGTAAAAGATTTTAAAGCTTGTTCCTCTGCTATTGAGCTTCGGTTCATCTTCTATTAATGGACTAACAAAGAGCTCTACAATTCATCAAGAGAGAGATCATCTATATTGTTTGTGTTGGGAGAAATAATCCCCGAGGTATGCATATTTTAATTTTGATAACAATTATCAATGCAAAAATTTAAAGATTACATATTAATCTATCTAACATGCATCAAGATCATATCTTTGCCTTGTATTATAAGATCATTTGATCTAAATAATGCATATAAATTAAATAATTAAGATCATATCTTAATCTTCAAGATGAGAAGTCATACTACTCGTCTTGAAGCCTGCCTTAAGATCTAGGGATCAAATCACTCACCTTAAGAACATTAGGTAAATCCTTTGTGCTCTGCAGTCGTTCAATCGTCCGGCCTCTAGTATCGTCCACGCAAAGCCCCCGAATGATCAGATTCCCAGAAGTGCTAGCTTGCAGAAAAATAATTTTGCTGATCTTGAATCCTCCCACTTGAATCTTCTTCCAAGATTCACCAAACCTTTTCTGACATCAGAATTACACCAGGATTTTCTATTCTAACTCTTTAAAAATTCAATCCATAACATCTCGTTGTTGTTATATAGTGAGGGATGTCCTCCAATTTATAGGCTCAATTCTAACTCTTTAGAATTCTGCCATTTTGTTAAAACCAAAGAGATGCAACCTTTTGTTTAATTCTGATGTTCGGTGAAAACCAAAAAGATGCAACCTTTTGTTTAATTCTAACGTTTAGTGAAAACCAAAGAGACGCAACCTTTTGTTTAATTTCGACGTTCGATGAAGACCAAAGAGATATGATTGTAATCACTTAGAATTCCATCGTCTCGTTAATTCAAAGAGGCACATTAATTCCACTTTAATTCTAACACTTAGAATTCTGACGAAAATGGTTTGGAGAAGATTAAATTAATATATTAAATTCTACATAAGAATTTAATCAAGTTATCTCATCATGTGAGATCTTTTTTGCGAGGGATTTGGGTTCAGGTTTCGATTTAAGCTGATTTAAATTTATTGGACTGAACCTACATAGATCATGGTTCTAGCCCAAATCAAATTTGTCTAGTCCTGAATCTATTTAAATCCAAATCAAGTCTAATTTCAAATCAATATTTAAAATTGACTAGTCCTTCTAATAGACTTAAACCAAATTGAATCTTATTCACTTGAACTTAACCCAATTGAGATAATTCAATCAATCAAATTGATTAATTAAATCATGTATGATTCTCAATTGTTGATCAGCAAATAGATCATCCTATAAAACTTCTATGCGTGTGACTCTCTAGGTTCGAACCTAAGCCGATAGCATAGAAACAACTTTCTATACTAATTGATGTGCTTATATAGCAATGGAACCCGATGTCCAGATAGATCGAAGAGTTATCGAGCAAACTCCAAGAACCCTAAGAAACAGTTACCGTATAATTCATCATCTTGACCACAAATGCTAAGGATGGCTTAAGAGCCTGTCAACTCTAAACAGTAAATCCATAAAGTGATTTTAATTTTAGTGATCATGTGACTTTCACATGAAGTGCCTTGGTCAAGGTCTTGCTAAATTGAAATACAAGCATTCTCCTTTTAATGGGATAGGTCAAATTCCATCTTGATCCACAACTGACTACCACAAGTACTTAGCTACACCTAATAATCTTTCGTAGCTGGATTAGAAATCTAGGTGGTCTGATACCTAAGTACAATGAGTTGCTTGTAAGTCACTGGTTGTTATCTTCAGGTCTGAAGGATACTTATACCTATATCTTCTCGGATTAACTCTTAACAGCAGAGTATCCGAAAATGAGTCACGTTCGGTGAAATGTATTCCTACACTTTTACCTGTATGTCATACTAGTGTCTCTACACTCCTTGGTTAAGAAGAAAACCAATAAATATGATATACAATGTCCTATAATTGATAGTACTATGGCTTTGTCATAGTATATCATTTGGTCGCGAACTCTTTTGAGGACCTTCAAAGATAAATCCTCCTTTATCATGAAGGAAGATCCTGAGGGCTTCATTACTATTAGGAGTTTTAAGAAGATGTTCTTATAATGAATAAACTGCCAAATAACTTTTATTAATATATCAATTTATATGTAATTTACATTAGCACAATCGTCAAATGATTGGCTTTAGGATATAATTCCCAGCAAACTCCCACTTAGCCTAAAGCCACTCATTACAGTATCTAATACCCATCTTTAATTTATAGTCATCAAACTCCTTGATGCTGACGCAGTATAGGGTCACCTAGGTTTTCTTTTTCGTCAATCTTCTAAAAATTTATGTCACCTCGATCTACAATCTCTCGAATAAGATGAAACCGATGTAGTATGTGCTTGGTGCACTGATGTATTCGTGGTTCCTTTGCTTGAGCTATGGCACCAGTACTATCACTATATAATAGGACTGGTCCATCCAAGCTCGAAGATGAACTTTCGCAGCCACACAGCTTCTTTTGCAGCATCTGATGCAGCGATGTACTCTGCCTCGCATACCAAAATTATCACTGTATGTTGCTTAGAACTTTTCCAGCAAACAGCTCCATTATTTAGGATAAACACGAAACTCGATACACTTTTGCTATCATCATGATCTAATTAGAAACTGCAATCAGTATATCCAATAAGTTTCAAATCAAACTCTCCATAGACTAACCACTGGTCCTTAGTATTTCTCAAAAACTTAAGGATTGTCTTAACAACTTACCAGTATTTTTCTCTTGGATCAGATTGGTATCTACTCACTACTCCTAGTGAGTATGCCACATCTGGTCTTGTACATGTCATGGTGTACATAATCGATCCCACTACCGAAGCATATGGAATTCGACTCATACGTTCTCTTTCATTAGGACTTGTCAGATAATCCTTCTTAGAAAGAAGAATTCCATGGCCTATCAGAAGATAACCTTTCTTAGAATTCTCCATGCTAAACCTCTTTAGTACTGTGTCAATGTACGTAGATTGGGATAGACCAAGCATCCTCTTAGATCTATCTCTATAGATCTTCATCCCTAGGATGTAGGAGGCTTCTCCCAGATCTTTCAAGAAGAATTGTGATGATAACCATGTCTTTATTCCTTGTAATGCAGGGATATCATTCTCGATTAAGAGAATATCATCCACATATAATACAAGAAATACAATAACGGAACCGTTAGCCCATTTATAAATGCAAGGTTCTTCTTTATTCTTAACAAAGCCATAAGATTTGATCACATTATCAAATCGTATGTTCCAACTCCTAGATGCTTGCTTAAGTCCATAAATGGACTTCTGTAGCCTACACACTTTAGACACGTCTTCAGATATGAAACCTTCAGGCTGTATCATATACATCTATTCTTCTAAATTACCATTTAGAAAAGCGATTTTAACATCCATCTGCCAAATCTCATAATCAAAGTGTGCTGCTATAGCTAGCATAATCCGAATTAATTTCAGCATTGTCATAGGAGAAAATGTTTCATCATAGTCAATACCATAACGTTGACAATACCCCTTGGCAACCAGACGTGCTTTGTAGGTCTATACCTTTCCATCTACGCCTCTTTTCCTCTTAAAAATCCACTTACAGCCTATGGATTTTATCCCTTCGGATGGGTCAACTAATGACCATACATTATTTTTCATCATGGAATCAAGTTTGGATTTCATGGTATCAAGCCATTTATTAGAGTCAGTCCTTTGCATAGCATCCATATAGGTGATCGAATCCTCTTTATTCTCATCGAGCTTAAAAGGATCATCGTTCTGGACCAAGAAACCTAAGTATCTGTCCAGTTGATGTGGTACTCTACCAGATTACCTTAATGGTGCATCTAAAATGGGTTTTGAGTTTGATCTAATCAACTTAAATTCTAAGGGTTCACTGATTTGTGTTGTTCCTTCTACTTGATGAACTTTCTCAAGTTCAATATTAGAGCTATTTGTTCCTTCACTAAGGAACTCCTTTTCAAAAAAAACTACTCTATTACTAATGAGCAACTTTTGTTCTTCAGTATTGTAGAAGTAATATCCTTTGGTTTCTTTCGGATAGCCGATAAAAAAATATTTGTCAGATTTGGGTTCAAGTTTGTTGCACGTTTCACATAAGCCGGACACCCCCAGACTCTCAGATAGGTGATAACTGGTTTATGTCCATACCACATCTCATGTGAAGTTTTAGAAATAGACTTACTTGAAACCTTATTGAGAATATAACAAGCTGATTCTAATGCATATCCCCAAAATGATATTGGCAAGCTTGCAAAACCCATCATGGACCGAACCATGTCTAACAGAATTTGATTCCTTCTTTTCGATACACTGTTATGCTGCGATGTTCCTGAAGGAGTCCATTGGGAGAGAATCTCATTCTTCCTTAAATATGTCACAAAGTCATTTGAAAGGTATTCGCCTCCTCGATCTGATCAAAGGGTCTTAATACATTTTTTTGTTTGTTTTTTTACTTCTTTATGATATAGTTTGAACATTTCAAATGATTCATATTTATGTCTCATAAGATAGACATAACCGAACCTAGAAAGGTCATTTGTAAAAGTAATGAAGTAGTAATATCCACCTTTGGCATAAGTGCTCATTGGTCCACATACATCAGTATGTACTAGACCCAATAGTTATTTGGCTCTTTCACCTTTTTTCAGTAACAGATGACTTGATCATTTTACCAAGAAGATAGGATTCACAAGTAGTTAATGATTCACAATCATCAATTCGAAGGATGTCCTCATGAGTTAACTTGTTTAATCTGTTCTTATTGATATGACCCAGCCGATGGTGCCAAAGATAAATGTCTATGACATCAGTTGTTCTAGGGTGCTTACTTGATTTGTCACTACATTCACAGGCTGTGATAATATATATAAATGTCATTAGGTAAATGCCCAGTTATTACAGTGACTCCATTCATAATGATATTCAAAGTAACATCCTTTATTAAAATTTCATAATGACTTTTGGCCAGAAGGCCTACATAAATTATGTTCAACAAGAACATTGAGAAAAAATGATAATCATTTAGTACAATGATATTTCTATTAAAAACTATTTCAAGAATTCCTAATGCCAGAACCGGAACTAATCTTCCATCGCCGACATTAAGGAATCTTTCATTGTCCTCACTTCTAGTGACCTGTAGTCTTTGCAATGAATTGCAAATGTTAAAAGGATTCCAGTATCCAATACCCAGGTCTGATTATCATATACAGAAAAATTATAAGGTGTTATCATATAAATACCTTGTTGAGCAACATCTTGCCCCTTTTTCTTCTTTAGCCTGTTTGGATCAATTGTGGCAATCTAAAGAGGACAGTTCCTCTTTCAGTGCCCTTGCATCTTGCAATGAAAGCATTCAGCTTGACTTTTATCAACTTTTTTTTTCTACATCTGACCACTTATAGATGTCCTAGCATGTTGCACCTTTTTTCTTATTCTTTTTCTTCTTCCCTTTTCCAAAGGGTTGACGCCCTACCTTAGATCCTTCAATCACATTAACCAAACCCTTAGAGAGCTGGTTATCCTTCTCAAAGTTCTGTAACAACCCCAACAAACCGTGGTAGTTGACTGCAGGCTTTCTCATTCGAAAATGAGTAAGGAAAGGTCGAAAGGATGGAGGCAAGAAATTCAGGATTGCATCTTTTCCCAACTGCTCATGTAGGGGAAAGCCGAGCTTGCTTAGGAGTTCTATCTTCTCGATTATGTACAATACATGATCAGTGACAGAAGATCCATCCCTCATTCGAGCATTAAAAATAGCACAACTAGTCTTGTGCCTTTCAACATCGTTGGGTGTGCCGAAAGATTCATTCAACGCTTGAATAATTTCTTCCGACTGAGCATTCTTGAATCGGTGACCGAATTCATCGTTCATTGCTGCTAACATGATACTGTTGGGATATGTACCCATAAATAAATGACATTTATTATTTTGCTGAATATTTAAGAAATTTTTCAATATTATACTTACATGCATGTTATGATGCTTTATAAATATCAAAAATCCTTGGATTATTTAAATGTGACTTTAAATATTGTATAAAAGTGTTATATACAAAGAATAATATTTAAAGAAAAATAATCTAAATTTATCCATAATTATAAATTAAAGTTACAATCGGGATCTTTAATTTAAAATTACTAGTGCGGTTCATTACATTCTGAATGAAATGATCTTATCCGGATTATTGATAATGAGATTATCGGAATGAAAGCACTTTATATAATTTGATTATATAGGATTGGAACACGATTAATTATGAATCTCTAATAAATTCGTTGTTAAAATAGAGCATTCAAAATTAATCAATGATGGTCATATGTGAATCGATCTTAATTCTGAGTAATTAATAGACTCCTACTTATTGTATTATATTTTTTGACTTACCGGATAATGACATAGAAACATAGTGTCAAATTCTTGATATATTAAAAATATAATAATATATGTAGCCAAAAATATTAATATACAAGATGAAATCCATTCATTCATAAAGAAGTCAGATAAACGGTTTCCATAAGTGTTGATTCGGGACTTGAATAATAAGAGCGCTTAATTTGTGATTGGATCATAAATATATTATTCATTATAGAATCAATGGTACTTATGGATAAAGATGTGATTAAAGAGGTTAACGAAAAATGCCTAGCTTTAATCATGAAACGTTTATGGAGGATTGATTTATATGTAGTGACTATATCAATGGACGATTCAAATCCTTATGAATATAATTAATTTTATAATTTTAAGAGTATAATTCCAAATTTTTAGTGGAGTAATTTGGAATTAATAATTTTAATATTTTAATTAAGGTGTTAATTGAATGTCAAAATTATTGGAGCTTAGAATTATAATGTCCATAGTTCCTCTAGACGGCTCCATTAAATTATGTGAACTTTATGATATGGGTTGAGTTATTAATTTGGAATTAAGAATTCTAAATTATTTTTCATATAGAAATTAATTGGATTAATTTCTGTTATACGGTGTGCTAGGGAACACATCATAGCATATTCCACGAGAAAGTCTATGTGGAAATTACTTAGTTGTTGGAGAGATAAATATGTGATCGTGAGAGAGCCTTTCTCTCTCCATGATAAATATGTCAAACCAACAATTGGTTGTTAGATCTATATGTGTTAAAGTAATTCCAAGAGTTGGAACTTATCTTTAAGTTTTAATTAATTAATTAATTAAAGGGGTTGATAGTTGTTATTCTCGGTGAATATAAGATTCACGAGAGACAGAGAAGAACATCGGAACAAGAATGATCAACCACAGAGAGTTCCTCCTTCAACTTCACTTTATCTCATGAGTTGAGAATACAAAGTGAATTAAATTGAGTTGTGTAATCTCAACCCATATCAAAAGGAACGCCCACTCGTTCATGTTCATCATAATTTGGAGAACGTTTGGAAAGATCCATGGTGATCAAAGGATTTGGTGATTCCAAGGTATCGTTCATGAATAACAAAAGGTCGATTTCTCAATCTCCTTTTTATTCTTGTTATTAAATTAATACGGTATAGATCGTGCTAACTAAAATTTTAAGATATGTAATTTGATCTGTATCTTGTTTCCGTTAAGATAAGTGATTTGATCCTTATCACGCTTTCGCAAACATCTCAGAATCGTTCTGAGATAACTTCAATTGGTATCAGAGCATGTTATACCCTTATTAATTTAATAATTGATTATATGATATAATTGGTAGGCATGCATAATAGTATATGCTTTTAATATTTTCATGATGATGAATGCATGTGCGAATGGATTATAAATTAATTTTTTTATTTCATGGAATAAGTTGTGCAATTTCCTTTTGATTATATTAGTTGAATATATGATTCATTTTGTATTGATGAAGAATGGTTCTTCATGTTTTTGAGAAAAGTTCTCATTTAAAATTTTATTAAAGAGTCCTGTTTTGTTTTATTGAGAATTTTTTTTAAAGGTTGTCTGATAGAATTTTACCAAAAGATTTTGAGTGAGAATCCCTTCCCTCGGCTCTGAGCCTAATCGTTTCCAAGAAATTCGAAGAGCCTCACTATTTTTCAGTGATTCAAAAAGCCTCACCGGTTCCCAGAAATTCGATGAGTCTCACTGTCTCCAAAAAGACATAAGGATTCATATATTTGTTTCGCTTCTTATTAAATATCTTTGTTATATTGATAATAATCACATTTACTCTTATAAGTTTTACATTTCGATTTTTTATGAAATATTTTGTTATGACGATAATAATTACATTTCATGCCTAGCATATGCCATATTAGATAGAAATGTGTCCACCTAATTATTATATGTCATGCATCTGTGCATTATTATGCACTTTGCAATAAATTTAATAAGATTAAATTTGTAAATTAATTGAGCAATTGGATTTGCAAAATTAATGTTCCAAATGTGATGTTTTAAATTTAAATGTTATATTTAAGTTATCACATTTAGCTTATTTTATAATTTTAAAGTGTTTAACATTATAAAATCTTAGTAATTTAAATTGTTTAAATTAATTAAGAGTTTATGAAACAAAAGTTGTTTTATAAATAAAATACACTTTTGTAAAATAATGAGTGGGAGGGGTAATATGACAATATAAACCCTTGGTCTCCATCGTTAGTACAACACCGTGAGTTATTAGAAGCACCTCATGATGTTTTGACTTTGTCCTCCCTACAGAGGGTGTTTACTAATGGCAATACCAAGATTGTCTTCCATGCGATAGGACTTTTAAGATGTATTTTAGAATTGACCTACCCTACGGCGGTAATTTCTAAGTTAAGTCTCAAAAGGTCTGATACGTTGGATCATACTCATGAAGAAGTAATTAAGTTAGTTAATTACTTTCTTGATCAAAATTAAGGAAATTAATGAGTATTAGAAATATAAGATATTTCGAGAGATACTTATTAATTGAAAAGTTTTCATTTTAATTAGCAACTATTTGACCTATCCTACGGCGACACTTAGTTGTGGAGATTAAAATTCCTTAGGCCTTTAAAGTAAACATGTTTTTGTATATTTTAACATGTGCTTTTATGCATCTTATTTACTTTTCCTTAAATTGTGTAATAATATTTATGTAATTATTTATTGATATTTTTCTTATCTTTCAACAAATATGTCAAACCCAATTTATTTACTTCTCGCCTCTCAAGTATTAACTGGTGAAAATTTTGTTAAGTGGAAAAGCAACATGAATATCCTCATCATTAATGAAAACTACCACTATGTCCTTAAGGAGGATTGTCCTCTAGTACCTCCAACCAATGCCTCCAAGGTTGCTGATGAAGAGTACAACCGTTGGGTTGTTGCAAACAACAAAGCCCGCTGCTACTTGTTAGCAGCAATGAATGAGGTGCTTAGGACTAAGCACGAGGCTTTTGAAACTGCAAGAGAGATTATGGAATCTCTACAGCAGATGTTTGGATGCCCATCTGATCAAGCTCGCTACAAAGCTGTAAAAGCTATTATGAATGGCAAAATAGAGAATGGTTCTTCTATTCGTGAGCACATCCTCAAAATGGTCAATCATTTCAATGAGGCTGAGATCAATGGAGCTAAAATTGATGAAAAGACTTAGGTTGGCATGATTCTGGAGACACTATCTCTCACTTTTCTCCAATTTAGGACTAATTACATTATGAATAATAAAAAGTGTAATCTGACTGAACTCCTGAATGAGCTACAAATATATGAGACTCTTATAGATGATAAGGGTGGTAAGGCAATTGTTGCTGAAGCCAACGTAGTTAAGGCAAAGCCTTCTTCTTCGAAGAAAAAGAAGAAAAATTATGTGGGAAAGAAAAAGGATAACAAGAAGAAGATCCAGAAGAAGAAAGGAAAGGCTGCTGCTTAGCCTAAACCTAAAGGAAAGTGTTTCCACTATCATCAAGATGGCCATTGAAAAAGGAACTGTAAAAAGTACCTTGATGAGCTGAAACAAAAAAAAAAGGTAAATTAGATTTACTAGTCATGGAAACATGCTTAGTTGAGAATGATTTATCAAGCTGGATCATCGATTCAGGAGCATCTAACCATGTCTGTATTTCTTTGCAGATGCTTGAGTCTGCCGGGGATCTTCAAGTGAGAGATTTTACAATGAGAGTAGGCAGTGGAGAAAAGGTGTCAGCGACAGCAGTAGGGATAGTTCGACTATCGTTTGCTGATATTAAATATTTGCTTTTGGATAATGTTTATTATATTCCAGGTTTCAAATGGAATTTGATTTTAGTGTCAAAGTTGCATGAACAATTTATTTCTGTTTCTTTTAGTGTTGGCTCTGTTTCAATTTATAAGAATGGAATAAATATTTGTTCTGGCTATGTTGAAAATGGTTCATATTTTGTTAAACCAAATTCCAACAACTTGCTTCAAACCGAAATGTTTAAAGTCACTGAACCAACTCCTAAAAGAAGAAAAGTTGTGAATAATGATAATGACACATATTTATGGCATTTGAGGCTTGGTCATATTAGTATAGATAGAATAGAACGACTAGGGAAGGATGGTCCTTTAAGAGAGCTAAGGGTTGGCACTCTACCAGTTTGTGAATCCTGTCTAGAAGGCAAAATGACCAAAGGACCTTTTTCAGCAAAAGGTGAAAGAGCAAAAGCACCTTTAGAGATCATACATACTAATGTATGTGGACCTTTGAATGTCAAAGCTAGAGGGGGCTATGAATATTTTATAACATTCATTGATGATTATTCTAGATATGGATATGCATATATGATGCAAAGAAAATCCGAGGCCTTTGAAAAGTTCAAAGAATTCCATGCCAAAGTAGAAAAAAACTCAGTAGGCAATAATGCCGCTGAGGCTGAGATAAAGCCGATAAGGTAGTAATAATGCCACTGGGGCTGATAGAGCCGCTGAGGCTACCATAAAATCACTGAGGTTATAATGATGTTGCTGAGGCAGAGAGATAGAGCACTAAGGCTATAATAATATAGCTGAGGCTGATAGAGCCGATCAGGCTGCAATAAAATCATTGAGATTGTAATAATGCCACTGAGGCAGAGAGATAGAGCCGTTGAGGCAGTAATAATGCTGTTGGGGCTGATAGATCCACTGAGGCTGCCATAAAATCATTAAGGTTATAATGATGCTGTTAAGGCAAAGAGATAGAGCCACTAAGGCTAAAATAATGCTGTTGAGGCTGAGATAAAGCCGATGAGGGGAAGGCTCATCCTCCAAATTGCAGTTGCCTAATTAGAATAACCTCAACTCTTCGCTTAAGTCGTTTGACATTTGACCTTCCCTCTAGATACCAATTTTAGAGAATACGCCAAATTAATTTGTACTAGTCTCCTCCAGTACACTAGATCGACTGTTGGTGTCCCTAGCCCTAGGACAAATCTCAATTAAGTTGCTACTCAGTTTTAGATTAGAGGCTTGGGATCAAAATGCATGGATGGTTGTTTTGGAACAAGGAAGAGGCCTCAATCCCTTCCTTATTTAACATCAATAAGAGCCCTTAAGAGTAATTTAATGCAGATGAATGACATGCAAAACACAAACCCTAATCCAAAAATCTATAAATAGCAATAAATCTTAATTTTTTTTATTTTTTTTTCACTTAACAGATAATATACTTATAATAACTTAAATTAAAAATCAAGTCCTAACCATGCTCTGATACCAAACTGATGCAGGATCGATTCACATGCAAATCAATTTTATATGATTAATGATTGTAGTTGATTAATCTTCCAAAGTAATAGTTTAAAAGGGATTCAGGAAAACTCACAGAAACTCCGCACGCGAAACAGTTCCCTAAAAAAGTAAAGAAGAAAGATTGCTGAGGCTAAGAAGCCCCGGTAGGGCTTGCTCTCACATAATAAAGCTACTAGTAGATTAGAGAGGGTGTACCTGGTAGGATGAGAAGATCAAAATGCTGAAGGGGTCGCTCTGTTTAGCGGATGCACCCTAGATGACCAAGCCCTAAGCCCATGAATCTGTGGCTAAGTATCCGCTGACCTAAATGAGCGAATGGCGATCACCTTGAATCCTGGATTTGTGGTTACTGAGGGACCTGCAAGAACACCATCCAATGGTTAAAGAACAAGAGAGAAAAGTCAGATTAGAAGCAAAGAGGCAAGAAAGAAGTATAGAAGGAGGAGCGATCAAGAGGCTCTTGGACGTCCACTAGAGGAAAACAAGGACAGCGGCCAGGGTTTCTCCTGGAAATTGGGATGTTGGCACGTGCAGGAGAAGGGAATCAAAAGCACCAGAGAACCAAATAATAAAACTCACAATAACTCAAAACTGGATTGATTGATTAATAATTCAAAGATGCATAATTTATACAAGAGGGTCTCTATTATAGAGCAAGAGACTTAGGACCCAAGTAAATACAGATATAGAAAGAAAAGAGGCACCCACTTTCTTCCTAAAGTTAAAACTTCATGCCATACAAATCCCTTTCAAAAAAGGCAATTTATGGGCAATAAAGGGCGTTCCTTTACTGCTTCTTTGGGCTGTAATTCTTCCAAATAGGGTTGCATGATTTAGGAGATTGAAGCTTATCTTGTTGACCTGCTTGCTCTGCTAGGTGGCATGTGGAATGCTTATGCTAGAGGGTGGCAGGTGTATGGCTGGCATATGACTTCTTTTGTAGGTGTGGTGCCAACTTAAATTTAGCAGCTGCTCTGTTTGACTGTGATGGCCTTGTCTTCTACTCTAATACTAGTGTCTCCTCTTGTAAGCTGAATGAACTTAATACAATACCAACTGGACTGGATACATATAAGACCAATTGGACTCAAATTGACCCAAGCTTATAATGAGCTGACTCAATATAACCCAAACCCTAATAACGAGTATCAACTCAAAAGACAGGACTCAAATGCCCAAACAAAAATAAAATTGGATCCAAATTAAAATAAAATAAAATAAACCTAGTTTCCAACTGAATCAAATCCTACAAACCTAATCAGATATCCACAGAGGATTAAGAATCCTCTGCTTGATCCTGGTGCCCACACCAATTCTTACAGGGTAGGAGGAACTTGGCCCCATTGAGTATGGGTCGCTCTGGCTCTGGTAGTTCTCTAGGAGGTTTGGGTCAAGGTATTGCAAGTCCTCTTGAGTAATCCATTAATTGTTGGATTCGGGACAACCCTGCCATCATACCAGGTAGCATTGGTAACCATAGTTCTGGGTCATAATAGCTAGATCATCCAGGATACACTCGATCTGCTCTCCTTGCTTAGGTAAAATTGATGGTGGATACTCCTAAGTAGGTTCGCTCATGAAAGGAGGGCTAGGTCCAAAGTACTCACTAAGAATCGCTGCCAGTTTTCTATATTCTACTAGGTCTGCAATATTGAAGGTTGAGCTAATGCCTCAATCTGAGGGCAAATCTAGCACATAGGCATTGGGTCGTACCTTTTCTATTACTTTAAAGAGGTCAGCTCTGCGAGTGTGAAGTTTCTTAATGGTCCCTAGCGGAAACCGTTCAAGCCTAAGCCTAACCATGATATAATCCCCTACACCAAACTCTTTGGCTCTTCTTCGGGAGTTAGCTAGTCTTTTATAAGTTTCATTACTTAGATTTATTTTATGGATAATATCCTTATGTAAGTCTCTGATATGCTTTGCAAATGTTTGTGCGGACTCTGAGACTCATGTGTGGAGGGGTAAAGGAATTAAATCAAATGGACGATTAGGCTTGTACCCATGGACTATGTCAAATGGACTTTTGTCCGTAGACCTGTTCACTGAGCTGTTATAGGTGAACTCTGCATGAGATAGCAATAGATCTCACGTCCCTAGGTTCGCCTATCAGGCACCTAAGAAGGTTTCCTGGACTATGGTTCACCACTTCAGTTTGTCCATCCGTTTGGGGGTGAAAGGCTATAGAAAAATTAAGTTTGGTCCCTAACAGATGCCATAGTATTTTTCAAAAGTAGCTGGTGAACCTAACATCCCTATCAGAAACAATAGTCTTGGGTAGGCCATGGAGCTTGACCACACTATCTAAGAAAAGTTGGGCTACCCTAAATGCATCAAAGGTTTGCGAACAAGGAATGAAGTATGTCATCTTAGAGAACCTATCAACCACTACAAGGATGGAGTCATGCTTCTTCTGGGTCTTAGGTAATCCTAAAATGAAGTCCGTACTGAGGTCTTGCCAAGGACGATCAAGCACTGGCAAAGGAGTATATAGACCGGTATTCTGCTTCTGCTATTTTGCAACGGCACAAGTTCAACATCAGGCTAATATCAGAGCAACGAGCCTTTTTAATCCTGGCCAGTAAAATTAGTTCTCTATTGCTAGAATAGTCTTATCTCTTCCAAAATGACCAGCTAATCCCCTAGCGTGTGTTTTTCAGACTAGAAACTCTCTAAGTGACGTCCTAGGGATACAAAGTCTATTGCCCCTAGAAAGGTAACCATCCTGGATGGTATAATCTCCACTGGTATTGGATGGTTCTAGCCAAAGAGTCTTATGAATTTCACCAAAGTCAGGGCAAGTCTCATACTCATCTTTTATCCGGTTGAACCCTATAACTTCGGTGCTAATAGTACTCAACAATTTCATCCGGTATCGGTGAAGGTTATCGAAGGTTTCTGAAAGGTCAGCAACATGGTTGTCGGCACGAATGCTTTTCGTTAACATGTCGTCCACGTACACCTCCATGTTGTGCTAGATTTGGTCTTCAAAGACTTTATTCATCAATCTATGGTATGTGGCTCCCACATTCTTCAACCCGAAGGGCATGACCTTATAGCAATAGATGCCCTTCTCAGTCATGAAAGAGGTGGCTTCCTCGTCGGCCGGGTCCATCCTTATCTGATTGTAGCATGAGAAGGCATCCATGAAGCTAAGGGTTTCATAGCCCGATGTGGCATCCACCAGTTGATCGATCCTGGGCAACGGGAAGCTGTCCTTGGGGCATACCCTATTGAGGTCGATGAAATCAACGCACATCCTCCAACTTCCATTGGCCTTGCAAACTATAACCACGTTGGCTAGCCAGACGGGGTAATGCGCCTCTCGTATATGGCCCACGGCGATCAGTTTATTGACTTCCTTGTCCACGAATCTTTGTCTCTCGGGAGCAAAACTCCTCTTCTTTTGCTGAATCGGTCGACTCCTTGGGTCGATGCTGAGTTTATGGGTAATAACTTCAGGCAGTACTCCTGGCATATTCGAGGCGACCAAGCGAAAATGTCCACATTGGCCTACAAAAAGGTAAGTAGTCGATCCCTCGCTACTGAAGGAAGGAGCATTCTGATTCGAATCGTCTTCATTGGATCCTCCCCCAGTGGGAAAGTCAGCAAACCTTCACCTAGTTCTCCCCTCTTCTTGGAGTCCCTGGGGTCAAGTGGCTCAAGTGCCGATGGAGTAGTCACCTCATGAGGACTAGGTGCAGTGTGGTAACAGAGGGATACCAGGTTCCGCTCTCCGTGCATCTCTCCGACTCCCTTGTTGGTAGGAAACTATACCAGCAGCCTCTTTGTAGAAATAATGGAATCGAGGAGGTTGAGATCGGGCCTTCCAAGAATGGCGTTGTAAGCCAAGGAGACTTGAACAACCATGAATTTTATGAAAATCGTGCTCTGGCATGGTTCTGTTCCAGCTGTAACTGGGAGGGTGATTTATTCCTCTACCTTTATGGTATCCCTAGTGAAACCCATCAAGGTAGTGGTCACTGGGCTAAGAAGATTTGGAGACAAACTCATTCGAACAAATACCTCGTATGAAAGAACATCCACTGAACTTCCACTATCGACAAGGATTCGCATTACAGGATGTTTAGCTATCATCATTGACACGACGACGCTATCATCATTAGGGTTGTCGACCCCTTCTAAGTCCCTTCTAAAAAGAGAAGTGAGAGGGATGGAGTCCCTACTTCAGGGCCAAGGTGGCCACAGAGTACTTCAAATTATAGACTTCGAGCGCAGCCTCCTTGAACCGGGCCACGAAGTCCTTCAAAGTTTCACCACTCCTCTGCTGAATGGAGAATAAACTATCGTCCACCCGGGGGACTTTCGGCATGCATCAAAGTGGGCCAAAAAAGACCACTCTAGCTGCCTGAAGGAGTTGATACTACGTGGTGGCAATCAGAAATACCATGCACAAGCAGCCTTCCGAAGTGTAGCTGGAAAGGCAATGCAGAGGAGAGAATTTGTTGCCCCTTAGACCTGCTTTAGGACTTTGTAACTTTTTAGGTGATCCAAGGGGTCTGTGATGCCATCAGACGGGTCCAACTGCGGTAGATGGAACTGGGGTGGGACCGGTTCCTCCATAATGTGGCAAGATAGTGGGGGGCGATGATTGTACTCCACTCCGTGAGGGTTGGCAATTCTATGGCTGAGCTCCTCCAACCGCAAATGATACTCGTCCAACCACCGCTCGGCCCGATGAGCAATCCGTTTGTCAACGGAGTATCCCCTCCAAGATTCGGAAGACGAACGGGGAGAAGGTCGCCGGTGAAGAGGATGCACCTGCTCAAGCTCCTTTCCATTGCGCCGCTTGGGGAGGCGGTCGGAGCGATGGGAAGGAGACCACAGCCGTTTGGAGGTTTCTCGGCGATGAAACTTCAGAGATGTCCGATGAAGAGTCTCTGGAGGAGTCCTGCCATGATGAGACTGGCTGGCTCCATGACCCTCCACGTGAGGCGGAGGGAACAGTGGTGGCAATAGCGTAGTGGTGGAGCATTGTTCCTGCAGCCCCCGAACCACCGCCATCAAATCCTGAACCTACTGAATCAGGGCATCAAGCCGATCAGCTTGGCTAAACTGCGGCTGTATAGGGGACGGAGCAGGGAGGTCGGCCTCCAATTGCTCAGCCCGTGGGGGTTGCCCCCCAGCCTGACTGGTAGAGGCCTCCTATGCGCATGTAATCGCCATCTTTTTTCTTGCAGAGGTTGGAGGATCGCAGGTATGTCGAATAAACACGTTGCAATCGATGCTTGCGCCGCCCTGCTCCCCCTTCCTGGCCTGCCAATCTGTTGCTGCCAAATCACTTTCGGAGAACATCGAGCAGAAAAAGAGTAGTGGGCCTTTGAGAAGATGGCAGGACCGCTTCCTCTGATCGGAGACCTACAACAAAAGTTTCGGGCTGGTGGTTTCGGTGGAAACCCTCCAACACTCTAATTAGTGATCTGGAGAACAGCACTAAAGGTCAGTGGTTTTTTGAATGTCTATCCCCTTCCTCGTTGTGAGTGAAGGTTCTTATACCTGATCGGAGGTCCCTCTTGCCCTTTGGAGATAATCATTGAATCACGTTGTCCACTAAAATCGGCACTGTAAGTAGTAGGTGGGCGTATAACCACTAGACATGCACCGTAAATAACGGTAACCACCCATAGTCTTAGCGAAGAGTGGGTTAGCGGGCCATATGGCAGTCCCAGGCACTAATTAGGTCGATGGGAACAATATTTGAGATTGATCCTCCAGCCAAAAAGGCCAAGAGCATGTCGAGGCCGAGGCCGAAGCGAGGCTCGAGGCCAAGGCCGAAGCCGAAGCGAGACCCCGAGATTAAAGTCGAGATGAAGCCTGATGCCGAGGCCAGCTGCAAAATTATTACTCGGCTCCAAGAATCGTGCAGACTGTTAATCCACCGCTTGGGAGCTTGATCAGCCACATCATGATGATTCTACTCAATCTTAATATTGTTTAAAATTATAAAATATGGAACAACAAAGAGACGGAGGGTTATTGTTTGTCTTAAGCATTAAAGAAAAGTCATATTATATATTGAAATTATTGCTAGTGTCTTAAAAATTTTAGTGGATACGACTGAGAGAAAATCGATGCCTTCTTGGAAGATTTGGTTTTGGTGTAACTATTTGCTTGATTTAGATTGAGAGAGATGTTTTGCATAACCTAGCTAGGTTTGCTGTGATTTGGATTGGTTAAAATAGTTCGGGGCACATGTGATGCATGTGAAAGTAGGCCTGAATGAATGCAATTTTTTTTTGGTTAGAATAATGGATGTGATTTCTTAACATCATGCAGTTGGTTTCAGTTCAAGGAGTCTGCAATTTATCCCTTTTTTATTGTAAAATTAATTGGAGGTCAAATACAGAGAGAGAGAGAGAGAGAGAGAGAGATTGTCAATTGTCTATCCACACAATATTTGCATAATGACATTATAAATTAGTGCTACAGTACAGGTAAAAAAAAAAAAGCATGAACGATTTGCTAATCATCTTATTTTATTTGTAAAATATTTATATATCCTAATAAATAAACTTCTCGATATAATTTTCTTACTTCTTCTAACTAGCCAAACTTAATTTGAGGATTGCATTAAGTAAAGTTGAGAGTATTAATAAAATTATAAAGAGTATAGAAGCTTGGAGATATTTACGATCCAAAATGTTTGCATTATATATAATAGTAACTTAATAAATATATTTTAATTTTTAATTTTAAATAAGAGAAGAATTAAACTTAGGTAACTTATACCAATATAAGAAGCTTTATATATCAACTCAATCGATGACGTTCTTTTTTTTATCTAATAAATATATAAAATTAATTAACATATTATTTTGTGAGAGACATATTATGTAAAAAAGAAATATATTTGTAATAAAGACGAGGGACTCAATAATTATACACAAGATTTAATAAAAAAATAAAGCATAGAATATAATAATATACATAGTTCAACAAATTACTGGGCTATCTCTGAGGTGGAGTAAGGTTAAGAGGTAGTTACTTTTTCTATTAAAATAATGAATTCTTAACAGAGATTTTTTTTCCCTGTAGAGTTAAAATAACAGAGGTTAAGAGGCAGTTACTTCCATAGGTGGCTCCAACGTTGCCTCCCTCAGGCCTTCTATGTAGATGGCGCCAACGTTTCCACCGTCGCCGCCGCTTGCGCCGGGTCCGTGATGGTGCCAAACTTGTTGCCGCCTCTGGTGCAAAACTGTAGATGCTCCCGATTTGATGCCTCCTCGGGCTCTAGGTCCGTAGATGCCGTCGATGTTACCGATACCTTCCTCTTTTGGTCATGTCTTCAACTCGGACTTATCCTCCTCGAGCTCTAGGTCTGTAGATGCCGCCGATGTTACCGATACATTCCTCTTAGGGTCATGTCTTGAGATCAGACTTATGAAACTCGAGTTTTTTTTTTAATTTTACATTAATTTAATTTATAAAATATTAATTTTATTTTTATTTATAAAATTTTAATTTTAATTTTAATTTTAAAAATTAAATTTAAAATAAGTTTCAAATTGAAATTCGAGTTGATGAAAAATAAAATAAAATATTTTTTCAAAGTAAATAAACATCGAATTATAAATTTTAGAAACAAAAAATAAAATTCCTTGCCGAACGTATAAGTTGGATCGGGGCCTTAACATTGTATTAAAAAAAAAAAGTCTTACCTGAATTGAAGAAAAAAATGAATGAGCCATGGGCACGACCAATTCCCTATTACAGTTTTATTACACCTGGAAAACACCAGCTGGTCTTCACATAGAGGCATTTAAAAAAGTATAGAAGTAAAAAAATTGGCCATGTTTAGCTTCCCAGATGTAAGGAAACAACTGTTTGCCAAATAGAAATAACAGATAAGGTAACAACTCCGATAGCCAAGGCACAGGATGATGTGGAGAAAGACACCCTCTCAGAAACCACTTCACGTCAGATCCTCTCTTTCTTTTTTTTTTTTTGCTTCATTGTTGCACATCCCACTTCTGAAGTAGAAAACGACAAGGTAAATGAGAAAGGGATCAAGCAAGACACCATGCCGAGCTCCTACCCTATTCTTGCGAAGAGAATGATAAGCTCGCCTGCAAGATAGACATAATAAAAAATAAAAAAGCGAATGAGCCAATACTTTGCCTTGCGGTGAGAAATTGCAGTAGTCGAGGATGCGGGACTGACCATTGCTTAACTTGATGTCTTTACCATTCATGGATCAAAGAGAACACCGTGATTCGTAACATCTGAGCTCCTATGCCGTACAGATTGCTTTCGACTCAGCGCCCTAGTCATGGAAGGTATAATTTTTAAAAAACTAGATGGTTATTTTATTTCGTGGGTTCCTCCTGCGAAAGGCAATAAAAGCAGAAAAAAGCTTCAATTCCAGCTCGCCTCCCGATGCTCACCATCGCAACCCGAAGCATTTTGAAAACCATCCCTCCACATTTACCAAAACACCTTCCATCACATCTTCCATTAGTCCATTCACTTTCGTCTGATCGAACCAACCTACGTCCATTTTTCATCATTTCAAACACTAAAAACCCTCCTGGTTCGCAGAAGACGTGGCCTCCCTCTACCTCTCTCTCCTACTCTCTCTCTCTCGTTGTAACGCCTCGTTGTAGGGATGCGGTGCCGTAAACAAAGAAGAGGAGGCGGGAAGTGAAACAAAATGTGTGGGTGGTCTGCCTTTATATTTGTCCTTTTTTTAGCCTGCAATCGATAGTCTTACCCTCCTCGCCCTCAAGCTGGCCATCTCGTCCGATCCGACTGGCGCCCTTAATGCCATAAAAAATTTGGTATCGATAAGCTACCTTCTGTTCGAGTAATCCTCGTGTTCGAGTATTGTATGAATGACTTGACACTACGATAGAATTCTATCATCGTTTTATAAATAATTTATTTTTATTCATTAATTTTTAAGTATTTGGATAAGCTTTAATACCATTTATAATGATCTAAATCCAATTACTAGCCTAATTAACCTAGCTATTAGCTAATAGAGAAAACTATATGGTCTTTAAAAACTCAAAGATTCAGTATTACATCTTAATGATTGTGAAAGGAGAGAAAAAAAAAAAAAAAAACCAATGAAATCTCTAGCTACCACTCTCTCTAACACTTCCAAGGCCCGATCATATATAACTGGTTCTTGGATCGGAAGGGCGGATAGTTAAATAGAGACCCGCGTCCTCGATCTTTAATTAATGGGTCATTTTGGACTCAAGCTCTTTTTTATAATCTACTCTGGTCAAATGGATCAGGCCCACAGGCTGGCCCATAGGGGTGGGCCTCACAATCTAACTCCAAAAAATTGAGGATATGTATTTGAACTAGATGGGTGTCAAACAGTACTTGAATAGTTATTAATTTATTTAATCGTCATTTTCAACATTGTGATCTTTCAGTAATGAATTTGATCCTCTATTTCCGTTCGTACTTTTAAATTGATTAAAAAATATAAATAAAAAGATTTTAATAAATTATATCTTTTTATATTTTAAATAAATTATTTTGAAGAATAAGTATAAAATTTAATTAAAATTATATATATATATATTGAGCTATATTTTTAGGTACGTGTTTAAGTACAATTTTCATGTGCATGTCTCTGCATCATTAGTCAAATTTGATTAAAATTTTTGTTTCTTTAGCACATTAATGGAAAGCGTGGACACCCCAAGAAACTTAACATTTGCTGGTTCATCATGATTGAAGGCATTGTTTTTTCCTTCCTTCAGACAACGATTTAGAAGACTCAGGGATCCAGTAGAAAATATTGGCATCCGCAGCGTGGCAGTAATGAATGTGATATGATGGTCACAATTTCAGCCGGCGAACAAATTAACCACGCGATATATGTATACTTCAACCAGACACAATTCTTCCTCAGGAAAATGCTCCAGAGACCCATCGAATCTTTCGAATCACTAGTGGAATCAGCCAATTCGGTGCTTTTTCTTTACCTTATTAAATTTATCCTTTACAAAAAATTGAGCATTACGTAGAAATTTGTATTAACAATGTGGTCACCCGGCCAGCCGCAACATGGAGAGAGAGAGAGAGAGAGAGAGAGAGAGAGAAACAATATTTATGAAAAAATACTATCAATTAACTTTAAATTATATTATATTATTTTAGAATGAGTTTCATAGTCATCTCCATTAAGATATACTTAATTTATTCATAAATATACAACGCCATCTAGATAAACACGTACGGGTCTGTTTACTTTTTTTGTTGCCGCCGGGATCCGTTCTTCGACTCGGACGCGGTCGATCTTCTGGGACGGACCTGCACAAAAGTCCTCACGCGAGAGAGGCATTGAGGGTGGCCCTCCACGGAAGACCATCCGATGCTCAAGTCAGTGGGAAAAATCGGCGATCAATCAGAAAACAGAGAGATGGATCTCTCCGGGGAGTCTCTCCAGGGGCGACCGATCGGAAGCTCTAGAGGGGAGAGCACCGACGAGCAGCTGGCGAGAGTGGGAGAGTGAGAGTGAGAGTGAGCGCATACCTGAGGGAATCTGGGAGTATCATATTTGTAGGTTGTTACCTGGATCTTGAGCGCCTTCTGGAAGGTTCGAAGGTTGTTAGGATACGGAGATGGATCGAATCAGGCCATTGTGGGGTCGTTGAGATCCGTATCTTGTTTGTTAAGGGATCGACGGCTAGGAAAGCTCCTTGATGGCTTGGGATCTGGTAGGTGCGTAGGTCCCAGGTAGCCGTATTAGGCTCTAGACCACTTTTTAACATGATTCTTTGCCTGAGATGCTGTTACGATAGGCCTAGGCTCTCCTGCGTCAGGTTCCGTGGAGGTGAGTATTGGATCATGGATCGCTCAGTGAGCCGAGCTATAGGTGGCTCGGAAAAAGCAAGCCATGGGAGGCTCGGGAAAGCGAGCCATGGGAGGCTCGGGGAAACCGAGCTAGGGGAGCTCGGGGAAGACGAGCTGTGGAGGCTCGGGGGAGCCGAGCTAAGGAGGCTCGGGGAAGCTGAGCTCCCCGCTCGGGGAAGACAAGCTAGGGGAGCTCGGGGAAGACGCGTTGTAGAAGCTCGGGGGAACCGAGCTATGGAAGCTCGGGGGAGCCGAGCTAAGGAGGCTCGGGGAAGCCGAGCTAGGGGAGCTCGGGGAAGACGAGCTGTAGAAGCTCGGGAGAACCGAGCTATGGAAGCTCGGGGGAACCGAGCTAAGGAGCTCGGGGAAGCCGAGCTAGGGGAGCTCGGGGAAGATGAGCTGCAGAAGTTCGGGGACATCACGGCGGGCGAAGGAATGGGGTCGGTCTTAGCCTCCTTGCACGAATATTGATGCAATGACGATTTTACCTCCCAACAGGAGAATTTATTAGGGGGGCCGGCAGATCAGGAGATACTCTGTTCAGGGGGGTTCCCGAACAGTTCGTCCGCATTACCGATTTCACTCAGGATGAGGCACGGCCTTTCGGATTCTGCAGGCGCTAATTAAAGTGATGATACGTGGTGAGTTCTCATAGGTTGGTGGTTACGGCCCGATTGATCGAAATACTCACCTGACAAGTATAAATACGAACGGGGGGCGTACTGGTTTTCGCCACCCCTCTGGTTCAGCTTCAAAACAGTCTTCGTCATGGCTTCTCAAGGAGGAGAGCGACCATCTGACGAACTAAGGGCGGCGATTAACGGCCTGCTACATCCGGTGGGGGGCCGTCCCACTATTACAGTCGACGGGTGGGCCTGGCGTCGACCCTCGCGAGCCACCAGAGGCTCGAGAGGGTTGTTGAAGAATATGTCGATGTTACCACGAGGGAGGTTGAGGCCCTACGCCGGGTGGCGGACCGGCAGAAGGAGGAAATCATGTCACTCCACCAGCAAGTCGCCGAGCTCTCCCAACGCCTGGAGGACTTGTTGGCTTCCGGGAGTGATAGTGAGTCCTAGCAAGGGCTTCTTCTTCTTTTTCTTCTTCTTTTCTTTGCCTCCTTTGCCTTTCCCCCTTTTAAATTAATGAATATAAAGTTTTATCAAACTGTGTATTCCGCTATTCCCAGAACATTTGCGAACGTTGGTTGGGGCTTTCCGGTCGCTCAAGTCCGATCTAGGTCTTGTGGGACCACGGCCGGGCCTAATTAGGGTGCGCGAGCCACTCGAATCCGAACGTAGCTTAGGGGGACACTTAGGTCGGTCGGGGCTTATGAGCTACCCGAACCTAAGCTGAGTTATGCATATTGTTTAGGTCGGCCGGGGCTTAGGAGCTGCCCGAATCCGAAACAAGTTTTCCTGGGGGGGTCACTGGTCTCTGTTTGGACCAGTGGCAGACCTAGGCGGTTCCTCAGAAGGAGTTCCTTTACTTCTTCTGGAGTATCAGGAGGTTTTTGCCTTCGTTTTCGTTTTTAGGGTATTCGAGAAGTTACCCTGCTTCAAACGATGCCCTGGGGTGCGGCTAAGGTGCGAGAGCTTTGTTCCTTCGGCCGATGGTCTGGCAGTTGAACGCGACCAGGGCCCAAGAATGTCACTCGGTAGGTCCGAGGAGCTCAATAGCTAAGGTCGCTCCGAGGTTTCGAGCGACAGGGTGTAGTCCTTGGCTTTGGCCAAGGTTTGGAGAATTTGTAGCTCGGCCCAGCCGAGGTTCGGAGAATTTTTTTCTCGGCCCAGCCGAGGTTCGGAGATTTTACTTGTCCCTGCCAAGGTTCGAAGAATTTGTTGCTCGGCCCAGCCGAGGTTCGGAGAATTTTTACTTGGCCCTGCCAAGGTTCGGAGAATTTGTTGCTCGGCCCGGCCGAGATTCGGAGATTTTTACTTGGCCCTGCCAAGGTTCGGAGAATTTATTGCTCGGCCCAGCCGAGGTTTGGAGAATTTATTGCTCGGCCCAGCCGAGGTTCGGAGAATTTTTACTTGGCCCTGCCAAGGTTCAGAGAATTTGTTGCTCGGTCCGGCCGAGGTTTGAAGATTTTTACTTGGCCCTGCCAAGGTTCAGAGAATTTGTTGCTCGGCCCAGCCGAGGTTCGGAGAATTTTTACTTGGCCCTACCAAGGTTCGGAGAATTTGTTGCTCGGCCCAGCCGAGGTTCGGAGAATTTGTTGCTTGGCCCAGCCGAAGTTCGGAGAATTTTTACTTGGCCTGCCAAGGTTCGGAGAATTTGTTGCTCGGCCCGGCCGAGGTTCGGAGATTTTTTACTTGGCCCTGCCAAGGTTCAGAGAATTTGTTGCTCGGTCCAGCCGAGGTTCAGAGAATTTTTACTTGGCCCTGCCAAGGTTCGGAGAATTTATTGCTCGGCCCAGCCGAGGTTTGGAGAATTTGTTGCTTGGCCTATCCGAGGTTTGGAGAATTTGTTGCTCGGCCCAGCCGAGGTTCGGAGAATTTTTACTTGGCCCTGCCAAGGTTCGGAGATTTCCTGTTCAGATAGGTAACTCGGTCGTGCCGAGGATTGGTGAGTAGCACCTATTTCTTTTGCAATCTTTGGCAATGTAATGCATGATGATTCATGTTGAAAATTATGAAAATACGTGCCAACAGGAAGGTATAATAAGGTATATCAAAATGGACTTATAGAGGACATACCCTATTGATAATACTTACGGAGGTTGTCCGAGTTCCACGTCCGGGGGACAAGCTTTCCGTTTAGATCTTGCAGCTTGTAGGTTCCCGGTCCAATGATCTCCGCTACTTGGTATGGGCCTTCCCAGTTTGGTGCCAGCTTTCCTTGTTCCAGCGGTTTGGAAATAGAGGCTTTCCGGAGAACAAGGTTGCCAGGCAGGAAGGCTTTCCCTTTGACTCTGGAGGCGTGGTAGCGGGCCACCCTTTGTTGATAGGCAGCCACTCTGATCCGGGCCTTCTCTCTGATCTCCTCTATCAGGTCGAGGTTGGTGCGGAGCTGTTCGTCACTAGCTTCCTCTGAGTAGCTTTCCACCCGCAGCAAAGGGAGGCCTATTTCTACAGGGATGACGGCCTCCGTGCCGAAGGCCATCCGGAATGGGGTTTCACCTGTGGGGACTCTCAGGGTGGTGCGGTAGGCCCACAGGACATGGTGCAGCTCATCCGCCCACCTGCCTTGGGCTCTGAAAAGGCAAGCTTTGATCCCCTGAAGGAGGGTCCTGTTGGTTACTTCCGCTGCTTCGTTAGCTTGTGGATGCCCGACCGAGGTGAGGTGGTGACGGATTCCGTGCTCCTCACAGAACTGGCAGAACTTAGAGTTGTCGAATTGCTTGCCGTTATCGGTGATTATAGTGTGCGGGAGGCTGAATCGGCAGATGATGGACCTCCATACAAAGTCTCTGGCCCGTGCCTCGGTTATTTGTGCAACCGCCTCCGCCTCGACCCATTTAGTGAAGTAGTCGATGGCGACGAATAGAAATTTCGGCTGCCCCATGGCGAGTGGGAATGGGCCGAGGATGTCCATTCCCCATTTGGCGAAGGGCCGAGCGGAGGATATAGGAACCAGGTCGGCGGAAGGGAGTCTTTGAATGCTTGAGTGCCTCTGACATGGGTCGCAAGCTCAGACAAGATCGTCTGCATCCTTCTGCATAGTCGGCCAGTAATAGCCTTGTCGTAGCACCTTGTGGCATAGGGACCGGCTTCCCAGGTGGTTGCCGCAAATCCCTTTATGCACTTCACGGAGAACATAATCTGCCTCGGATGGGCGGAGGCATCTGAGCAGCGGCATGGAGAAGGATTGTTTGTAGAGTTGATCGTCAATCAACACGTAGTGGGTGGCCTGCAATTTCAGCTTTCTAGCCTCTCTTCGGTCAGGTGGAAGCGACCCTTCTTTGAGGTACTTCAGAATGGGATCGAACTATGATGGTTCGGCTTCAACTTGCATTATTCGATCGGCTTTCGCGATGCTGGGCTTCTCCAGGGTCTCCAGGTGGAACTTTTGTTCGGCGTCCATCGACTCCGCGGTCGCCAATCGGGACAGTAGGTCGGCGCAGGCATTCTCGGACCTGGGAATCTGAGTGATTTCAAACTCGGAAAAATGGGAAAGCAGGGTCCGCACCTCTTGAAGATATCGGACCATGTTTGGCTCTCGAGCCTCAAATTCTCCTCATACATGGCCGGCCACTAGCTGAGAGTCGGCGAAAGCATTAAGCTTCTCCACCTTCAGGTTGCGGGCGATTCGGAGACCGGCTAGCAGGGCTTCGTACTCAGCTTCGTTGTTGGAGGCCGAAAAAGAAAATCGAACGCCGTATTCAAAGGCTGCCCCCTTCGGACTGGTAAGAACCAGGCCAGCACCAGAGCGGTGAGCGTTAGATGACCCGTCGACATGGAGAAGCCACCGGGCTCCAGATTTTGGCTCCTCGGGGGAGTTTGGGGTGGAACCGTCCTCCGTGATGGTACACTCAAGGAGGAAATCGGCTAGCACTTGAGCTTTGATGGCCAGGCGAGGCTGAAAGTGGATGTCATGCTCGCTCAACTCGACGGCCCACTTGGTCATTCTTCCTGATGTCTCGGGGCGGTGGACCACCGCCTTGATGGGTTGGTCAGTCAGGACCATCACAGAATGTGCCTAGAAGTACGGCCGCAGCTTCCGCACTGAGGTGATCAAGGCCAACACCATTTTTTCAATCCTGCTATATCTTGTCTCCGCATCGCGGAGCAGCTTGCTGACATAGTAAATCGGCTTTTGGACCTTGCTTTCCTCTCTGACTAGCACCGAATAGACGGCACCTTCTGAAACAGCCAGGTACAAGAACAGGGTCTCGCCTGGGCTTGGACTGCTGAGGAGTGGAGGCGAGCCGAGGTATTTCTTGAGATCTTGAAATGACTTTTGGCACTCAGGGGTCCACCGGAAGTTCTTAGCCGATCGAAGGGTTTTGAAGAAGGGGAGGCATCTTTCGGCCGAATGCGCCACGAAGCAGTTGAGGGCCGCTATCCTCCCAGTTAGGCGCTGGACCTCTTTAATGGATGCCGGGGGCGCCATTTGTTGGAGAGCTTGAATCTTTTGGGGGTTAGCTTCGATGCCTCGCTGGGAGACCATGAAGCCGAGAAACTTCCGGAATTAATGCCGAAGGCGCATTTGGTTGGATTGAGCCTCATCCCATACTTGCATAGCATTGCAAAGCTCTCTGAGAGGTCCTCAACATGCCGCGATGCTTCTTTGCTCTTGACCAGCATGTCATCCACGTACACCTCCATATTCCGGCCGATTTGCTCCTTGAATACTTTGTTAACCAGCCTTTGATAGGTGGCACCTACATTTTTAAGACCAAAGGGCATGACGCGGTAACAGTAAGTACCTCGGTCGGTTATAAAGGCGGTCTTTTCTTTATCCTCGGGGACCATCTGGATCTGATTGTAGCCTGAATAAGCGTCCATGAATGACAGCATTTGGTGACTTGAGGTGGTGTCCACGAGCTGGTCGATCCGGAGAAGAGGGAAGCTGTCCTTCGGGCAGGCTTTGTTGAGGTCAGTAAAGTCGATGCAAATCCTCCACTTGCCGTTCGACTTCTTCACCATGACAACGTTTGATAGCCAGCTTGGATAATTTACCTCCCGGACGAAGTTTGCCTTGATGAGTTTGTCTACTTCTTCTTCAATGGCCATTTGCCGCTTCGGGGCAAAGCTCCTCTTCTTCTGCTTGACGGGCCTGTGCATCTCGTCCACGTTAAGACGATGGACGAGAACCTCAGGGCTGATCCCTGACATGTCAGAGGCGGACCAGGTGAAGAAGTCAGCGTTGCTTCGGAGAAACCTGATCAATCTGTGCCGAAGTTCGCCCTTGAGCAGCGACCCAATTTTTATATTTTGGTCGGGGCGAGCCTCATCCAACGGCACCTCCTCCAGCTCCTCTGCTGGTTCTCCTCGTTGTTCGGTGAAGTCCTCCCGAGCATCTAGCCCATCAACCTCCGGCACTTTGGACTGAAGGTTAGTAACGAAGCATTGCCGAGCCATGGCCTGACTTCCTCGAACAACTCCAACTCCCTGCTCGGTGGGGAATTTTATGGATAAGTGTGGGATGGAGACAACTGCCTTGAGGGACATTAGGCCGGGCCTGCCGAATATCACGTTGTATGGGGACCTGAGTTTGGTCACTAGGAAGTCCGTGTAAATAGTGGCTACAAGAGGCCAGGCTCCTGCGCGGACCGTCAGGGTGACGACCCCTTCCGGGATGATGACGTCGCCTGTGAATCCCATTAGGGTGGAATCCACGGCTCGAAGGTTTTCCATGAGTAGTTTCATCTTGGCAAACACATCGAGGTACAGAACATTCATCGAACTTCCACTGTCAACAAGGATCCGGCTTACATCATAGTTATTTAAATTGAGGGATACAACTAATGCGTCATCATGGGGGAACTGTATCCCTTGGAGATCATCGTCGGAGAAAGAGAGCTCACCGGTCCGCGCCTTCTTCAACGCTGATCCTTCACCATCATCCCTAGGGTTTGATCTGCCGGCCTCTTCGATCATGTTGATGCGGCCGATCACGGGCGGATTTGGTGAAGGAAGAGGTTGTTGAGGTTTGGGCTGGCAGTCACCTCCTTGTCCTGGCTCGGGTGCTCTCCTGAACTAATTCAGTCGTCCCCGCTGGATCAGCCTCTTGATCTCATTTTTTAGCTGCCAGCATTCTTCAGTATCGTGGCCGTGCTCCCGATGGTAGCGGTAATACTTGGTGGGGTCTCTTCGGGTTGGGTTCCCTCGGAGAGGAGCTGGCCGGGGGAGCTGGCGCTCTATTTCCATGAGGATCTGTGCCCGGGGCACGGTCAGGGGAGTGTATCGATCGAATCGCCTGGGTGGGCTCCGGGAGCAATTCCTCGGCGGTAGTGGGGGAACTCTTTAGCGGCGAGGTGGACTCGGCCGACGGGCGGGACAGTGCCTATCAGGACCTTTGGGCTCCTTCTTCTTTGTCAGCTCGGCGCGGGCAACTCTCCGCGATTCTTTGACCCTAGCGTATTTGTCCGCCAGGGCCATCATATCAGAGAGGTTAGGGGGGTAGCTGACTTCCATAGCCAGGTAGAAGTCGCTTTCCTTTGAGACTCCACCCGCCAAGGCAGACATAGCCACCTCATGATTAAGGTGGTCCACCTCCAACATGGCCTTATTAAAGCGGCCAAGATAATTTCTCAAGGACTCCCCCTCTCTCTGCTTGACTTTGGAGAGGGAGTCAGATCTTCATCGGTGGCGGCGGCTGCTGACGAACTGGCCAATAAAAAGATGGCTCAGCTCGTCAAATGAATCAATGGAACCTGGCTTCAAGGCATTGAACCAGGTTCGGGCAGATCCTTTGAGGGTGGAGGGGAAAGAGCGGCAGAGGATCGCGTCGGATGCTCCGTGGAACATCATTATTGACCGAAAGCTGCTGAGATGTGTTGAGAAATTATTGAAACATAATTGCCCCAACTTTATTGATTTTGATGATTTCCAAAAGCCATGAGTACCTTAAAGAAAACAATATGTTTATTTATCAAAAACCTTGAGCTTATTCAAATTGAAAGGAATGAACTATCAATGGTTATATCAAATGAGTTTTGAATCTATTAGAAAAAGAAGTTTCAAGTTCTATGCTTAAAAGATTCAAAAAGGAATTTTTATACATTATATTCAATCGATGAATTCTTGAAACATGTCTTGAATCCATGATAAACGTCATATTTAATGTATTCAAGTCAAATTTATATTTTAAATTTAATTGGGACAAGTTTTAAAGTCAATCAGAACATTTTTCTGATTTTTGTATCGGTCCCGAGCCGACTCAAGGGTTTCCGAGTCGACTCCCCAATTGCCTGATTTTCTCGAGTCGACCCTTGGTTTTCAAGAGTCGACCCCTGAATTCTTGCGAGCCGACTCCTGTCTGTGCGAGCCGACTCCGCTCAAACAACAGAACCCATGTTTTTTGAGCACTTCTCGAGTCGACTCCCCATTTTCCTCGAGTCGACTCCCGACTTTCAGGAGCCGACACTTTGTTTTCGCGAGTCGACCCTTCAATGCTTAAAATGTTTCTATTTTTGGTAATCGACTTCGAGCCGACTCCCACAAAGCTCGAGTCGACTCCGCGAATTCTGGGCGCGATTTTTAACGATGACACATCAGCCCCAACGGTAAGATTTTTGAATAACGGCTATTTTTCCTTGTCTCTAACGGATATATTTTTGCAGATTCTATAAATAGAGGAGCTCTTTTCAAATCAAAACAACCAAGAAAAAATCGAAAAGAATATCATTTGAAAAGAGGGAAAAACAGAGCATATTGGAAAAATCTTTAGCTCAAAGAGAGTGATTCAAAAGGAGTGAAATCCAAGTGAAAGATTCGTCTGCTCCTTCATCATTCCACAAAGTCAGAAGAAAATCCAAGTGCGTTTCAAAGGTCAAATCGGGGATTTTCAAAAGAGAAAAAGCTTCATCTCAACTCCAAAGTCTTCAACGGTCAAGAATCTAGCTGAGGCGTGATTCAACACTTCTAGAGGAGTTAAAGAGAAGAAGGAAGAAAGCCCAAGCATCTACCATCTGCAATATTATCAGGCTTTTCTAACCTTTATTATTTTGTACTTCATTTGTATATTTGCTCAAGGGGAGCACTTATTGTTCAAACACTTCTTTTATTTGTTTGCTGATTCAATCAGTGGATTGAATTAGTGGAGGTTGGTATACCTCGTTACAAGCCGGAGTGCTTGTGTTGGGTTAGTTGTGAGCCCGTAAAAAAAACGTGTAGGGTTTTGTGCTGGTAAGCCCGAGTTAAAACCAGCTGGGTTCGTTGTGCCCGGAAAACAACAAGTTTGAGTTGTGAGCTTGGAAAACAACTCGGCTGTAATCTAGAGAGATTATAGTGTGGACCCAAGTGAATCTTGGGAGTGGACGTAGGTGCTGGTTGCGCCGAACCACTATAAAATTATCTTGTGTTTGCCGTGCCTTATTTTCTCTATCTCTATCTCTCTTTATTTGCTTGTGTATTGATTTTAGTTAGCCTCTCACTTGCACATCTTGCTAACTAATCAATTAAAGTTAAAAAGTCTTAAATTTTTAAGAACCCAATTCACCCCCCCCCCTCTTGGGTTGCCATCTGGGCCAACAATTGGTATCAGAGCAAGTGCTCATTTAGAATTTGATCTCACGATCAAGGGCTAAAGATCCATATGGCAACACAAATTGGTTCAAGTTTTGCTGAAGGTCATTCTACGAATAGACCTCCTTTTTTAATGGAACCAACTATTCATATTGGAAAGCTAGAATGAGAATATTCATTCAAGCTTCTGATTATGAATTGTGGGGAGTAATAATAAATGGACCTAGTACACCCACACACCTTATTGATGGCACTATTGTTCCTAAACCCGAAAGGGATTGGAATGATAATGATAGGAGAATGGCACAACTAAATGCTAAAGCCATTAATATTTTATATTGTTCCTTAGACTCAAATGAATTCAACCGAATCTCAACTTGTAATTCCGCAAAAGAAATTTGGGATAGGTTGGAAATACTCATGAAGGAACAAACCAAGTAAAGAATCAAAAATAAATATTTTGGTTCATAAATATGAATTGTTTACATGGAACAAACTGAAACCATCACATGCATGTTCACTAGATTTACTGATATTGTGAATGGTTTGAAAAGTCTTGGTAGAATTTATTCTAATGCTGATCTTGTGCGTAAAATTCTTAGGTCACTACCAAGATCGTGGGAAGCAAAAGTCACTGCCATCCAAGAAGCAAAGGACCTCAATGCACTACCTTTAGAGGAGCTTCTAGGATCCTTAATGACCCACGAGTTAACAATGAAGCAGCATGTTGAGGAGGAAACAAAAAGAAGGAAAACTCTTGCCCTCAAGACTGCAGAAATGGAAGAGAGCAGCAGTGAAAGTAATGATGAAGATGATGAGGAAACTGCTCTCTTGGCCAAAAAATTCAGAAGGTTTATGAGAAAAAGGCCCTTCCATAAAAAGAAATTTGGAGCAAGATTTGAAGGAGAAAAGGATAAGAAAAAGGACAAGGAGAAAGAAAAAGAAAAAGAGCCCTTAGTATGTTATGAGTGCAAAAAGCCAGGGCACTTTAAGTATGACTGTCCTTTACTGAAAAAGGCCTACAAGAAAAAGAAGAAAGCATACATGGCAACATGGTCTGATGAATCTTCCTCGTCGGAAGAAGATGAGCAAAAGGAAGTTGCCAATATTTGTTCATGGCCAACGACGACGACAACGACAATGAGGTAAGTTCTGAAAACTCAAATGATGATTTACATTTGATGAAATGTTTGAGGCTTTCAATGAACTTATGATTGATTTTAAATCCTTAAAGAAAAAGTATAAGTTTTTGAAAAATGACAATATTAGTTTAGCTAAAAGTAAAAATGAATTAGCTTTAGAAGTTAAGAACTTAACTAATGAAAAAGAAGAACTTAGGAAAGAAAGAGATAATCTTAATCAAGAAAAAGATTTATTAAAATCTGAAACTAAAAACTCAACTAAAGATTTAAAAGATCAATAGAAACTTTAGCTTTAGATAAAGAACAGCAAGCTAAAGAAATTGACTCTCTTAAGAAAGATGTTAAAAAATATAAAGACATTGTTGAGAAATTCACTTTAAGTTCAACTAAACTTAACATGATCCTAGATAGTCAAAAAGCTGTTTTTGACAAAGCTGGTTTAGGATATAACACATTAAGGAAACAGAAATCTCTAAAGAATATTTTTATAAAAGCCAACCAAAGTAATATAACTTGTTTTAAATGTAATGAAAAAGGTCATAAATCCTTTGAATGCAAAACGTTAAAAACAACAAGTTAAATATTAAAGCTAAGAAAATATGGGTTCCGAAAGGAACAATTTTTATTGCTGCTAACCATGAAGGACCCAAGAAAGCTTGGGTACCTAAGCATAAAGTTTGATTATATTGCAGGAATGTCTTGTAGCCAAAAGATCAAAGAAAAAGTGGTACCTTGATAGTGGCTGCTCAAGACATATGACGGGTGACAAAGATGAATTCATCACCCTGGAAGAAAAGAAAGGTGGAGTTGTGACGTTTGGCGATAACGGTAAAGGTCAAATTATGGGCCTTGGTAAAGTTCGCATAACTCCATCTATAGTTATTGATAATGTACTTTATGTTAATGGTTTGAAGCATAATCTAATTAATATAAGTCAATTATGTGATAAAAATTTAATGTTTCATTTAAATCTTCTATATGCACTGTAACTAATTCTATTGATGATAGCATTGTATTTACTGGTTATAGACATGGCAATGTTTACTTAGTTGACTAGAAAAATTATCTTTGAGTGATCATTGCTTAATTGCTGACAATGCTAACATAAATGAAATTAGTTGGTTGTGGCATCGTAGATTAGGTCATGCAAGCACACACCTTATTTCAAAACTAATTAAAATGGATTTAGTTAAAGGATTACCTAAACTAGATTTTGAAAATAATAAAATATGTGATGCATGTCAATTTGGAAAACAAACTAGAAGTTCTTTTAAATCTAAAAACATTGTTTCAACTTCTAGGGCACTAGAGCTACTTCACATGGATCTTTTCGGACCAACTAGAACCACAAGTCTAGGAGGAAAGAAATATGGTCTAGTGATTGTAGATGATTATTCTAGATATACTTGGGTAATGTTTTTAGCTCACAAAGATGAGACTTTCTCGATTTTCCTGAAATTCTTTAAGAAAGTCACAAATGAGAAAAACACTACTATAGTATCTCTAAGAAGTGATCATGGAACAGAATTTGAAAATCACTTATTTGAAAATTTCTGCACTGAAAATGGAATTAATCATAATTTTTCAGCCCCTAGGACTCCACAACAAAATGGTGTAGTTGAAAGAAAAAATAGGACTCTAGAAGACATGGCCCGTACCATGCTATGTGAAAGCAACTTACCAAAGTATTTTTGGGCGGAAGCAATTAACACAGCATGTTACATCTTAAACAGAGCTTTAATAAGACCAATATTAAAGAAAACACCTTATGAATTATGGAATGAAAGAAAACCAAATATAAAATACTTTCATGCATTTGGATGTAAATGTTTCATTCATAATAATGGTAAAAACAACTTAGGAAAATTTGATGCTAAATCTGATGAAGGAATTTTTCTAGGTTATTCAACAACTAGTAAGGCATATAGAATCTTTAACAAGAAAACCTTAGTAGTTGAAGAATCCATTCATGTAGTTTTTGATGAATCTTTAGCAACTGGATCTGAAAAGATTGATGATGAGGAAGATACAAACATAATTGAAAAAGATCTTGAAAAACTTAATATTGAAGTATCTTCTGATCATGAACAAGAGGCTAAAGATGATGATTCACATAAGGACGATGATGTCAATATTGATCATAATGATGTAGATCTTCCAAGAGACTGGAGATATGCTCATAGTCATCCTAAGGAATTGATTATAGGCGATCCATCTCAAGGAATAAGGACTAGATCATACATGAGAAATATTAGTAATCATCTTGCATTTGTATCACAAATTGAACCTAAAACTATAGAAGAAGCTGAAAAAGATAATAATTGGATGTTAGCAATGCAAGAAGAACTAAATCAATTTACAAGAAATAATGTTTGGACCTTAGTTGAAAGACCTAAAAATCATTCAGTAATAGGATCAAAATGGATTTATAGAAATAAACTAGATGAAAATGGCATTGTAATTAGAAACAAAGCTAGATTGGTTGCTAAAGGATATAATCAAGAGGAAGGTATTGATTTTGATGAAACCTTTGCACCTGTAGCTAGATTAGAAGCCATTAGGCTATTACTTGCATTTGCATGTCATATGAATTTAACTTATTTCAAATGGATGTAAAAAGCGCATTTTTAAATGGATTTATTAATGAAGAAGTTTATGTAGAACAACCACCAGGTTTTGAAGATCACGAGTTTTCAAATCACGTTTTTAAATTGCACAAAGCTTTATATGGTTTGAAACAAGCACCTAGAGCTTGGTATGATAGGTTAAGTAAATTCTTAATAGAAAATGATTTTACAAGAGGAAATGTTGATAAAACTTTGTTTTTGAAAAGAAAAAGTAAAGATTTACTTGTAGTACAAATATACGTAGATGACATTATTTTTGGTGCTACTAACGATTCTCTTTGTCAAGAATTTGCAAAGTTGATGCAGGGAGAATTCGAGATGAGCATGATGGGAGAACTCAACTTCTTCCTTGGACTCCAGATCAAACAAAGCAAAGAGGGAATCTTTATCAACCAAACCAAATACACAAGAGAACTACTCAAAAAGTTTGGTATGGAAACAATGAAACCCCTCGGAACTCCAATGAGTCCTTCATGCAAGCTGGACAAAGATGAAGAAGGTAAAAAGGTTGACCAAAAGTATTATCGAGGTATAATCGGATCCCTTCTTTATTTAACAGCAAGTAGACCAGATATATGTTTTCAGTATGTTTATGTGCTAGATTTCAATCTGAACCTAAAGAATCACATTTAATAGCTGTTAAAAGAATTTTAAGATATCTAAATGGAACTAAAAATGTAGGTTTATGGTATTCTAGAGATTCCACATTAAACCTAATTGCATATTCAGATTCTGATTATGCTGGATGTAAATTAGATAGAAAGAGCACAAGTGGTGCATGCCAATTCTTAGGTAGTAACTTAATCACATGGTTTAGCAAAAAGCAAAATTCAGTTGCATTATCAACTACTGAAGCTGAATATGTAGCAGCTGGAAGTTGCTGTGCGCAAATCCTATGGATTAAGCGACAACTTGAAGACTATGGTATCACACTTGATAAAACACCCATAAGATGTGATAACACTAGCGCAATCAACTTAACTAAAAATCCAATTCAACACTCAAGAACAAAACACATAGAAATTAGATATCATTTTATAAGGGAACATGTAGCTAATGATGAAATTTGTTTAGATTATGTAAACACTGAAGAACAATTAGCTGACATATTCACTAAACCTTTAAATGAAGAAAGATTTTGTTATCTTAGAGGAGAGTTAGGAATTTGTAACCCTTTTGAATAAATTTTGAAACCTCTAAGGAAATATATCTAGAATTCTTTCAAATTCTCAAAATCTTAAGGAAATTTTATCTAGAACTCATATCAATTTGATCTCTCAAAGTCCATGATTTTTAATCATACTCAAAGATCAAATTTGGACTTATTCGGATTCTCTGAATCTTAATCTAATTTTTCTCTGAAATTGTCTGGGAGCCGACTCGAGAGTATCGGAGTCGACTCGAGTTTCTGCTGAAACTCAGGAGTCGACCCCTCCTCTGAGCGAGTCGACTCGAGATCGTGTCCGTGCTCTGTGACTAGTCGGGAGCCGACTCCACACTTTGCGCGAGTCGACTCGACGTGGTCCCAGTCGATTTATTTAGGGCACGAGTCGACCCGACGGACATTTCATTCTTTCCAAATCTTCCAAATCCTCTCCAAAGCTTTCCCAAAACCCTCCAAACCTCAAATAACCTCTGATTAACCAATCCTTCAAGATCAATGGCACCCAAAACCCGAGCTAGCTCGAGTGGCGCCGGTTTGAAGAGAAAGAGGACCGTTCGACGACCCGTCCGCGAGCCGTCTACGGATTCATCCTCTACCCCTTCTGCTAGTGATCCTCCTGCTCCAGCTCCTACCCCCAGGTAGATCTTCTAGCCAGTAGGATTGTCACCACAGGAAGGAAAGGTTGATTTTGAATTGTTTGAGAATGAAGGATTCATATTGGTAGACAACTAATTGAGATGGGATTTGAGATATTTGTTCATTGGACTGTCCCACCTACCCTGCTCTTGTTAAAGAGTTTTACAAGAATTTGTCCAGAGGAGATGATGGCTTGGTGAGCAAGGTTAGAGGCATTGGTCTGAACATTACATCCTCTATTCTATCTAGATTATTGAATTACCCTTGTCTGGACCATCTACATTTGCCCCTGAAGATAGATCTCCAGCCCTCACTAGGCTATTGAACCGAAATTTTGAAGGATTTGAAGAAGTATTTGCTAGTCAACTGCCTTTGGAATTAAGATTCTCCACAACATTTGCAGCAGGATTTTGTTTCCCAAGACCGGCAGATTCGACTATGTTTCTGAGAGAGATATTTTTGTTATGGATGCTGTTGTTCTGGGAAGCCCATCAATCTACCTAGGATGATAATTTGGTATATTGCAGATTGTGGCGGGAAAAAGAAATCAAGCTTACCCTATGGCATGGTTTTACTAAATTATTTCAAAGCCAAGGGATTGTTTCAGTGATAGTGAGCCAAAGAAGGAGTTAAGACATACAGATTATTATACTTTGGCTACTATTCATCGCATGGGGTTTGTTAAGAAAAATGGAAGTTGGGAGAGAAAGAATGTTACTGAGGACAGAGACTAGATGCAGAGGCACCCAGACCTTCTATGAGACATTCATCACCTGAGCCTCCTCAGTGCTCGTCTGTTCCAGAGTCTGTTCCAGCTCCTGCTCTGATTCTACCCTGCTCCTATTGTTGCTCCTGCTCAGTCTTCTACATTTCATCTGGTAGTTTTTCTGATACACAGTTAGATCAGCTTCGATCATTATTCAAGTCTGAGTTAAGTGATCATGAAAAGAGACTGAAAGAAGAATTTAATGAAAAGTATATGAATTAAAAGAAGCCTTATATTCTCTCAGTGATCGGTTGCATCGATTGAGTCTACTCTCAGTTCATCTACCAGTTCCTTAAGTGAAAATTTAAAGAATATCTTTGGAGAACTTAAGGATATCTGCGGTGACTCGGAGACATACCCAATGCAACGCCGAGCTTCAAGATAAAATTACATCTGCTTGTACTTTTGTTGATGAAAAACTCAAAGACTATGTTAGACTTCAATGTGAAGGGATGAAGCAGATTGTAGATCACTTGAATAGAATTACTAGAAGAAATTTTTAAGTTTTCATGTAATCTCTTTTTGATGTAATCAAGTTTACTTTCAATGCAATGAGCAAGTTTACATTTTCATGTACTTTCATTTTGAAGTAATGAGAAAGTTTGATGCATTACTTTTGTCTATTTCAATTGTAATATCCTTGAATACTTTGAATGATTATCTTCAATTGATAAGTTAAATAGAAAAAGATAAAGAATGTTATTGATATTAAACTTCCTAACCTTTTTGTTGATTACAAAAAAGGGGGAGAGTTTTTATTCAATCGTATATGCCTTCAATTCAATCAAAGTTTAATTTTGAAAAGGAAAGCATAAGGGGAAGAGATAAATTGAATTTCATAAAGAAATGCTTAAGTTTCTGATTTTGAAAAATTTTGAATGATTTATAAAATTAAGGTTCATAGGGGGAGCTACCTCATTGAGGGGGAGCCTTTCCATGAACACAATAGTTGATTTTGGAATCACAAATTTTTTAATTTTATAATGCATATACTCAATGTTTTTGTCATCATCAAAAAGGGGGAGATTGTTGAGAAATTATTGAAACATAATTGCCCCAACTTTATTGATTTTGATGATTTCCAAAAGCCATGAGTACCTTAAAGAAACAATGTGTTTATTTATCAAAAACCTTGAGCTTATTCAAATTGAAAGGAATGAACTATCAATGGTTATATCAAATGAGTTTTGAATCTATTAGAAAAAGAAGTTTCAAGTTCTATGCTTAAAAGATTTCAAAAAGGAATTTTTACACATTATAATTCAATCGATGAATTCTTGAAACATGTCTTGAATCCATGATAAATGTCATATTTAATGTATTCAAGTCAAATTTATATTTTAAATTTAATTGGGACAAGTTTTAAAGTCAATCAGAACATTTTTCTGATTTTTGTATCGGTCCCGAGCCGACTCAAGGGTTTCCGAGTCGACTCCCCAGATTGCCTGATTTTCTCGAGTCGACCCTTGGTTTTCAAGAGTCGACCCCTGAATTCTTGCGAGCCGACTCCTGTCTGTGCGAGCCGACTCCGCTCAAACAACAGAACCCATGTTTTTTGAGCACTTCTCGAGTCGACTCCCCATTTTCCTCGAGTCGACTCCCGACTTTCGGAGCCGACACTTTGTTTTCGCGAGTCGACCCTTCAATGCTTAAAATGTTTCTATTTTTGGTAATCGACTTCGAGCCGACTCCCACAAAGCTCGAGTCGACTCCGCGAAATCTGGGCGCGATTTTTAACGATGACACATCAGCCCCAACGGTAAGATTTTTGAATAACGGCTATTTTTCCTTGTCTCTAACGGATATATTTTTGCAGATTCTATAAATAGAGGAGCTCTTTTCAAATCAAAACACCAAGAAAAAAGAAAAGAATATCATTTGAAAAGAGGGAAAAACAGAGCATATTGAAAAATCATTTAGCTCAAAGAGAGTGATTCAAAAGGAGTGAAATCCAAGAGAAAGTTTCGTCTGCTCCTTCTCATCATTCCACAAAGTCAGAAGAAAATCCAAGTGCGTTTCAAAGGTCAAATCGGAGGATTTTCAAAAGAGAAAAAAGCTTCATCTCAACTCCAAAGTCTTCAACGGTCAAGAATCTAGCTGAGGCGTGATTCAACACTTCTAGAGGAGTTAAAGAGAAGAAGGAAGAAAGCCCAAGCATCTACCATCTGCAATATTATCAGGCTTTTCTAACCTTATATTATTTTGTACTTCATTTGTATATTTGCTCAAGGGGAGCACATTATTGTTCAAACACTTCTTTTCTATTTGTTGCTGATTCAATCAGTGGATTGAATCAGTGGAGGTTGGTATACCTCGTTACAAGCCGGAGTGCTTGTGTTGGGTTAGTTGTGAGCCCGTAAAAAACAACGTGTAGGGTTTTGTGCTGGTAAGCCCGAGTTAAAACCAGCTGGGTTCGTTGTGCCCGTGAAAACAACAAGTTTGAGTTGTGAGCTTGGAAAACAACTCGGCTGTAATCTAGAGAGATTATAGTGTGGACCCAAGTGAATCTTGGGAGTGGACGTAGGTGCTGGTTGCGCCGAACCACTATAAAATTATCTTGTGTTTGCCGTGCCTTATTTTCTCTATCTCTATCTCTCTTTATTTGCTTGTGTATTAATTTTAGTTAGCCTCTCACTTGCACATCTTGCTAACTAATCAATTAAAGTTAAAAAGTCTTAAATTTTTAAGAACCCAATTCACCCCCCCCCCTCTTGGGTTGCCATCTGGGCCAACAAGATGGTCGTTCGGGTTAGAAGAGCCGTGGTAGGGTTCGACGGCTGGTAGTTTAACATGGGAGGGAATTACTTCCTCCATGATCCCTTTGGAGAAAGGGATGCCCTGCTCTGCTTTGGGCTGAGGCGGATGGGCCTGCTTGGCAGCATCTAGCTCTTGACGCATCTCCTGGATCTGTCGACGGATCTCCTCTTTAGCGGTTAGAGGAGGAGGGCGAGAGGATCGCAGGAACGACGTCGAATCATGGTGGGAGGAGAGAGGGACCGGGCTCACCAAGATCTAGGAGGATCCCTGTCGTGGCCGCCTCGCGGGACTGGTTTGTCCCCTCTGGATCGATGTGGGGGGTTCGTGGCTTCATACAGACTGGAGGAGGAAGTCGCTGGCGAAGAAGGAATCGCGGCCTCCTTATGAAGGTGCGGAGCGGGAGGAGCTGTGAAGCGCTCCTGGACCAGGTGAGTCAGGGCCTGGACTTGCTGGACCAGTGAGGCGAACTGGTCCTGGGTCACCGGGATGACTGGCAGCGATGGAGTTTCAATTGGTGGAGGCTGTGTCGCTACACTGCTTACCGGATCAGGCCTCTGGGAAGCGGCCTGGTCTTGGGCTTCAGAGGTTGTTCTTCTCCGATTGGCCATTAGAGAGGTTCTACTCCAGATTGAGATCATTATCTCCTTTCTTCAAGTTTTAACGGGACTTGAGGCCCTTCCTCTAGCGCCAATATGTTGCCACCGGGATCCATCCTCCGACTCGAGCGCGGTCGATCTCCTGGGGCGGACCTGCACAGAAGTCCTCACGCGAGAGAGGCGTTAGGGATGGCCCTCCACGGAAGACCCTCCGACGCTCAAGTCAGTGGGGGAAATCGGCGATCAATCAGAAAACGGGAAGGTGGATCTCTCCGGGGAGTCTCTCCAGGGGCGGCCGATCGGGAGCTCTAGAGGGGAGAGCACCGACGAGCAGCTGATGAGAGTGGAAGAGAGTGAGAGTGAGCGCATTCCTGAGAGAATCTGGGAGTGTCATATTTGTAGGTTGTCACCTGGATCTTGAGCGCCTTCTGGAAGGTTCGAAGGTTGTTAGGATACGGAGATGGATCGAATCAGGCCATTATGGGGCTGTTGGGATCCGTATCTTGTTTGTTAAGGGATCGATGGCTAGGAGAGCTACTTGATGGCTTGGGATCTGGTAGGTGCGTAGGTCCCAGGTAGCCGTATTAGGCTCTAGACTACTTTTCAACATGATTCTTTGCCTGAGATGCTGTTACGATAGGCCTAGGCTCTCCTACGTCAGGTTCTGCGGAGGTGAGTATTGGATCATGGATCGCTCAGTGAAGCCGAGCTATAGGTAGCTCAGAAAAAGTGAGCCATGGGAGGCTCGGGGAAACTGAGCTAGGGGAGCTCGGGGAAGACGAGCTGTGGAAGCTCGGGGGAGCCGAGCTATGGAGGCTCGAGGAAGACGAGCTAGGGGAGCTCGGGGAAGACGAGCTGTAGAAGCTCGGGGGAACCAAGCTATGGAAGCTCGGGAGAGCTGACCTAAGGAGGCTCGGGGAAGCCGAGCTAGGGGAGCTCGGGGAAGATGAGCTGTAGAAGCTTGGGGGAACCGAGCTATGGAAGCTCGGGAGAGCCGAGCTAAGGAGGCTCGGGGAAGCCGAGCTAGGGGAGCTCGGGGAAGATGAGCTGCGGAAGCTCGGGGACATCACGGCGGGCGAAGGGATGGGGTCGGTCTTAACCTCCTCGCACAAATATTGATGTAATAATGATTTTACCCCCAACATTTTTAATCTTATTTGAAATGAAATCGATAGTTGAGGATTATATAAAGATATATAGAAGGGCTTGGGTTGCGATCATCATCTTGAGAACCGAAATAATCCACCCGTTTTAAGGGAGATAATTAAAACTGGAATGTTATCCACCAATTATGCCGGCACAGCATAATTGATGATAATGCTGACAACAATGACGGAGAGAATAATTACATAATGATATTAATTTTATGGGACAATAGCCCCATAAGTTGGTGCTCTTTGTGCTTTGGGATAGGATTCCATTCAAACCAAATAAAAAGCATGATTCCCACTCTAATATTCCTTGCCTTGACTTGTGCCATATTCAGAATATCAGGGCCGATAATCTAGAGGTTTTCACGAACCAAATTCATAGTTTTCCTAGTTTTAGGATTAATTTCATCTATCTCCTCTTTAGCAGCTATGGGTGTATTTGTATCTCCACTAAATGAAAAGGATTTATAATTTATTTTTAAATTATGATTTAATTTACATTTCATCATGCCATTTAAATAGTCATTAAAGTTAATAAAAAATGATCATACGACTATCCTTACTGACCCTAGAAATGTTTTAATTAAATTGGATTTGATTAAACAATCATTAGTTATTTTATGATTATCATCTACTCTTTGTAGTCACATGATAATTACATGATCATTTTTCTATTAACTTTAATGCTTATTTAAATGGCAATGGTAAAGTATAAAGCAAATCAGAATTAGGAAGACAATTGCAATATTTTTGAGAAGTTCAATACATCATAGTTCATATGAGCTAAATAGAATTACTTCATATTTTTATGAAGATTCGACACCATTAGACATTCTTTTGCTTTCTCTAGTTCAGCGATGCTTCTCCAAATTTGGTCACCCCACACGGTGATTGCCATCAGAGTGAATGACATTTTATTAGGGATGGGGTTCCCTAGTTTTGTTCCCTATTTAGGTTAGTTCTTTATTGATTTGTGTCCTCAAAACTCAAATATTCTTCCATTTCAATCAGGATAAACTTTGTTAGTAATTAGAACTACAGTGGTTCGTGATCTTGTTTGTGCTTTAAGATTTGCCGCCCCCAGTGTCTATGTCTGTGATCTTTGGCGACCCTTGCCATCCTCCGTGATCCAACCTCACCGGATTATGGCTGACGTTGCCCCCTCCCCTCCCTTGACTTCGGATGAAGCTAATGTAGGATAGATGCCATCGAGAGGGACAGCGGAATCCTGCTTTACCTAGGTTACCCCCTCCCCTCTGCTGGCTGTTGTAGCGGAGCTGGAGAGTTGCTTCCCCGACATAGTTCAAGTACCATCAGGGGCACTGGAGGAGAAAAAGTCGAAAACTGGAAGAAGAAGGCTATTCTTGCCAAGGCCTTTCACCGTTGGGTGCCTCCGGATGCAATCATCCAAGAGTTCCATCGGGTTGGTGTCCCCGGAGAAATCAAAGCTGTCTGCATGGTTCATAGATGCTACATCTTCAGCTTCTCCGACACTAATGCGAAGGCAATGGTACTGGGGAGGTCATGGGTTGCCAACGGCCAACCCATTGCCACCGAAGACTGGAGAACAGAGTTCTTCCCGACCGTGGACTCTATTTCCATTTTTCTGCTCTGGGTTAGGATGTCCATTTTTCTGCTCAATCCTTTTGCCAGCTGGCCAATTTGTCTTCTTTGACTCCTCTGCCAAGAAGAAGATCAGGGGTGGCTTCGATCGAGCATGCATGAGGATTGATCTTCAGAAACCCCTGCAGCCGGGAGTCCAAGTGAGGGGGAATCGCACTCCCTTCTAGCAACAGTTTTCATATGAGCATCTTGAGGGGATTTGTTCCCACTGCGGATCTCTGCATCTCTCAGGCCCCTGCTCACCAACTCTAGCTTCAGATTCTTCTTTGGTTGCTTCCCATTTTGGGCCATGGATGGAGGCTCTTCGGCTGCAGAGAACCTTCCTTGCCAATCCTCTGGAACCGAAGAGGAAGCCCCATGCGACTGCCAATCCCAATGGCTCTTCCTCTTGACCAATCCAGACGGATGGTTGGCAACAACTAGTGAAGCTAGCTCACCGGAGAATCCATAATCCTATTGCTTTGATGCAGATGACTGATGGGATGAAGTCGGGTGCAGAATCAGTGCAAATACCTAAGGGAAAGAAGTCGGGTGTTAAAGGTGTTGGAGCCATGCCGGCTGGAGGCCAGCGTGCCGATTTGACTAAAACCATGCCATTCCCTGAGTCTAAAACTCAGGCAGAGGATGGTGTCTGTTAGCCACATCTGATAACAAAGCTGGCCACTAAGAACCCTTTTGCCATTCTTGGTACCGACAAATGGACTGGAAGGCCCATAGTTTGTAAGGATGCTAATCCAGGTCCATCTAAGCGGGCCAAGCCCACAGAATCCCAAACTCAATGAGTTGTATCCAAAACTGATAAAAGAAAAGGAAAAGCATTAGCATCTGGTTCAAACACTAAACCGAACAAATTTATTTTTTTAGTATGTTTGGACTCAACTCAGGGCCTTGTAGTTTCAGTTTGCACAAATGGTCAGCCTTCCTGCAGCCAGGGTATGGTTCAGGATGGAGAGAAGGTTGTGCTCTCCTAGCCTACGAAGTTGGAGGGATGAAGTCATGAGTCTGTAGTCTCCTGCCTCAAGGATGCAATCCAGGGATAGGAAAAGGCTACCCAGATCTTAGCTGCATCCCCCTAGCCACCATAGCTGAAGATCTAATGGAGGACACCTTAGTGATGGATTGTCTTACGCAGACGATCGAGGGTGGAACCCTGGCTCTGGGATGCCTCTCTAATCATGATATGGTGGATGACCAGGCTGGGTCCCAACCTCTCCCAAACAGTAAATGAAGATTCTAATCTAGAATGTAAGAGGAGCCTGTAAACACTTATTTCGCTTATCCTTTGGAAGATTGATGCAGTTACACAATTTTGATATCTGTGTGTTTTTATAACCCCGATTGTTGGATGACAGTTTAGCCCGAGTTTGAAGACAGCTTTCTAGATCTTGGTATTCTTATGCAGTGGAATCTAAGGACCTATCAGAAGTTATTTTGGTTATTTGGCGCAATACCTCCATTAGGGTGGATGCCTTCCATCAGTGTAATCAGCAAGTTACTCTTGTCATTTCAGAGGGGATGTCTGACCCCTGGCTTCTCTTGGGTGTTTATGTCAGCACTGATTTTTGAAAGAGGCATGTTCTTTGGTCCGAAATCTTCTCTATTCTTGCTTAGAGTATTCCAACTATCATCGCTGGTGATTTTTAATTGTATTATTGGGGCCAGTGAAAAGAAAGAAGGTCGCTAATTTGTTAGCTCAGTAGATATTACTGAGTTCAGGTCCTTCATTTCTTCTGCTGGATTGCTGGATTTGGGATTTTTGGGTCCCCAATTCATCTGGTATAACAATCGTCAGGGTTTTGCTCGAGTTTAAAAAAGACTGGATAGAGTTATGGCCACAGCCCAATGGCTTCAGAAGTACCCTTCTAATGTTGTTACTCACCTACCTACGATCGCCTCGGATCATTGCCCTATTTTGATATCCACTAATGCTGATAATCAGCAGCGGGGACAGTTTTGATTCGAGCAATTCTGGAGCTCCTATCCCTTGGCTCAGATCCTCATCTCCCAGGTTTGACGTACGCCTATCAGATAGAGATAGGCACTGAGCCATGCCTGGCATGGCACGGCCTAGGCCCACTGGGCCGCACCAAAAATGGGGTTGTGCCTGGCATGGAACTTTAATAAATGGGCCATGCCGGGCACGGCCCATAAAAAAATTGCCAACCCGGCATGGCACGGGCCCTAACGGCCTTAACTGGGCCATACCTGGCATGGCCCACCATGGGCTGGGCCAGTATGACTTAGTTAGAGCCATTTCTAGAAACGGCTATAAACAATCATATGGGGGAATTTTGACATTGTAACCCTCCAACAACCATATAATAGCTATATTGAAGGATATTTTTAAAAAAATTTTAGGGACTTCTATAAATAGCATATTCCTCCCTCATTCTCACCATACCAAAAACTCTTCTCTCCTTCTCTACTACTACTATTTCTCTCTTCTAGCAAGTGCTCTAGCAATTTAACCTGTTAAAATCAATATCCTGTTATATCTGCCATTACACGGGATATTTTAGTTGTGCCGATGTTCACAGTAGCATCGAAATCCGCTTTCATGTGTTCTGGATGAAAAGAGAAGTAAGATGACTAGCGAGATGGTTGAGACATTTCTCTACTTCAAAGATTGGTTGGATGCTGAGGCGAGGCTTCAAGATAAAGGTGGACATGACTTAACCAGCGAAGATGATAATGACACAAATACTACTGATGAATGAGTCATCTTTATTTTTATAATTATATATTTTTATTTTTTTAATTATTAAAGTGAGTCATCTCTATTTTTTCCTTTCTTATTGTATTATGGAGGTCAGACCTAGCCCCCCTTTCTTCATGTACCATTTTGATTTTAAATTAATAAACTGGTAGGGGTCTATACCAAACCCCCCACCATTAAGTGATTCATATTAATAAATTTCTTTATTCTCAATATTTTTTAATTTATTTAAAAAATATTTTTTTACTTTATTTTTTTATTAGGCCTTTATTGGCCGTGCTGGCCTAGGCCCCTGTGGGTCGGGATGGGGCACGGCCAGCACGGCCCATGACCCGGTTTGTACCAAGCCGTGCTTGCCCATGGGCAGCATGGTCCGGTGCCCAACTCTACTGTCAGAGGCAATACTCCTTATAGGTTATCTAGGCATCTTAAGCTTGCAAGGCGCATACTATCTAGTTGGGGATTTGGTGAGGAAGATTGAGCTAGTTGAAGATGATATTACCACTCTCTAGGTTAAGGAGGATCAGGAAGGTTGTCTACCAGATTTCGACCTTACGTCTCTTCAAGAGAAGCTTGCTCTTCATCACTCTCTTCTTCAGCAGCAGGAGATCTTCTGGAGACAAAGGTCGTGGATTCAATGGATTCACGAGGGGGATCACAATACTATATTTTTTACTAGGCCACCCTGAAATGACGTGCTGCTAACAGGATTCAGTGGCTTACTGATGAGGAGGGCCATTATCAGGAGGATATTCACGTTATTTGGAATTAGTTATTTCACTTCTTTCAGACTAGATGGACTAAGCACACTGGTGAGGGGGCTCTGGTTCATCAGGATTTGAATTTGAAAAAAGTATTCACTCATAAGAATGGCCTTCTTATCAGGCCGATCATAGCGAAAGAGATTCGGTAGGCGTTATGGGATCTTGGGCCTATAAGGCCCTTGGGCTCGATGGGTTTTTGCCCTTCTTCTTCTGCCACTATTGAAATGTTATTGGCCAGGATGTAGTCTCGGCCATTCAGCATGCCTTCCAATCCAAAGCCATTCCTGATGACTAAAATCTGACTTTCATTATCCTAGTGCCCAAACGTACCAATGCTTCTACTCCTCAGCACTATCGGTCCATCAGCCTGTGCACTACATTGTATAAGATCTGTGCGCAGATCTTAGTCACCCAACTGCGAGATGTGATACCCTGCCTTATTTTTGCTGAGCAGAGAGCCTTTATTAGAGGGCGTAGCATTTCAGATAATGTCCTTATAGCCCAAGAATTCATGCATGATCTTCAGAGAGCCCCTGCCAGATAGTGCCTTATGGCTGTTAAGCTTGACATGGAGCGAGCTTATGATAGACTGAGCTGGGCTTTTGTGCACTGGACTCTTCATGAATTTGGCTTTGATGGCCTATTTATTGACTGGATCATAGCCTGCATACATAGGCCATCTTTCTCTATGATCATTAATGGTAGCTAGACAGACTTTTTCTATTCGACGGTGGGGTTGCATAAGGGATGCCCTCTATCTCCTTTTTTGTTCATCCTTGCTGTGGATGATCTATCTCGTGCGCTCTATTAGGCATAGCTAAAACTTCGCATTGTCCCCTTCATGGCTAGCCCTCTAGGTCCCTTGGTCTCTCATCTCCTATTTGCTAATGATTGCATCTTGTTAGGCCAGGCCACTGTTCATATTGCAACCATCTTTGCATCCATCATTCAGCACTACTATTGGGCTTTTGGACCTAAGGTCCACCTCCAAAATTCTTTGATATGCTTTAGTCCAAAGACCACTGGCACCACCAGGGAGGCCATCCTTCATACCTTGGGAATATATAGTCAAGCTAATCGATTATATTATCTAAGATTTCTATCATAGAAAAGTGGCCATGTACTAGACTACACTCATATTGAGCATCGGGTTTGAGACCGTATTGATGATTGGCAGATCATTGGCTTATCCATGATGGCGAGGATCATCCTTATCCACTCGGTTCTTATTTCCCTCCCTTTGCATCTTCTATCCAATGTTGCTATCCCGATTACTTGTCTGATGATGATATTGTCTGAGGAGGATAGAGAGATGCTTCAGGGACTTTCTCTGGGCTTCCATGCAGGATGAATATGGTATTCATTTGTAGGCATGGAACACTTTTTGCATGCCGATTTTGGAAGGACTTGGAATCCAGTCTCTAACTATTAAGCAAGAGGTTTTGATTGCTAGACATGCTTCACAATTCCTACTTGATTCGCACTATTTATGGAGCTCTTTTATGCGTGCTAGATACAGTGATTGAATGCCTTATATGGGTTCCCAGCCTTTTTGTGGTCATTTTTTTCTGGAAGGAGGTCTATCGGTGTGCACCGACTATCCTGAACAACACCTTGTGGATGATTGGAGATGGAACCTTGATTGATATTGTTTAGAATACTTGGATTGCTGATCTTCCCCTTTCATGATGGCCTACTTTCATTAGCACTGATGTTCCTAGCTGTATGAGGGTTATCGATCTGATCTTTCAGGACCTCTCATCATGGAACACTCCTACGGTGACCTTCTTATTTGGTGAGCAGCTAGCTCGCCGAATTCTCTCTATCCCACTAATTTTGGTGCATACTTCTGATATCTGATTATGGCGGAGATCTTGTTTATCTAGGGCCCCTACCAGGACCTTATGAAGGTCTATAGGCCATAGCCTCAGTGTACGATGGATGCTGCATAGATCTGAAAGCTTCATATCCATTCCAAGGTTTAGGTTTTCATATGAAAGCTTGCATGGGATTGTCTGCCCACATATTCTCTGCTCTTTGGGAGGGGCATGCTTATTCTAGCTACTTATCCATTGTGTGGACAGAAGGAGGAGACTACAGATCATGTCATCTTCATCTACCCCAGAGTGAGACGGATCTGGCACATGATTAGCTACTTCTTTAGAGAGGATGCTATGGGTCCTTGTCGATCTCTCTTCCTGAGAGATCTTCGAAGGGGTAACCAGCAGAAGGTTGCTCTATGGGCTGCTGCTGCTAATCAGATATGGCTATCGCGAAATCGGCTCATTTTTACTAATGATATTATATCTTCACATAGGACAGTGTGGAATGTCATATCCTTATTGTCTGAGTTCACACCCCATTGCTATGCTTCTGATCCTAATAGCTCTGGCCACTGGGGTTCCCCTACTGCTACGGCAGCAAACCGGCTTATGATTCTTATCTTTTGGGAGCCCTTCCAGCATTTGTCAAAATCAATTTCGAAGGGAGCATTCGGGAAAGACTAGCTAGTTCAACTTTTGTGATTTGAGAGAGTGATGAGCTTTGTTGGTGGTAGAAGGGTTTAGTCTCCTAGACTCCTCTATCCCTTTAGCTGAGCTCTATGCAGCTTGGGCTGGTGTTTCCTACGCGACTCGAATCCTTCATGCTCATAGTCTCCTCATTGAAGGAGACTTTTTTACTATGATCCGATGGATTCGAAAGGAGTGTTGTAATCTAGTCCATACCAACCCTTTGCTCTATGACATCTGGACTACCCTTCGGGATATCCATAGAGTCCAGATTCGTTATGTCTATTAGAAAGCCAATTCTGCTATGGATTAGGTGGTGGCCTCAGTGGCTCATCATTTTGGCTTCTAGTCCTGGAACCAGAAAGATCTCTGTCCTTTTATTTTTAAAATAAATATTGCTTTCTGATATATCTGGGCTGACTCGCATTAGGCTAGTGTGAGCATCCACTTGTACCAAAAAAAAATCATGATAAATATGTCAATTCGATCCCTGATTTAGTAGTGGACAATCCCTTGGTCTAGTAGAACGAATCTCGAGGCCTCTAAAGTCTATGATCCCCCTAATAATCTCTCGTGCCCTATCCAAGTTGAGAAGGGTGCTCCCAAAGCCAGACCTGCTTTATTTGTGCATATTGTAGTGAGCTTAGTCACCTCTACAAAGACTGCTGGAATGCTCTAATTAGTCTTCTGTTAGTGTGTGTCCTATATCCAATTGGATTAGATGCTAGTTTGTACACATTTCTTTATGAATGCAAATCAAATTTATTGTTTTCTTTATCTATCGAGATATTATATATATATATATATATATATATATATATATATATATATATATATATATATACCTATGAGATAAAGTCCAAAAGAATGTGAACTGTGCATATAAAATTTGTAATAGAGATTGTAAATTGTGAGATCCAAAATTGTACATTATGGTTTGATTCTCTAAATTTTTCTAGTCGATGCGTAAACAGAACTGGGAACTATTGGACGCCGCTAAGACTAGCACACATTGCATATCTTCACTCTTGTAGTGAGTAGCTGATCTTGCAAGCTGAAGTATGAAGATACTTCGATAGGTGTATGGATGCTCGTTATTGTAACGATGCATTGGATGACCTGCACAAAGATCCTATATGAATATTCTATATAATATCGATGGTTGATCCCTGATGACGGTGGTGTGAGTGATCCTTTGACTTGAGATCTTTATTGCACCTCATGTAAGGAATGTCATGCTTTAATGACATGTAAACATTGCTCTAGCCATGGATGGCAAATATGGTATCGGTTGGATATAATTTGAAGCACATGAAGGTGATGTTTGATTAAGATAGGTTTCATCTTCCTTGATAGAAAGGGTTATATCCTACAGCCACTTGATGGATTAAATTGACTATTAAATCCTTGCAATGTTGAGTTGAAATTCAAAATGGTTTCGAAGTTTCAATTCATGTGAGTCAATTTTTTCTAAGATCAAGTAAATAAAGATCAATTACATTGTTGATACATTTTATACCACAGATTGATCTGGGATATGTGACGAAGAGATTAAATCGTACGGTAATCATTCATGGATAGGTGTTGATGACCATGTCAACAAAACCCTTAACACTTGGATGGTCATGATGCTTTGCTAGAGGCCACTCATGATCTATAATCATGAATTCTTTGATTTGATCAAAGAATTGATTTGGACAAAGTATTGACCAGGTCATCTTTAGGGTTAATATTAGGGACATGATTATTGCCAATGTATCAAGGGACCTAATGGGTCACACGCATTAAGGAGATTTTGGATGAAGTTAAAATGAGAATTAAGTTGGACTTAATTCAAATTAGATGATCAATTAATTATGATTAGGTTTGACTCAATTTTAATGAGAGAACATAAAATTGATGAATAGGATTCATCATAAAGGAAAGAATTTTATGTTCAAGAAAAAACTTTTTGTACATGTGATGTACATATAAAATTTATTATTTGGATACCCAATTAGGCTTGATCCATGTGATGGATGGCTTAGATTAATTGGGATTTAATTAAATTGGTAATGTGGTATTTAATTGGATCTTTATGATGGCATGATTTGATTCATAGAATCCAATTGAACCGAGGGCTAAGATCGTACCACGTGAAGAATGGATCCATGCTCATATGATGGACATGACCCATCTTCACATCATGGAGGAGGGAACACCCATGATTTTGGCATCATCATGAAGCTAAATTCAAGGTTTAGGGTTGGTTTCATAGGATAACCAATTTTTTATTTTTTAGGGATGCAGTTTCGTGGTTGTAATCCTAACATTATCATGATAACAAATATCCTAATTTTGTTAGGATAATTTGTTATAAAAAATATTCTAAATTTGTTAGGATAATTTGTTATCAACTTGATATGATTGAATGGTAGGTGGTTGAAACAAAATACTCTTTTTTATGAAACCATACAACCTCCTCTTCATGTATAAAAGGAGAGAGACCCCCTTAAAAAGATACGACTAACTCCTTCTTTTTCTCTCTTAGATGTCTAACCCACTTTCTCTCTCTAAAATAACCTTTTTCTCTAGGATGTCCCTCTCTCTCTTGATGGGTTGAAAGCTCCTCTCTCTCTCACATCCCTCTTTCTTGGGTGGTTGAAGGAAGGCTTTCTCTCTCTTCTTAGTTGATTAAAATTTGATCTTGATCAAGAAATCTTTCCTTTCTTGATTGATCAAGATTTAATCTTGATCAATAAATTACTTTCTTTAATAGATCAAGATTTGATCTTGATCAAAAAATTATTCTCTCTCTTAATTTGGAAAATCAATTGAAAAAGAAAAGAGGCTAGTACCCCTCACTATAAGGTCATCATCCAATCCTGAAAGGACATCATCCAAAGATATCCGCGTGGATCATTATTAGAGGCCGAACGCCTGAACGACCAGTTGTAAATCATTTACTGGCTTCATCAGTATTCATCCCCGATAAAGAACACAGGTATGATATATTATTTAATCATGCATTATTTTTTGTTAATTGAATTTGTTCCTCGAGGATCTTGGACTTTGAGAATTAAATTTGTATTTATTTTATCTTTCGCTGCATGATATATAAATTTAATTCATATAAAATATATGAAAATTTTAACATCTTCAATGTCAAAAAGCCAATTACTCTTTTAGAAACTATCACTCGGAACATTACTTTCCCAGCTTGATGGATCAATTACTAGAGATCCATCATTTTGCAGAGGCTCACAAGTTTGGTTTAGGTTCAAAGGCACCTAGTAGTCCTTGCCCCCCTTCCACCCTTTTAGTGCCAAGTTGGGTTGAAATTCAAGATGCCTTTATCTTGATGGAACTAGAAGCTACTAGCATTCTGGAATTACATCTGATAGAAAGCCATATACCTAAGCCCAATATTACCAAAGCTAAGCAAACACTGGGGCACTATTTTTTCAGAATTAATTAGGGCATTTCCTAAGATCTCCAATCGATCATATTGTGCTCTTTTTAGCAAATTTCTCGTCTAAAGATTGGCTACAAAGAGTAAAATGAGGTAATAGATATTCCATCTTGATTCTACCATGGTCTATCAGAGATAGAGGGCAACCTCACCAACTATGGTTCAAGGCCATGATCCACCTATCGAAAATATTTCTTAGGATATGGAGTGGATTGGAAGTATAGTAATTGGGTTTTTCCTCTATGATGAGTATCTACTAGAAGCTTAATCAGGCATAATTTCTCATTCTATAAATGTTATTTTTTTTGTAAAACTATGAAAAATATTTCTTATTAATTTAAGTAACCATGGGTGAAAGGCTCTACATAACTTTCATTGACATCATTAAAGTAGTCCACGCAACCCCCCTCCCTTTAATCTGGCTTCTAGAGTCACTTACAAAGTGAATGGAGCAGTTCCTTAAGTAACCCTAAGGATGAATTAATTGTCAATAGATCAATCGAGGAAACAATAACTCGTTCAATGTTGTCAGGAACATATATTGTTGATTCTGCCTCGCTTATCCTCCTTTGCTTTAAGAAACCCCATTTTGCTATCAAAAAAGACTTGATCTGTTTCATTGACTCCCCTTCTTCCTGGAGTTTATCTTGCCCTAGCAACCTGTTCGAAGGCATTCAGATGATGAGGAGGAGCGAATGACGTTGATCGGGAAGGAGGGGTGAAAGAGGTGAGCTAGAATAGGGTTTCTTGAGTGGGTTAGGAGAAGGGCTCTGGAAAGAAGATCGGGGCGCTGAAAAGATCGAGGGAGCGATGGTTTTAGGATAAAAAACTTAGCAGCGATGATTTTAGGGTAAAAAGCTTAGCGACAAAAAATTTTTGCCGCTAAAACCAGGGTAAAAAAAATGAAATGTAGCGATGAAAAATTTTTGTCACTAAAATTAGGATAGAAAGAAATGGGACTTAGCAATGGAACATTTTTGTCGCTAAAACTAGGGTAAAAAAAACTTAGCGACGAAAAATTTTTGTCGCTAATATTAGGATAAAAAAAATTAAACTTAGCGATGAAAATATTCCGTCACTAAAATCAGGGGAAAAAATGATACTACAAGAAATTCATGAAATAGAGACGCAACTTTGCGACCCAAGAAATCTGTGATACAATTTAGCGATGCACTAAATTAGTTGCTAAATAGCGATGGATTTAGCGACTCAAAAAATTTTCATTGCAAAATAGCGACGATGCAATTTAATGCGTTGCTAATGAGTTGCTAAATAGCAATGTATTTAAATGCATCGCTGTTTAGCGACGCATTTAAATGCGTCGCTATTTAGCAACTCATTAGCGACGTACTTAAATGCGTCACTAAGGGTTTTAGGGTTTTAGGATTTTAGAGTTTTAGGGTTTAATTAGGGGTTTAGGGTTTTAGAGTTTAAGATTAGGGATTCATGGTTCAGGGATTAAGGGTTTTGTAATGAATATTTCGATCAATATTTGAATGTAATGAAATTTATAACAATTTAATTTTATTTTAAAAATTAATTAATGATGCTATTGTGACAAAAATTTGTCATCACAATTTTTTTTAAAAAAAATTTATTCATAATTTTGCGACACCTTAGCGATGCAATTTGTGTTGCAATATTACGACGCAATTAGTCGCAAAATTGCTACGCAATTTGGAGTCGCGAATGCATCGCTAAATTACGATGCATTATTTTTTCGTAAAATAGTGATGCATATTTTTGCGTCGCAATGTCATCGCTAAATAGCGACGAAATTACGACGGATTGCTATTTGCTACAAAATTTACGGCGATGGCCAAAATGCATCGCTAAATGGAGCGAATGGATTGTAGTGTGAAACTTAGCGATGCTAAAATAAATTTTTCTTGTAGTGTGAAACTTAGCGATGCTAAAATGATCAGGTCGGAGGCATTAGAATGACGAGAAGGAGCAAATGGCGTCGATCGGAAAGGAGGGGTGAAAGAGGTGAGCCATGGCTAAAATTAGGGTAAAAAAAAAACTTAGCAATTAAATAATAATTTTTATTACTTTTATTTGTTGATCCATGACTGACCCGAAACTATTTGTTATGATGGTAGATCCATCGCTATTTTGCTTTTTTTGCTCTTTCCTTATAGTGGATAAAGATTATTATTTAGGTTTATCCGGATAAAAAAGTGCTAGCTGGATCGCGACGTGTATTGTCAGTTCAATCGGCATGAAAATTCAAAACATCTCTTAATCACTTCGATCCTGTCCAATCAAGGCATCCGTCAATAATAACCAAAACTTTCGTCCGTGGTAAGATTCGATGCTAGAGCAAGGAACCGAGTCATGCATCGATCGGGCATTCCTATTGCGGATAAGCCTCTAGGGGAAAAATAATAGAGAAAATATTGGCATCTTTTCCAAACGACGAATTCTATCCACCTTTCCCGTGACTTGTACGCACCGAGCTCTTCTGCTACAGGGATCCATGGCACGTATAAATTTAGCGGCCAAGCCCTGGAAGCATTTTGAGGCCAGCGATCGATCGAACACGATCTCCCGGAGACTCAGACGTCCTACAAACTCAGACGATCGAGATGGTCAGTTTGTATCCCTTTCTCGCACGCGTTTAGACCAGTGAATTGTGAGCTGATCTGATTTTTTACAGTGAACTGTTTCTAACCCTTGTGTTGTCCATCGTTCTCCGTCCGCAGCCCCACTGGGTTGGTTGTGGCATCCATCGCCCCGCCTCAGGCGGCGGCGGCGGCGGCAACGAAAGTGACATCTACCGCCTTGCGCATGCGTCGGGTGGCGGCGGCGGCAACGCAGGCGGCATCTACTACCCTGGCTCGAGCGGCAGCGGCAACGTGGGCAGCATATGTGGAGAGCACAACATTATTATTATTAATAACTTCGACTGCGGAAATTCTGGCCGTCCGGTTCGCCACCCTTGGCAAGAGGATGAGGACGAGGATGATGACGATGAGGAAGAGGACGAAAGTGATGAGGAAGAGGACGAAAGTGATGACGAAGAGGAGGAGGATGAATCTGATGATGACTGATGAGTAGCGACCAAATTTCAGACACCTTTTCTATATATATTTTCTGATGCCTATATATCATTGTAAGCCAAGTTGCACTGATCTATTTGTTCACGTTCACGTTGGGCCGGGGTCGGTGCTAGCTACCTTGTTTGATATGGTAAACCAGTGCGATAAGTTCTAATATAATAAGAAGCTGGTGACTCAGTTTGCTCCTCGCTTGAATGAATGGTACAAAAGCAGCTTGAAAATGGTATAAAAGTTTGCAGCAGCGGCAGGGCACCTGTTTCTCTTGCAACTGCATGCTCCCGCGAAATTTATTTCTTCTCTTCTTCTCCTCCTCTTTCTTCCTTCGTGTAGATAACTGTCTTAAAGAGGATGGGGTTTAGACCCCTGCATATTTGTTGATTTTAATTAAAGAAGTACCACTTACTGGGATCACACAAACATATATAAAAAATTATAACCCCAAAATCTTTCCAGTTTTTTAACCTTTTCCCCTAAATCTTTGCGAGGTCGCTTCAAACTAAATCTGAATGTATGCAGACCGAGCTCCTATTATGGTCCACAGATGGGCGACAGAGGCTTGCGGTGATTCTACTCAATCTTAATATTGTTTAAAATTATAAAATATGGAACAACAAAGAGACGGAGGGTTATTGTTTGTCTTAAGCATTAAAGAAAATAGTCATATTATATACGGAAATTATTGCTAGTGTCTTAAAAATTTTAGTGGATACGACTGAGGGAAAATCGATGCCTTCTTGGAAGATTTGGTTTTGGTGTAACTATTTGCTTGATTTAGATTGAGAGAGATGTTTTGCATAACCTAGCTAGGTTTGCTGTGATTTGGATAGGTTAAAAATAGTTCGGGGCACATGTGATGCATGTGAAAGGAGGCCTGAATAAATGCAATTTTTTTTTTTGTTAGAATAATGGATGTGATTTCTTAACATCATGCAGTTGGTTTCAGTTCAAGGAGTCTGCAATTTATCCCTTTTTTTATCGTAAAATTAATTGGAGGTCAAATAGAGAGAGAGAGAGAGAGAGAGAGAGAGAGATTGTCAATTGTCTAACCACATAGTATTTGCGTAATGACATTATAAATTAGTGATACAGTACATGTAAAAAAAAGCATGAACTATTTTTCTAATCATCTTATTTTATTTGTAAAATATTTATATATCCTGATAAATAAACTTCTCAGTGTAAGTTTCTTATTTCTTCTAACTAGCCAAACTTAGTTTGAGGGTTGCATTAAGTAAAGTTGAGAGTATTAATAAAATTATAAAGAGTATAGAAGCATGGAGATATTTACGGTCCAAAATGTTTGCATTATATATAATAGCAACTTAATAAATATATTTTTACTTTATTTTTAAATAAGAGAAGAATTAAACTTAGGTCACTTATATCAATATAAGAAGCTTTATACATCAACTCAATCAGTTGACATCCTTTTTTTATCTAATAGATATATAAAATTAATTAACATATTATTTTGTGGGAGACATATTATGTAAAAAAAGAAATATAATTGTAATCAAAGACGAGGGACTCAATAATTATACACAAGATTCAATAAAAAAATAAAGCATAGAATATAATAATATACATACTTCAACAAATTACTAGGCTATCTGAGGTGAAGCGAGGTTAAGAGGTAGTTACTTTTCTATTAAAACAATGGATTCTTAACATAGATTTTTTTTCCCATGTAGAGTTAAAATAACAGAGGTTAAGAGGCAGTTACTTTCATAGGCGGCTCCAACGTTGCACCCTCGGGCCTCCTCTGTAGATGGCGCCAATGTTTTCGCCGCCGCCGCTTGCGCCGGGTCCGTAGATGGCACCGAATGAAGTTGCCGCCGCCTCGGGTGCCAAAAGTGTAAATGCTGTCGGTGCCTCCTCGGGCTCCGGATCCGTAGATGCCGCCGATGTTACATACACCTTCCTCTTCGAATCCCCTCCAACTACTCTGGTTTTTCTCGACCGTAATTCTAATTTTATTTGTAAAATATTAACTATAATTTAATTTTAATTTTATTTATAAAATCTTAATTCTAATTAGAAATATAATTCGGGCTCATAGAACTCAAATTTTTTTAATCCTAATCCTAACCCTATTTGTAAAATGTCAATCCTATTCCTAACCCTAATCCTATTTGTAAAACATCAATCATAATCCTATTTTTAAAAATCGGGTTCAGATTGAGTTTCGGATTGGGTTGATGGAAAAAAAGAAAAATACTTTTTTCAAAGTAAATAAACATCGATTATGGATCCCAGAGACAAGAAAACAAAATCCCTTGATGAACGCATAAGCTAGACTTAGGGCTTTAACATTGTATTAAAAAAAATCTTAACTGAAACAAAGAAAAAGAGAAGATGACATAAACAAAGAAGAGAAGGAGGCAGATAGTGAAACGAAATGTGCAGGTGGTCCGTCTTTATGTTTGTCCTTCTTTTCCTCGCCTGTGACCGACGGCCTTTCCCTTCTCGCCCTCAAGTTGGCCATCTCATATGATCTGATTGGCGCCCTCAACGCTCCCAAAATTTGGTACCATTAAGCTATACCCCCCGTTCGAGTAACCCTTGGGTTCGGATTGTGGTCAATCCGAACCCGGGTCAATTGCAAATTGGGCCGGATTAAAATCAGGTCTTTCGAGTTCGAGTTGGGCAAACATGAGTTTAAACGCTGTTGTAAATTGGGTTCGGTGGGCCTGGTTTGGGTTGAACCTGGCCCAAGTTGCACCCCTAATTCTAATCCTATTTTTAAAAATCAGATTTGAATTGAGTTTCGGATTGGAATTCGGGTTGATGGGAAAAAAATAAATTAAAATGCTTTTTTCAAAGTAAATAAACACCGAATTATGGATCCCAAAGATGGGAAAATAAAATCCCTTGCCGAACGCATAAGCTAAACTCGGGGCTTTAATATTATATTTTAAAAAAAGTCTTACCTGAATTGAAGAAAAAAATGAATGGGCCACGAGCACAGCCAATTCCTGCTACAGTTTTATTACACCTCGAAAATGCCAGCTCTTCATACATAGGCATTTAAAAAGGTATAGAGGTAAAAAAATTGGCCATATTTAGCTTCCCAGAAGCAAGGAAACAACTATTTGCCAAATAGAAACAACAGACAAGGTAACAACTCCGACAGCCAAGGCACAGGACGATGCAGAGGAAGACACCCTCTCAGAAACCACTTCACATCGGATCCTCTCTTTTTTTTTCTTTCACTTCATTGTTGCACATCCCACTTCCAAAGTAGAAAATGTCAAGGTAAATGAGAAAGGGATTAAGCAAGACACCATGCCGAGCTCATACCCTATTCTTGCGAAGAGAATGATAAGCTCACCTGCAAGATAGATAATAAAAAAACAAAAAAGCGAATAAGCCAATACTTTGCCCTGCGGTGAGAAATTGCAGCAGTTGAGGATGCGGGACTGACCATTGCTTGATTTGATGTCTTCACCAGTCACGGATGAAAGAGAACACTGAGATTCGTAATATCTGAGCCCCTATTCTATACAACTTGCTTTCGACTCGGGCGCACTGGTCATGGAAGGTATATTTTTAAAAAATCAGATTGTTATTTTATTTTGCGGGCTCCTCTTGCGAAAGGCAATAAAAGCTGAAAAAAGCTCCAATTCCAGCTTGCCTCCCGATGCTCACCACCGCAACCCGAAGCATTTTGAAAACCATCCCTCCACATTTACCAAAACACACTCCATCACATCTTCCATTAGTCCATTCACTTCTGTATGATTGAACCAACCTATGTCCATTTTCATCATTTCAAACACTAAAAACCCCTCTGGTTCGCAGAAGGCATAGCCTCCCTCTGCCTCTCTCTTCTGCTCTCTCTCTCATTGCAATGCATCATTGCAAGGATGGCGGTGCTGTAAACAAAGAAGAGGAGGAGGCGGGAAGTGAAACGAAATGTGCAAATGGTCTGCCTTTATGTTTGTCCTTTTCAATTCCTCACCTGCGACCGATGGCCTTGCCCTCCTCGCTCTCAAGTTGGCCATCTCGTCCGATCCAATTGGCACCCTCAACGCCCCAAAAAATCTGATGCCGATAAGCTACACCCATTCGGGTAATCCTCGAGTTCGAATTATCTCGGATTTGGGTTGACTACAATTCGAACCTGGATCAATTGCAAATTGGATCGGATTAAATTTGGATCTTTCGGGTTTGGATTAGAAAATATGAGTTTAAACACTGCTGTAAATCGAATTCGACAGACCAAAATCAAGTTGAACTCAACCCAAATTGTACCCCTACCTTCAATGCGGGAGCCGCCTCCTTCTCGACCCAGGTCCGAAGATGCCACCAACTCCTCCACCGCAGCCTGCGCCATGTCGAAAGATGCGACTAAACCTCCCACCCCCCGCGTTCTCCTGCCACGAGAGCAGATTGTCAAGCGTCAGTATAAATTCATTGATTCTTCAACGATGGATGCATTATAGCATACGCAAATATTGTTGGAAAATAGTTTTGATCTTTGCAAAAAATTCTTTCCTAGAAATTACGAGAAATATATTATAGAATTTTAAATGTAAAATAAAGTAAAAAACAAAAATAAGATATGGATCAAACCAGGACCGAGGTGTGTTAAACACTATCCTAAGGATCGAATTTTTGCTCCTTCGTACAGGTTGTTGGTGATATGTTCCCAAGGTACAATGACCCGGCTCGACCCGATCCTCCTATTACGAGCATGATAGTGTGAAGGTGCAAACCCAATGATTACCTTCAGATGCCCAAGAAAAGATTAATAAAATATAGAAATAAAATGAGATCAAAAAACTTATAGGGCTACTCCAAATCATTCTACTCCATCTTGAATCCTCAAGCCTATTTATAGGCTCGGCCCATAAAAGCTCCAACGGCTTGACCCATAATGGCCTTAAACCCCTAATAGCCGTTAGCCCCATATCACGTCAGAAATGGCTTACAAAATTAATTATTTGGGCTATTTCTGGACGTTGATGAACGTTGGCCTTCCAACGTTCACTCAGCGCAACGTCCGAGAGCGAAACTCTCGCTGACGTTCCCTCTTTTTTTTATTTACACTTTTTTTAATAATCCCTCACAAAAGTTTTAAATAAAAAAAATAAAATATAACAAAAATCTTAGGGCATCTTATACTGCGCAATAGGTTAGGTGTCCTATAGACTTGAACCTCACTTAGTATTGATTGTATACATCTGAAGGAACCATAGTGGATTAGACTTTGAACTAGGTCCTTTGACTCAGACTTCTACTAATCACACACACAGTATGGATCAATTGGGTTTAAGCGGTCAGCGCATATTAAAGGCCTTGTACTTAATACCTTGATTTTTTATCAGAATTCTTTATGGTTAGCCCAAACCTTTAGTGATGACCTAATATGACGATTCTCATATAGGTGAATCCTCCAAGGGTTTTTGTGATAATACCCTGCAGATAACCTATCTCGGATCCATTAAGAGTATGACTCAACCTTACACAAATTTACTTTGTCACTTTACAAGAGCACTCATCATAGGGATGAGATGAAATTTTTTTTAAATTTTATACTCTAACACGATCACTCAATCAGCTTCGTTTCTACCACATTGAACCTCATTCATGGGATCTCCAATCACAGAGGTTGGGTATCCACTGCTGGCGACCAAATAATGGGCTTAAGCCACATCCCCCTCGATGAATCTAGGACTCCACTCCTAAATAACTCTTGGTTAATTAATCTGCCAAATTATTCTTGATAAATTCCAAAGAGATAATTTTTTTTATTTGTCTTATAGACTTATGACAAAGCCGTATATGGCTTGGCAATGCTTGATATTCAATATAAAGCCATACAGAAAAAATATAATTAAAAGAGATCACAACTTTCAAACTAAAACAAGATAAAACATTGTGTAATCTCTCAATGGCCACTATAACAGAAAACACTTATCTAGAATAAGAAGACTTTTGAATTTATATAAGAATATAAATATATGCTCGCTTCTGAAATGGATCATCATAGCCATAACTTTTGCTTACAAATATCCGAAGATAAAATAAGCTTCTTACTTTGAGTGATTTTAGTCACACTTCTATACTATATCTCTGTTACAACCATATTGTTTTAACTAAAAAAAATAATATAAGCTTAAAACATTCAATGAATTGTAATTTATCAGAACAAAAGGATGCTGCAAAGCAATTAAACTTTTGTGGTGTTCTCAACGGTTTCATGAATATGAAATATCACGTGCTAATATGAGAGAGTAATTCTTATAAGGAATACCTGTGTTACATTATTGTTTCATTAGGTTGAGCAAATGCAAATTTGTGAGTTACCAAACAAATATCCACACTTCACCAAAAGTAACATTCAAATTGGAAATGGCATCAAGGCAAAGCAAAGTGAAATTGCTATAGGCAATATGAGATAATATAGGGAATGAGTTATATCCCATCTATTGTAGTATGAAAAGAATTGTGACTCATTATATACATATTACATACACTGATATACAGAAATACTCAACGTAAAATCAATAATAACCAACAATGACAAGTAAAAATATAATTAACATATTAAGAGTTTAATAACTTGTTCCATAGATTAAAGAGGTCATTATATTATCTCGACCTCTCATTACCTGGATCACCATTCTCATTCTATAGTATAGTCAATTACTTAACTATTAAAAATTATGAATTTTATTTTGCAAACTACCTTCCAATGACATTGTTTAACAAGTGCCTCCACATGAAAAGTTCTCACCACTGAACACAACAAAAAAGCATCCACGATTGTTGCACAGTCAGTTGCTTAAAAGATTAACCATTAACAGAGATATTTATATACGTCCCAGTTCTAGCGTCTAGGAAACAAGCTTAAAATACTTGAATATAGATGCCTTCATGTTTAAGCTTTTATTTTCTTGATTAAAGCCTGTCAATGCTCTCTACATGCATGTAAAGCCAAGAAAAATATATAGATAACAATAGCAACCTACACATGAACAACAATAATATTTCATAATGTGGACATGAACAACACATAATATTGATATTTACATAAAAAGGTCATTAGCATATGTAAAAATAGTGGCATGCAAGATGCAAACTATCGGGATCATCTGATCTTTACCATCTATACATTAAAATAAAAATTAACAAGCATCTACATACACAGCAGAAGAAAAACAAAAGACAAAACATGTATACATAAAGGAAAATCTGATCCTTAGTTGTTTGAAAATAGTTTTGATCTTTGCAAAAAATCCTTTCCTAGAAATTGATAGAAATATATTATAGAATTTTAAATGCAAAATAAAGTAAAAAATAAAAATAAGATATGGATCAAACCAGGACTGAGGCATGTTAAACACTGCCCTATGGATCAGATATTCGCTCTTCGTACATGTTGTTGGCGATTTGTCCCCAAGATACAACAATCCGGCTCGATCCGATCCTCCTTACGAGCACGATCGTATGAAAGTGCAAACCCAATGATTACCTTTAGATGCCTAAGAAAAGATTAATAAAATATAAAAATAAAATGAGTTAAAAAGAGCAACTCCAAATTATTCTAGGCTTAGCCCATAATGGTCTTAAAGATCTAATAGCCATTAGTCCCAAATTACGTCGACTTACAAAAATTAATTATTTAGATCGTTTTTGAACAGTTGGCCTTTCAATGTTCACTCAGCGAAATATCCGCAAGCGAAACGCTCCTTTTTTTTTTTAATTTATACTTTTTTCAACAGATAACTACGATTTGCTAACCATTTTATTTAATTATATGTTTATCTATTCATTTATTTATTTTACTTCTGAGACTGCGATAAATCCATGCCTCCGAGGGATCGCCGCTGTGAAGTAGCTAGGGATCACACCTTTCAAGTTGCTTCCAGAGGTCGGCCGGTCGATCGGTTTAAATAAAAAACACGCTTGGCATCCCGTTAATTAAGAAATGGAATAAATGTAGTCTAATTAAAAGTAAAAAAAAATAAAAGGAACAAGATCCTTTACCCAAAAAATTAAATAACAACAGAAATATAATCCAAAAGCTCCACTGTCTATCATTATATAAAAAAATAATAATTAAACAATATTTTATTTTGCAAATAAATCATTTGACAACGACAGGAGCAGATTCAACGGAGGCTGAGAGGACAGGTGTCTCTCTTGGTCTGACAAGTCGAGGAATCACAATTGGTTTCCATGCCTCCACTCTAATTATTGCTGGTAACACGACAATAATGCTAGGGAAAGCAATGGACTTGTGCTACAAATTATTTAGAAATATATGCGAATCATTTTTAGAAAGATGAGGACTAGAATCTTATCCCCTTATCTTGCCACCTTCTAGCTCAGCAAGAATGATGTTGATAACAACACCTAGCTACGGAGAGAACTATTACTATACATAGTGGTATTCATTAATTATTTAGGAATCTCACCACCTTGTTTTTTCTTTTTTTTTTTTTTTTCTTTTTTGAGGAGGTAAAGCCACCTGCATGGTAGTCTTCATGTTTTGGTATAGGATTCGGGTCAAAAACCAAAAAAAAAAAAAAAAAAGCAGGATTCCTACTTTTGTTGTCTTTAATTTGTGCCATATTCCGCGCACTTTGATTACTTTAAAAGCTTGCAGGTGCCATTGGTTTTTTTTTTTTCCGAAGGGGAAACTTAAAACCAGGTCCCCTTTTTTTTTGTTTTTTTAGCTTTTACATATCATGCATTTTATGTTTATTTTGTTAAACATCACGAGCAAATATGATCAGGGACAAAACATAAATTGATCGTGGAAATCAGAGACTGAATACCATAACACAGGGACTCAAAGCAGAAGAGGCAGTTCCAGGGACAAATATATATATATATATATATATATATATATATATCGCCTAGCTAATTATCTGTTGACATTTTACTTGGCGGCCCTGGTCTCGTGCAGTTTGCCCAGTGCACGTGATCGATTTGCTTCACCTTGTAGCTAGCAGCTCTTCAATGTCATTTTTGTAGTCTTCTACAATTAATCCAGCAATAAATCCTGTTGTACATAGCAAGGCATTGGATTGCCTACGACTTAATTTAGGTTTGGGTAGATAGTTGAATATTACAGTGAACGCCTACCCTGTCCTGACCCACATTAATATTTATGCGTCTGAAGTCTGAACCACTCTCACAACGGTTGATATATATATATATATATATATATATATATATATTAGTTGCCCTAAAAGAACAGAAAAAGAAAAATTAAGACATTCATTTTCTATCGGGTATTGTATCGTCGGTAAGCTAACGAACACATAATTAGCTTTTTCTTTCATTTTTCATTTTTTTTTTCATTTCAGATAACTGAAGCCTGCAAGCTTGCATTGCCTTCAGGCGGCCACAACACATACAAACGCAACCTATGATGGGAATGATGTCTGGGGCAGTAACAGTTAACCACCGCGCAACATGGGTGCCTACTATACATGGTAGCCACAGCAACATGGTCGCCAGATACAGTATCGGTGGCACAATCTTGGTACCTGCTTCGGTGAAAATCCTCGTCGTCTTGGTGGCAGAGTGAAATTGAAAGTCAAAATCATGCGGGTAGCTAAGAAACATCATCTTTTTTTATCTGACGTTCAACTTGCTCCATTCCCCAGCATCGACATGCACAAATGCCGTGCATCCAAATACCCTCAGATGGTTTAAACTTGTCTTCCCTTTAGACCATATCTCCTCTGGAATGCCTCCATCTAATCTGGTGTACGGTGATCGATTGACCAAGTAGCTGGCTACATCTACTGCATCAACTTAGAACATCTATAGAAGCCCTGCCTGTAGCCTCAAGCACCTTGCTTTTTTCAACAGTGTTCTGTTCATCCTCTTAGCCACCCCTTCTTATCGAGAAGTTTTCATCACCGAGAAGTGCCTTTTGATATCTCACTCCTCACGAAATCTCTGGAACTCCCTGCTGGTATATTCTCCACCACTATTTAACCTCAGAGACTTTACACTCCTACCCTGCTCCCTCTCCACCTTAGCCTTCTAGATTCTGAACCTGGTGAAGACTTCTGATTTCTCTTTCATGAAGTAGATCCACAGCTTCCCTAAGAAATCATCTATCAGAGTAAAAAGTATCTAGCTCCATTCCTTGCAGAAATCGAGGCTGGTCCCTAGACATCCATATGTACTAGCTTTAGGGGTTCTGCACTCCTAGCTGTGCTGACCAAGAACTATACTCTCCTCTGTTTTTCTATCTGACATGGCTCACAAATCTCCATATATCTTCCACTCAGGTCCAGAAGTAGTCCTCTCTTACTTAGTTATTTCATCCCCTATCTTTCATGTGGCCTAAGCGGTAATGTCATATCCTGTACACATCCCGAGGATCCTATTCCATAGCTGCTATTTTAGATTTCTCTGTCATCACAGAGCCCTCCAATCTGTATAGGTTGTTCTCTAGCCTTCTTTCTCTCATCACCATCATAGTTCCATTGAAGATGTTCAGAACTTCACTCCTGGCATGACTGCTGAAACTGTATCCAATCTGCTCTAGGTACCCCAATGATACTAGATTCTTCTTGAGTTCTGGGACATGCTTCACGCTAGTAAGAGTACGTACCATGCCATCTAATATCCTCACCTTCACTATGCCAATCCCTACCACCTTGCAAGGGTGATCATCTCCAAAAGTCACACACCCCTCATCAACCTCTGTGTAAGTGCTAAACCACGATCAGTTGAGAGTGTAATGATGAGAATAAGCTGAATTTAAGGTCCACATCTTTATATTATGCATATGACCATTTGATACCACAAAGAGATCATCCTCCACCTTCTGTTCTGCAACTGTATTCACAAATTCAGATCCTCCCTTTTCTTCCTTTCTTCACTTAAGACAATCCCTTTTGAAATGTCCTACCTCACCACACTTGTAGCACTTAGCCTTACCGTCCCCTAGGCCTGCTCCTGTCCCTGTCTCTGCCTGACCCTTCCCTAATTGATAGACCCTCTTGAGAAATAGTAACCTTAGTCATCTTCTTCCTCTGCTCATTCGTTCGAAGTACCGAGACAATACCTTAATAGAATAATGTCTCCTTTTTGTATAACAACGTCGTGACCAATGAGTCATGTGATGTGGGCAGCGAACACAATAGCAAAAGGGCTTTATCTTTCTCCTCCATTTTGACCCCGATATTTAGCAATTCATTGCTTACCTGATCGAATACCTAAATGTAGCTCAGTACATCTTCACCTTCTGACATCCGAAGGCTATAGAGGCATTTCTTCAATATCAACTTTAGGTATGTGATGCAGACAGTGTTTCATCGATCGGGGATCAAGAATGATTAATGCATGGCAACCCATTCGATCGGGGTACTCCTGAAACAAAATTTGTTGCACGTACAAGTGGTCTATTGCTGACAGCTATGCCTTGACCTCTGATATATGTATTCACTAAGAAGGGACCAATATTCGGAGTGAGGTGTGGTGGGACGGCAAAATAAATAAGCAAAAAGAAAAGCATCTTAATTTGTGCATCGCACTTAGCAGATATTGTATGTGCTGTGCATGATGATTGATCATCATGCATGCATGATTATGCATATTAAGAATCTTTTTTTAATGCATTGCACTTATGTTTCATATGCATACGATAAACGTATAATGCAGAAGTACTTTGTATGATTATGCATATTAAGAATCTTTTTTTAATGCATTGTACTTATGTTTCATACACGTACGATAAACACATAATGCAGAAGCACTTTTCTAAAAAGCAATATAGTTTATTCTAATTAGGCTTGGGTAAAAAATAACACGGGCCACAAAATATAGCTATGATCGATCTGTGCAAATACAATTGCACAAAGAAAAATATCTTGCCCTAGCTTAATTAACCCAACCCGATGACGAATCTGACAACCTGAACTCAAACATGACCTACCTAATTCTGTACTTAGACTTGATCGGGTCCGTTCAGGCAAGGGTTTATTGAGACAGGAAAGTAAAATAATGGCTACCATTTTTATTATTACAACAGTTTTATAGCAAGAGCAACACTTAATTATTACCTGATTACATATTTTTGGATTCAAATCTCTGCAAAGTCAATGCCACCATTAGGCGGTTTATCCTTTATTTTAATTATGACAACATAAAATAGATATAAAAATTATTAATTTACTTTTAAAACGTCCATCAAGATAATTAAAATTTGTAGATTAATATAACAGTCAATACATAATAATATTAGCCATGTGAAGTGCATAGTGCTCGATCAAATTTGGCCTTTTCTGTTGAAAAATTTGTTGTTGATATATATTATGATATTTGTTTTTATTTAACACCTATCTTTTTTTTTTTAAGTAGATGGAAACATCTATCTTTTTATGTTCATTTCATTACATTGAACTGCCAATATCATGGTTTAATTGGTAATTTAAAAATAAATAGAAAAATAAAATGTTAAGTGTGGTCATGATCTGTTGCAACTATACATGTGCATGCCATATCTAGGAGCTATATAACTTCCTCCTCTTTGATTTTAAAATAAATATCAAATATCTTTTTTAAAAATAAAGATGGGAGTGCCACCAAACAATTTTATTTTTTCAAATGACCAACAAACAAATTTTTTTTGTCACATGGATTTAATTAATTTAGTGGAGAGGTGCTGCCACTCAACTATACCGGCCTTCCTTTTTTTTCTTTTCTTTTTTTTCTCATAAAAAACGTTTATATATAGTTTTTAAACTTTGAAGAGATGAATTATGATGTCACAACATTAGTCAATATGTGTTACCAGCTTGACTGAACATGATTTACCTTTTGTCAAGTTCTTGTTGGCTCTGCCAAAACTAACAACGTTACATCCTATAACAGAATGGACCGGTAGCAACGTCGCATGTAATCTCGACAAAATTCACCTCAGATATATATTTTGGGACTTGATGAGGTCCTTGTGGCCATCAAATCTTCCTCTACCAATGTTTTGCTGGTTTGAAGGCCTTCAAGATCATATGGATTATATCCAATAATAAATAAAGATAGTTAATAAATAATACAGTTAGAAAATAAATGGCCCCCAAAGTCTGGCCGATCCCCAGGATCTGGGTGGCCCCTAGAGGCTGGGCGGCCCTCAGCCCTGGGCGGCCCCCAGGGTCTGGACGGCCTTCCAATTTCGGGCGGCTTCCAGACTCTGGCAGCCCCCAGTCCTGGACGGCCCCAGAGTCTAAGCGACCCCTAGTCCTGGACGGCCCCCAAAGTCTGGCCGGCCCCCAGGGTCTGGGCGGCCCCTAGAGGCTGGACGGCCCTCAGTCCTGGGTGGCCCCCAGGGTCTAGGCGGCCCTCCAATCCCGGGCGGCCCCCAGTCCTGGCCGGCCCTCAGGGTCTGGGCGGCCCCTAGAGGCTGGGCGGCCCTCAGTCCTGGGCGGCCCCCAGGGTCTGGGCGGCCCTCCAATCCCGAGCGGACCCAGTCCTGGGCGACCCCCAGGGTCTGGGCGGCCCTCCAATCCCGGGCGGCCCCCAGTCCTGAGCGGCCCCCAGAGTCTGGGCGACCCCTAGTCCTGGACGGCCCCAAGTCTAGCCGGCCCCCAGGGTCTGGGCGGCCCCTAGAGGCTGGGCGGCCCTCAGTCCTGGGCGGCCCTCCAATCCCAGGCGGCCTCCAGACTCTGGCGGCCCCCAGAGTCTGGGCGGCCCCTAGTCCTGGACGACCCCCAAAGTCTGGTCGGCCTCCAGACTTTGGGCGGCCCCCAGGGTCTGGATGGCCCCCGGTCTTAGGCAGCCTCCTGGTCCTAGGTAGCTCCTAGACCTAGACGGTCTCCAATTTGAAAATGATTCTCGAATCATTTCCACTAAACATGATAAAACCGTCATATTCGGAACAGAAATCGAGGACATTAAGCATCATAACGCTTTAAATGATTCGAATAAGACAAACACTGAAACACCACCGTTTATCTAGAAAAAGGAGATACTGAACTCCTATTTTGGAGCCAGATACCTTCTCTCTGACTCTGACATCCCCACTAACCCTGACATTCCCTTGGGATAACCAAGGGAATGATGAAAATCCTTACCTTCATGAGTAAGCTTCTTAATACCTTTATTATTAATTATCAAGAAATGACCACGTAGCGGAGGCGAATATGGGACGAATGCTTATCCTACACGTGGACGGCTAGAACTAAAAAGAAAAAAGGAAAAGAAAAACAGGAGGGGGGATAAGAAGAGGGGAGGGGGGAGGAAGAAGGGGACTTTTCTTCCTTCAGAAAGAGATCTCTCAATAAGAAAGAAATTTGGTGATCCAGCATCAACAGATTGGCGCGCCAGGAAGGGGACTATTATCGGAGCAGTAAGAAATACCTGTTCTACGGTTCCGCGAACATGAGCTCTAGATCTCTGGAAGAAGATCCCTTTGATTGGTCTGGGGGGCATCTTTCGCCTCCCAACCATGATCTCAAAACTCTTGGCCCTTCTGAGCCGGTGAAATCAAACCCTCCGGTTCCTTCTTCGCCGCTGCCGGCTCCAACTATTCCTCAAGATCCACTGCTGATCCTCACCCAACAAGTTCAAACTCTTGTTGGAATGGTTCAGCAGATGCAAGAGCAACATTCTAGGGGAGCCCAACAACGACACGAGCCGCCTCTGTTGCCTAGGTCGGCTACTCCTGCCAGCCGACAATCGGCTCGAGGGAGATCCCCTCCAACAAAGCCTCTCCGCCCTTATTCCTCCGGAAGGCGACGCTCTCAAAGCTCTCGCGACGATTCACACTCTTTATCCCATTCCCCTAGCAGCCCACCTGCAGGGCGACGACGGGGGAAGGAACCTTATATAGAGCACCGCCGGTGGCGCCGTCAGTCTCCTTCCAGTTCTCCTAAACCAGCCGAAGGACGTATGACTAATAGAATGGAGAAGCGTCTTGAAGAGCAAGATCGCAGACTGGAAGAGCTCAGTCAAAGGATCAATAATCAGCCGGGGTCGGATTACGACACCCGCCCCCCTCTTACTCGGCGGGTTATGGAAGAACCCATTCCAAGGAGATTCTGATTTCCTCAATTGGACCCCTATGACGGTACCACTGACCCCCTAGATCACATGGAGAGTTATAAAGCTATCATGCAGGTCCAAGGAGCGACGGATGCCCTCTTGTGCGTTGCCTTCCCGGCCACCCTTCGTAAGGCGGCCCGTGTTTGGTATTCTCGCCTGCCCTCACGCAGTGTTGATTCTTTTCGGCAACTGGAGAGATCTTTTCTGGCTCATTTCGACGCTTGTCGAAAAATTCCTCAAGTGGCAGACAGCTTATTCTCCGTGCAGCAGCAAGAAGGAGAATCTTTGAAAGACTTTATAACCCGTTTCAAGGTGGTGGCCCTAGAAGTCTATCATCTTGAGGATGCTGTAGCCACTCTGGCTCTAAAACGAGGACTCCGCCCTCCCGTTTTACTTATTCCCTGGATAAAAGACCCCCTTCTTCTTATGCTGATCTCTGAGCCGTGCGCAGAAGTATATCCGTGCCGACAAAGCTGATTCATCCAGGAGGGGTGCGCAAGGGAGAACTGGCAAAAGACCCGCTCGCCCAGAGGTGAACGGACCTCCTTCCAAGAAGCCCGAACCCTTGCGCCAACCAATTGACCGCCGCAAGAGCCAGACTCTCAGAGAGATCCATCTCACACCCCTCTTAGTCCCCCGGGCTCACATCCTCATGGAAATTGAAAATGAGCCTTATTTACGGCGTCCGCCCCCATTGAAGAAGGGCACCGCCCGTGACAGAAGCCGATATTGCCGTTTCCACAGGGATTACGGTCACGACACTGAAGAATGTCGGAACTTGAAGCAAGCCATCGAAGAACTAATCCAGAGGGGATACCTTGGGCAATACATCCAGAAGAAAGAAGCTCCTCCCATACCAGCTTTGATGGGACCTCCTCCCACTCAGGCTAACATTGATAACACTCCAACTAAACGGATGGTGGGCATGATATCCCGTGGAAGAACCTCATCTTCTAAGAGACCAAGGGGAGGGGAAGAGCTAGATGATGTAATCCCTTCTAGGGGAGATATAGCGGGGGTAATGTTGTAAAAGATGATAGCGTCGTTGTTTCGATGACGATCGCTAGGCATCCTGTAAAAAAGATCTTAATCGACAGTGGGAGCTCCGCTAATGTGCTTACTTATAATGCTTTTCTTCGGATGAGTTTATCTCTGGATTCTCTTCGACCCGTAGCCGTCCCTCTAGTTGGTTTTACTGGAGACTCTGTACGAGTGGAGGGCGAAGTTACTTTACCGGCCACGACAGGATCACCGCCATGTCAAAGCACGGTAATGCTGGATTTTCTGGTAGTTCGGGTCCCCTGGCTTATAACGCCATTCTTGGCCGCCCCGGCTTGAATGCACTAGATGCAGTTATATCTACCAAGCGCCTATTGGTGCAGTTTCCTACCAACCAAGGCGTTGGTGTGATGCATGGAGAGGTAGACTCGGTTAGACCCTGCTATCATTTAGCCCCTAGTCCCCAGGCGGTTAAAGTTCCTCCGGTTGCCGAGTCGTTTGACCCTAGAGAAGTCGAGCGGAGAGGAGAGCCAGCGGAGCTTCTAATATCTTACCCCCTGGGAGATGATCCCACTAAGATCGTACAAATCGGTGAGCTCCTCTTCCCCGAGGTCCGGGATCAGCTCCTGGCTTTCTTATCAGCAAATGCATATGTCTTCGCCTGGAAAGTGACAGACATGGTCGGGATTCCTCCGGAGGTGATTATTCATCAACTTAATATCAACCCAAGCTGCCGTCCTGTTCGTCAAAAGAAAAGGAGTTTCGCCTCTGAGCGGCAGAAGGTCATTGATGAGGAGATAGACAAATTACTCATAGCTGGTCATATCCGGGAGGCGCAATATCCTGATTGGTTAGCCAATGTGGTCATGGTCCGGAAAGCTAGCTGAGGATGGAGAATATGCATCGACTACACCGATCTTAACAAAGCTTGTCCCAAGGACAGTTTTCCGCTGCCACGGATTGACCAGTTAGTGGATTCAACTTCTGGTTATGAACTCCTTAGCTTCATGGATGCCTTCTCGGGATATAATCAGATAAAATTGGACCCCTCAGATGAAGAGCATACTTCTTTTGTCACCGAGAAGGGCATTTATTGTTATAGAGTAATGCCCTTCGGGTTGAAGAATGCAGGAGCTACCTATCAGAGGCTGATGAACAAAGTTTTTAAAAACCAGCTCGGCCGCAACATGGAGGTATATAGATGATATGTTGACGAAAAGTGCCTGTGCCACAAATCATGTCGCCGACCTGCAGGAGACTTTCCACAACCTCCGACTCCATAGAATAAAGCTCAACCCACGCAAATGTGCATTTGGAGTTACTGCAGGGAAATTCTTGGGTTTCTTAGTTACCCAGCGGGGGATTGAAGCAAACCCAGAGAAAATTCAGGCCATCCTCAGTATGAGACGACCTATGTGTAAGAAAGAGGTGCAACAACTCACCGGGAGGATAGCAGCATTAAGCCATTTTTGTCAAGATCAGCCGAGAGGTGCCTACCTTTCTTCAAGGTCTTGCGTAAAGCTGATGGCTTCGAATGGACAGAAGACTATCAACAAGCTTTTGAAGAACTTAAGGAGTTCTTGTCCACGCCGCCCCTATTGTCTAAACCGGAAGAAGGAGAGAAGCTCTTCCTCTATCTTGCGGCTTCCTCAGAAGTCGTTAGTTCCGTTCTGGTGCGTGTCGGTGACCATGCCATTCAAAGACCTATATACTATACCAGCAAAGTACTTCATGGTGCAGAAGAGAGGTATTCCAAAACGGAGAAAGTCATCTTTGCTTTATTCGTTTCTGCTCGACGACTTAGACCCTACTTTCAAGCCCATCCTATAGTCATCCTCACTGATCAACCTCTCAGAGCTATTTTGTCACGACCAGATACTTCTGGCCGGCTAGCCAAGTGGGCCATCAAATTAGGAGAATTTGACTTATCATTTCAGCCCAGAGCATCTTTGAAATCCCAGGTCTTAGCAGATTTTCTGGTAGAGTGCACCTGGTCTGAGGAGCATCAAGAAGAACCCCCCGGATCCTTTTAGATGCTGATAAGGAGGATGATGAAGCATGGGTCCTTCACGTCGACGGAGCCTCTAACTCACAGGGGAGCGGAGCTGGCCTCATTCTCGCTAGCCCAGAAGGCATAGTGCTAGAGTATGCTCTTCGTTTCCTCTTTGAAGCCACCAACAATCAAGCTGAATATGAAGCTTTGCTGACCGGAATCAAACTAGCGCATGGAATGGGAATCAAGAATCTCCGAGCTTTCACTGACTCGCAGCTTATTTCCGCCCAGGTGGCAGGGGAGTATGAAGCTCGGGATCCTATCATGTCCCAATATCTGAACAAGGTCAAACTATTAATTCCCTTGTTAGATCACTTCACCATTAGCTATATACCCAGAGGTGAAAATGCAAGGGCTGATATGTTAGCCTGACTTGCTACCTCAGTGGATAGCTCCATGGGCAAAACCTACATCGAGTACCTGGAAACACCTAGTATCGAAGCTATTGAAGAAGCTTTGCCCATTATCCAAGAAGAAACCTGGATGGAATCTTACATCCAGTATTTGAAGGACGGCGTTCTCCCAGTTAGTCATGAGGAAGCTAAGCTGCTTAAGCGGAGGGCTTCTAAATTTGTGCTGCTAGAAGGCCAACTCTACAAGAAATCCTTCTCTCAGCCTCTCCTCAAATGTGTTAATTTGGTCGATGCGGATTATATCCTTAGAGAAATTCATGAAGGCATCTGTGGGAATCACTCAGGAGGCCGATCTCTAGCACGCAAGGCCCTCCGACAAGGATATTATTGGCTCACCATGCAGGAGGATGCAACCGAACTAGTAAAAAGATGTGATCAATGCTAACGGTACGCCTGCATTCAGCGGCAACCATCTTCCCAGTTAAACTCTCTTTCTGCTCCCTGGCCTTTCGCTCAGTGGGGCATGGACATCCTCGGCCCTTTCCCTCCGGCGTCAGGACATCGAAAATTCCTACTAGTCGCAGTTGATTATTTCACTAAATGGGTCGAGGCTGAAGCACTCGCCAAGATTACTGAAGCCAAGGTCAAAGCCTTTTTCTGGAAAGCCATTATTTATCGATACGGCATACCACATACTCTCATCACTGATAATGGCCGACAGTTCGACAATAACACCTTCCGGACCTTTTGTACCGATCTCGGCATCATGCAACGATTCACCTCCGTCGGCCATCCACAGACTAATGGAGAGGCTGAGGTTACAAATCGCATGATATTGCGGGGACTAAGGACCAGACTGGATACGTCCAAAGGAAGGTGGGTAGAAGAGCTCCCGAGTGTACTCTGGGCATACCACACAACTCCCAGGATACCAACAGGCGAAACGCCATTCAATCTGGTTTTCGGCTCTGAAGCTGTTATTTCCGTCGAAATTGGCTTACCAAGTGGTCGAGTGGAGACATATAACGAAATGGACAACCTCCCTAATTTAAGAGCCAATCTTGACCTTGTTGATGAAGCAAGAGATCGAGCTCAAATTAAGATGGCGGCCTACCAGCAGCAGGTGGCGAGGTATTATAATACCCGCGTCCGCTTGAAGAGCTTCCGTCAGGGAGATTTGGTTCTGAGGAAAGCTTCGGTGTCCAAACCGACGGAAGGGGGAAAATTGTCTCCAAACTGGGAAGGGCCCTATCAGATAGGAGAAGTCCTTCACCGTGGGGCATACCGACTTAAAGATCTAAACGGACAACCAATCCCCCGAATGTGGAACACAGATAATCTTCGGCCATACTACCAGTAATGTAATGTATTTACTCAAATATTGAATAAGCTTACATATTTGAAACGCATATTTTTTGTAGACGATTATTCGAGTCCAAAGGACACCCCCAGGCCGGTATAACCTACCCCTGAGGAGGTTCAAGTCCATGACTTAAGTGGCTCCGAATCACGTTCTCCAACGGATAGGCAGCTCGGCGGCCCTACAGTCCAAAGGACACCCCTAGGCCGGTATAACCTACCCCTGAGGAGGTTCAAGTCCATGACTTAAGCAGCCCCGAATCACGTTCTCCAACGGATAGGCGGCTCGGCGACCCTACAGTCCAAAGGATACCCCCAGGCCGGTATAACCTACCCCTAAGGAGGTTCAAGTCCATGACTTAAGCGGCCCCGAATCACGTTCTCCAACGGATAGGTGGTTCGGCGGCCCTACAGTCCAAAGGACACCCCCATGCCGGTATAACCTACCCCTGAGGAGGTTCAAGTCCATGACTTAAGCGGCCCCGAATCACGTTCTCCAACGGATAGGCGGCTCGGCGGCCCTACAGTCCAAAGGATACCCCCATGCCGGTATAACCTACCCCTGAGGAGGTTCAAGTCCATGACTTAAGCGGCCCCGAATCACGTTCTCCAACGGATAGGCGGCTCGGTGGCCCTACAGTCCAAAGGACACCCCCAGGCCGGTATAACCTACCCCTGAGGAGGTTCAACTCCATGACTTAAGCGGCCCCGAATCACATTCTCCAGCGGATAGGCGGCTCGACGGCCCTACAGTCCAAAGGACGCCCCCAAGCCAGTATAACCTACCCCTGAGGAGGTTCAAGTCCATGACTTAAGTGGCCCCGAATCACGTTCTCCAGCGGATAGGCGGCTCGACGGCCCTACAGTCCAAAGGACACCCCCAGGCCGGTATAACTTACTCCTGGGGAGTTTTCGATACTTAACTCAAGGAGCCTCAACTTAAACGATTTTGAGTCACGCCCATAGGCAGATACTCGGTTACTCTCGAAGTACAACTCTGCAAAAGCGCCAGATGGCCCCACCATCCTAAGGGCATCGTGCCCCCTTTGAATCTAAGATTAGCTCCCCCGTGGGAGCCCCTAAACTACCTTATCGAAGTTCTAGGACTTACATCCTGATATGTCACACCAGAAGGCGACCCCGATATTCGGATTTAATGCCAACTCGTGGACGGATCTCCTAATCCATAAATAGGAATCAAGAACCAAGCGGATGAAGTATTAAGTAACATCAAATAAACAAAAGTGGCATTTGCTCATTCAAAGTCAATTCACTATAAAACTTTATAAGGTATCGTCAATAAACTGATATTAGTTACAAAAAGAAGTCCTTTAAAGGACCAAGTCAAGAACAAAAAGCTAAGCTAAAAGCAAGATAAACCTAGACATCCTCTATCAGTCTTCGGGATGTTTCTTCTCAGTGATTGGGTCAGAAGCCGGTTCTTCAACGATGGGCATCTCTACGGCAGAATCTTTGGTCGTCACCACTCCATCCGCCACGTCTTCGACCTCCATATCAGATGTTTCTTCGTCGTCCGTAGGTCAAAAACGTTCAAGATTTTCCAAATTAAAATGTCGGGCTAACCTCCGTTTACACCTTTCAAAACCCTGAATAAAGGCGTCCAAGGTGGCCTCCTGGAGCTCCGACACAAAGTCTGAAGAGCCCTTGTACTCCTTGATAGCCTCCCGGACTTTGGCTTCGGCCGCGGCCACCTTTTCTTGGACTTCAGCTTCAGCCGCGGCCACCTTTTCTTGAGCTTTGGCCTCGGCCGCAGCTATCCTTTCCTGGACCTCCATCATCATTGTTGCGACCTTGTCCAGAGCCTCTTTAGCGTCTTTCTCGGCTAGAACCAATTTTTCTACAGCATCGCGAGCCGCAGCTTCGCGTTATCTGCTCGGTTTTCAGTATGTTCTAGTCTGAGAGTGGTTTCCTTCAACCTTTCTTCTGTTGGCAGCAATTTCGCCCGAACCTCGGATAATTGGGCGTCTAAGCTCCGCAGCTCCTTTTCCGCCCTTCCCCGCCAGATCCGATAATCCTCCTGGATGACCCGAAGGTCATGTAGTGCTTTTGACTCTCGGGCCTTCGTCTCCACTAACTCTTTGTCTAGACTCGCACTGCAGGACTTGGCCTTGTTTAAGTCTTCGCGTAGCACAAAAAGGCTATTAGACAGCTGCAAAAACACATTCGGTGAATACCCAAACTCAATGATCACAAAAGGAAAGGTCGTAGCTCTACCTGAAGCGCGGCTGTAAACATAGTGTCAAATGACTCCTCTTGTGACACCCTTCTCATCTTTTCCTGAAACCTGGGCAGGATCGAAAGTTTGAGAATTGTCTCTGATAGGCAACTTTTATATCCGGCACCCAGGTTAGGCGGTTGAGAAGGTGGGGATGAACTTCTCAAGGCATCTGAGGGAGCGGGAGCAAGAACCCCTGCTTCCTTTGACGATGACGGGCCTAGAAAATCAATTTCAGCTGCTTCCACGCTCCCTACAGATCCCCCCGCGCCCTTAGTGAAAGACGGGGCGACAGCCGGAAGCCCCCCCCTCTACGGGATCTCCTATCGGGATCCCCTTTGGAGGACTTACCTCTCCCTCGCTGTCCTCTATCAGGGTTGCCTCGGGAAGAGCCGCTGGAAGCTGGGCCTGATAACCCGACTCTGACTGGCGGAGCCTCTTAGGTTCATTCCCTGCCGAGCCATGATCGCTCCCTTCTCTCTTTCGAAGGCCCGATATCAATAAGTCTTGAGAAAACTTCATTGCTACAATATAGTGAGCATATGGTTAGCTAAAAGGAAGATACCAAATATGTTAGCTGCAAATATAACAATAAAAAAAAAGAGAGAAGAGAAAAATTCTTCAAGGCTCACCGGGCGCTGCAGCCAGCGACACCGGCACGAACGCGATCTCCCGGAGATTATCCTCCGATAGCAATTCCTTGCTGGGGGGAATGATGGTAAAAATCAGGGTGTTGAAAAGCTCACGATCTCTCTCATCAACACTCGAGTTCTGGTTAGAACGGGTATCCGGAATACCCCAATCTACGCCCAACCCCTCCAAGTGTGCGTAAAAAAATCGAGACTTCCACCCTTTAATTTTAGAAGGGAGATTACGCCTAAGAACCCTTTTGGGCCTCGATGCGAAGCTCCACCACCCATCCCTAACTGGGTTTCTAATCCTATATAAAGCCCTAAATAAAGAAAGACGAGCAGAAGCTCCATGAAAGGAACAAAGTACTAAAAATGAAAAAATAATACGAATGAAATTAGGGGTAAGCTGTGCAGGAATAAGGTGATACCTATTCAATAAGTTTACGAAAAAAGGATGTAAGGGCAGTCGTAGACCGCCCTTGAAAAACTCTTCATACAATGCGACCTTTCTTGGTCGCGCTAGGGTGACCCTATCTTCGGGGACGGGAACGGAGAGCTGAATGTCACTAGGGATCCCGAACTGAGCCCTGAGATTTCTAAGGTCTTGAGAGGATGTAACAGAGGCAACATCTGCCGGCCTGGCCAATTTGGAAGCAATCGCAGGAAGTTCTACCTCAAGACCGGTAGACGAAGAGGAAACCCTAGGAGACTGGGATGATAACCTAGACGCAGGCTGCATGGACCGAGCAACAGGTTGGTCCCCACGGATAACTACCCCTCCCGGAACCTGTCGACGCACTTGAAGTATCTCCTCTCGGGAGGGCTCAACCATGGGGCCCTTACCTTTCCTATCGTGGGAAGGATCCATAGAGAGAGAAAGGGAGAAGAAGAAGTCGACTAACCTGGGCTTGAAGAGGTAAAATCGCAGAAAGATACACAAAATCAAAGATTAGGGAATGGAGGGGAAGGCCCCCCCCTTTTTTTACTATATATCGGACGCGGCGCCTCGAGCACCGCATAGACACATGGTAGTCCCCCAGTGGAGTCGGACAAACGAAAAGACACTATCCTCTTAGAGATATATGCTTCCTCTCTTTCTTCCTTTTCTCGAAACATCACTTACCATGTGCTGAATTTTTTTTGAAATTCAAATTTTTCCGCCCTTCTCCCTTGCACGTGCGCAACACACCTAAACACAAGGAACACGGGAGAGGGGGCATATGATATAGATAATAAATAAAGATAGTTAATAAATGATACAGTTAGAAAATAAATGGCCCCCAAAGTCTGGCCGGCCCCCAGGGTCTGGGTGGGCCCTCAGCCCTGGGCGGCCCCCAGGGTCTGGGCGACCCTCCAATCCCGAGCGGCTTCCAGACTCTGGTGGCCCCCAGTCCTGGGCGGCCCCTAGAGTCTAGGCGACCCCTAGTCCTAGACGGCCCCCAAAGTCCGGCCGGCCCCCAGGGTCTGGACGGCCCCTAGAGGCTGGGCGGCCCTCAGTCCTGGGCGGCCCCCAGGGTCTAGGCGGCCCTCCAATCCTGGGCGGCCCCCAGTCCTGGCCAACCCCCAGGGTCTGGGCGGCCCCTAGAGGCTGGGCGGCCCTCAGTCCTGGACGGCCCCCAGGGTCTGGGCGGCCCTCCAATCCCGAGCGGCCCCCAGTCCTGGGCGGCCCCCAGAGTCTGGCCGGCCCCCAGGGTCTGGGCGGTCCCTAGAGGCTGGGCGGCCCTCAGTCCTGGGCGGCCCTCAGGGTCTGGGCGGCCCTCCAATCCCGAGCGGCCCCCAGTCCTGAGCGGCCCCCAGAGTCTGGGCGACCCCTAGTCCTGGGCGGCCCCCAGAGTCTGGGCGACTCCTAGTCCTGGACGGCCCCCAAAGTCTGGTCGGCCCCCAGGGTCTGGGCGGCCCCTAGAGGCTGGGCGGCCCTCAGTCCTGGGTGGCCCTCAGGGTCTGGGCGGCCCTCCAATCCCAGGCGGCCTCCAGACTCTGGCGGCCCCCAGTCCTGGGCGGCCCCCAGAGTCTGGACAGCCCCTAGTCCTGGACGACCCCCAAAGTCTGGTCGGCCTCCAGACTTTGGGCGGCCCGCAGGGTCTGGACGGCCCCCGGTCCTAGGCAGCCTCCTGGTCCTAGGTAGCTCCTAGACCTAGACGGCCTCCAATTTGAAAATGATTCTCGAATCATTTCCACTAAACATGATAAAACCGTCATATTCAGAACAGAAATCGAGGACATTAAGCATCATAACGCTTTAAATGATTCGAATAAGATAAACACTGAAACACCGCCGTTTATCTAGAAAAAGGAGATACTGAACTCCTATTTTGGAGCCAGATACCTTCTCTCTGACTCTGACATCCCCACTAACCCTGACATTCCCTTGGGATAACCAAGGGAATGATGAAAATCCTTACCTTCATGAGTAAGCTTCTTAATACCTTTATTATTAATTATCAAGAAATGACCATGTAGCGGAGGCGAATATGGGACAAATGCTTATCCTACACGTGGACGGCTAGAACTAAAAAGAAAAAGGAAAAGAAAAACAGGAGGGGGGGATAAGAAGAGGGGAGGGGGGAGGAAGAAGGGGACTTTTCTTTCTTGAGAAAGAGATCTCCCAATAAGAAAGAAATCTGGTGATCCAGCATCAACAGATCATATTCGATCAATTTTTTAGTACTTTTTAATTAAAAAGAAGTCAGTTGAAAACATCATTAAGCTACACGAAAAGTAGCGGTGCATGATAAGATTGAAATCTTCATTTGATTAATCCTCAAAGAACATCTACGGATAGAAGACAAGCTCATAAGAAAAAGTTAAGATACCAGCTCAAAGGTCCTTTATGTGAGACCCTGCTAGAGATAGCCTTCCACTTCTTTCTTGTCCATTTATCCACTCCATTTGAACCATACTAACTGATCATATTTTCAATCCATTCCAAGAGATCTTCACTACTTGTCTAACTAAAGAGGTCGTTTATCCCTAACCTCAGTGCCTTGTTTTAGATTAACTTATCCATTTCTTTTGGTAGTATGCAAAATCCTATTTTCCTTCTTCTTCTTCTTCTTCCTTTTTTTTTTTTTTGGTTGCTGATCAAGATTGGTGAAAAATTTTGAAACCAATCCTGCGGCCGCACTTTATGCCTAACTGCCTGATTTGCCAAATGATCTGCCATTTGATTGATTTCTTTGAAGACCTAGCAATATTTAAAGTGTGAAATGGATAGGATAAAAGCATTAAGACCTCGCAAAAAAAAAAAAAAAAGATAATAACGGATAAAAGTGCACTAATGCGTATGAGCAACTTACAGCTTGTAGCATATATTGTAATTAATTAGGAGTAGTTTATAACCTATACCTTAGTTATTGCACTTCATATCTATCGTTATTCATGAGTGGGAACGAAATCATCTAATTATACTCGATTATATTCTGTAAGCAATTCATTCCCGTGAGCAATAGTCGCATGGTATAGTGTTTTTTTTTAAAAAAAAAATTGGCTAAATAAAGGCTGGTAATTTGTATTATATGTTATGCCTGACAAAAGATAGCATTCGAATTACTTACCTATTAAGCAACCATCTAATTATTTTTATGGTGGATGCACGTACGTGCCTCTGGATGGGTGAACAGAAAGTACAGTAGGGATCCTTCGATGCTAAGTCAGTAACTTGGGAATAAACAAAGGTTAACTAGCAGAAAGAGCTAGAGAACTTGAGTTCATGATCCTTCCTTCGTCATGAGTGCGGGCTTTTATATCTGTCTGAAGGTCTCTTTCCCTGCTTCCAGAAGGTTGCTGATTTCAAGGTGACATTGCCTAATAACGGACGGAAGGCAAAGCTGATGGTGACGGGTCACCACCGACACTGGGTATGTCAGAGGTGTCTTGCTCCGCCTGCCACCTGCCAAGCGTGGCGCTACGGATGGTAGACGGACCTGATCATGTCAGGCGTGAGCCATTACGAGGCATGGCCACGTGCTGTTGCAGTCGGGTGATGGAGCACGTGGCCGCAACGGGCGGTTGGTGGGCCACGTAGGTGCAGCAGGCGATTGGTGGGCCACGTGGGTGCAGCAGGCGGTTGGTGGGCCACGTGGGTATCAGGTGGATCGAGGTAGTAGGTTGCCAGACTCGAGGCTCAAGGCCGAGGCGAAAGCTCAAGGCCGAGGCCAAGGCGGCAGCTCAAGGACAAGGCCGAAGTAGCAGCCCGAGGCCGAGACCGAGGCGGCAGCCCGAGGTGGCAGCTCGAAGCCGAGGCGGAAGCTCGAGGCCGAGGTGGCAGCTCGAGGGAATGCCACGTCCGAAGCCGAGGACGAGGGGACCTCAGAGGCCAAAGGGACCTCGGAGGCCAAGGTCGCCCTGCGGGACTGAGGTGGGGATCCATCAGTTTCCTTCACTGTTAACTCTAACGGCATTGGATCAGCCACATCAGATGCCCCCTTACTCCTGAGATGAAGCGGGCCCACTCCAGCAAAGTGAAAGGGGTGTCACCTCTCAAGTGGCTAATCCCTGCCCGCCGCCAACTGCCGACGGGCACGTGTCCTTGGGCGCAGCAACATTTTTGTGCGAACAATCTAGGGGATACGATGGGGCGACCTCTACCGTCCGCCCGATCTGCGGAGATCGGCCTCGAGGTGGGGGTGCCCTCTCGAAGCCCACGAAAAGCTACTACCATCATTGCCATCATGATGCTGATGTCAGCAGTGTCCCGTCATTGGTCGGAGGCGAAACGCCCCATGTGCCAGGCGCCTACCGAGGTGACCGGCCCATGGTAGGAGTCCACATGGCTGGGCAGGCAAGGCGAGACAATTTGAAACTCGATAAAACCGGACGAAAGCTGAATCTCATCATTTTGCTCCAAACCGTCATTGTCTTCCTCTGGCCTTTAACCCTCCTCTGCAACCCGAGAACCAGTGTCCACCATTTCTATCACAGGTTAGCCCTCTGACCCTTCTGAGCTTTCTCTTTCTTCTCCTAAACCATTGCCATGGCCTCTTCACAATCCTGGTCCTCGACGATCGATCCCGAGGACCGAATCTCTCCTTCGAGGCTTCACGCCTCTTCATCTCCCATTCCTTTATGGTCCTCCGATCCAGAGGACCGCAATCCAATCCTTCCACAGCGAACCACCCGCAGGGCTCCGGCATGGAGGCGTCGGGCGGCTACTGGCACCTCCCAAGGATGGGAGCGGAATCCTCGATGGGGACCACCTGCACGGTAACGGGTCAGGACTTGGCTAACCTCAGGGCCCATTATCAAATCTCCCGAGACATCGAGCTCTTCCTCTTGACCCCCAACGACAGGGTGGTCTCTTCCCGACCCGGCCGAGTGGTTGTTTATGAAATGTCCTTCAAGTTAGGCCTCCGCTTGCCTTTCCATCCCTTTTTCATCAACCTCCTCCACTATTATTCCTTGACCTTTACCCAGCTGGTCCCAAACTGTAACATCTAGAAAACCTTGTAATTTATTGAACATATTAATGGCATTTTTCATTTGAAATGAAAGTCAGAGAGTTTCAGCGAAGTGTGGGTGTGTTGGCCTTTTGATAAATATAAAGAGAAGAAATTTTGGAACAAACGAGTGTATTTTTAAGTGCTAATGAGTTTGATTTAAGAAATTGAGATATTTAAGTTTTAACAAGCTTAAATCACAAGAAAAATCAAGTTTAGTTTGAGTTTTATCCTTAAATGATGTTTTTAGTATTTAGAGTCGACTCTAATTGGAGTGGAGTTAGCTCTGGCACGGTTTTGAACTTTTGACACGCTTTGGAGTCGACACCTCCAGAGAAAAATAGAAGGTTAACATTTTTGCTGCAATATTGGAGCCGACACCTATTTTTACTGGAGCCAACACCAAATCTATTGGAGCTGACTCTAAGATGGGGGATTTTATGGGTTAAATCTTGAAAATTTCATATCTATTTTATTTTAAGTCTGATTTGAGTGCCTTTAAACCGTTGGATTTCTAAAATCGAGCTCTTCAAGTTGGTAAAGCCTTTCTTAGAAATGTTACATAAAAGTATTGATTTAAGTAAAAAATGATAATCTAGGCTATAAATCGAATAAAAAATTTATATCGGGGGCAAAATGAGAAAAGGCTTCGATGTCAATTGCTAAATGTGTTAAGGAAAATTTGGGAAAGAAAATATAAGGGAAAACTATCATGGTTATAGTGAGCTATGTGTTTTCCAAAAAGTGTGCATTAAGAGTGTTTAAGGGAAAAATAGGAAATTGGCATGCCTTAGCCCTTAAGTTACCTATGACTTGGCCCCCAAGTTATTAGAGAAAAAGGAAAAATGTGGGTTCAGCCAGAGAAAAGAAAGAAAGAAAGAGAGAAAGAAAAGAAGAAAAGAGAGGAAGAGGAAGAAGAAGAAAAAGGAGAAAGAAAGAGGAAGGGAAAGAGAAGATTGGGGTTTGTGTTTGACTCCAGGTAAACTATAGCTTCCTTAGATCTTGTATGACTTTAGATTTTCTTAGATTATTGTATTTTGAGGTAATAGTGGAAGTAATCTTGAGTAGAGAAAGGGTGGAAGAAAATAATAAGATATTAGAGGATAGAGCATGTATGCATGCATGGTTTTATGGGAAAACCTCGTGTGGAGGTAATCCTAATAGCTATCATATTTGTATGTTAACGTAGGTCAAGAAGGTTATTCCAGGGAGCTGGAATATCGGAGTTGAGTACCAGTTGAGGAGTAACATGCTAAGGTGAGTGGGTTTCTCATCTAGCAATGAAAAGTTAATTTAAGCTAGTATAATGAGACTAATACCTACTTGTGGTATGTTATGTTTAGTAGAGTATTGTGTATGTTTTAAATTTAAGAAATGAGAACCTAGTACATGATATTCTGATACATGAGTTTTGAGCATGAGTTTTAAGCATAAAGAAATAAGCTTGAGTTTTGAGCATGAGTTTTAAGAATAAATAAATAAGCATGAGTTTCAAAAAGGGGATGATTAATGTATACATGGCATAATTGCATGATAAAGCTTTACAAATGATATATTTTGATGTATGTATCATATTGAGCATCAGGCAGCTATGGGGCTGATCACCGTTTAGACTATACTATAGCATGAGCATTGCACATTACTATTGAGCCAGCACCTCCTTGCGAATCGATCGTACGATGAACCCCAGAATCAGGGGTGAGTGCATGCTTGACTAGGCCATTGGGGCAGGTTGTAAGTAGCCCGTGGGGGCATGAATCATAGCTCAGTGGAGCTGGTTATTATATATATCCCGTGGGGGCAGAGAGAAAATCCGAGGTTTCAGGATTAAGGAACAAAGCACTTTGCCAGATGAACCGCATGGGTAAGGGGTGCTATTTGTGCGGGGATCCTGTTACTAGTCGCGCACCCGATGAGAGTACACCTGCAGGAGGGCAACTATAGGATGGTACCTCAGAGGCATTATACACACAGCCCAGTATCATGAGATTTAAAAGCATATATTGTGATATAAAAAGGGCTAGTGGGCCAAGTAGTTATCCTAAGAGGGAGAGTTTGCATGAGATGCTAGTGGGCAAATAGATTTCGATGGGAATCTGGAATTTAATAAAGAAAGTTTGGGCTGATAAAGAATGCATATCTTCATATTGTAATGCATGGATTTTTATCTTAATGAGTTATCTTTTAGTGAAAGTTATTGTAGAGTATTTCAGTACTGGTACATTATTTGAAGAATAAGCTACATTTTACTTTATCTGATATCATGTTAAAAATATACTTTGAGTTATACAAGCTATATAGTATCAGCATACAGTTGATAATGTGAGGTTATGGTTCTCTATTTCTCCATAGTTAGATGGTTATCTAGTCACTGGGACTTAGGTCTCACCCCTCTATGATTAAAATTTACTTTTAGATCAATGAGTATTTCTGCCAGGATCGCAGGATAAGCAGGATCGGACCTTAGCTGGTGAAGCTTGCTTGGATGCAAGGGGGTGTAGATGATAGCCATGTACATTGAGTTAGTATGGGGTGATATTGTATATTTGTATATGTGTATGTGTACAGTAAGATGTGGTGATGTATTAGACTTATTTTAATATGGATACGAGACTTATGTTTTGGAGAAAATTTGAGTGTGATATATGTACTTATGATTTTGATATCGATTGTGAATGTGATCTTATAAACTGCCTAAGGAATGTCATGAAAAATATTATCTGAGCAGGTTGATCCCTAGTATTGATTTGAGTGATGTGCATATATAATTGAGATGATAATAAAAGTTTTTAACAGGATGTGTTTTCATGTGTCTGCCACTTATGATAATTAGTTGGGGTTCTCTAACTCTTTATGGAGCGCTACATAAAGACTAGCAAAACTCTATCCGATTACCATAGGTGTGCAGGTGTGCTATCGGTGGCCCCAGAGAGAAGGGGGAGCTGACAAGTTTTGGTATCAGAGCCCTAGGTTATTAGGTCATAGGGGAATAAGTATGAGTATAAGTCTAGGATGATTGCATGATTATGATTATAGTTTTTGAATGATGAAACTGATGTAATAAATATTGTCTTGTAGGATTATTATTACAAAGACATCTAGAGAGACAGAACAATCCTCAGGCAGGGATAGAAGCAAGGGTTAAAGTAGACCCAGAAGGTCAGTTAGAAGAAGTTAAATTGATAGAATGGCTTCTAGTGATTCCACCAAGCCAGTATATAATGAGGCTAGGGTGAGGGCATCTTCAGAGCAGATGCCAGAGTCTTCTTCACATTCTATTACACCTGTGCCAGTGGACCCATCTTGGGTACAGACTCAGGGGCCTAGTATGCCAGAGTTGGTAGGCATGATTATTCAGGCTGTGGTAGCAGCTGTGGGTGATAGTTCCAGCCTTTCATCTAAAAATTTGGAGGTTGTGAGGAATGTGGAAAGAGCCAGAAAGTTGAGGGCTTTGGAGTTCCAGGGAACTACTGATCCTATTCAGGCTGGGGCATGGCTACAGAGGATCAAGAGGGTATTTGATGTGATGGGATGCTTTGAGGAGCAGAGGCTGGGTATTGCCACCTTTTTACTGGAGGGTAGAGACCATAGTTGGTGGAGATTTATTTATAGCAGGCAGCCCCAGGGAGTGGAGTTGTCATGGGAAGATTTTAGAAGCGAGTTTCATCAGCAATATTATTCTGAAATTTATAGGGATCAGAAGAGAAGAGATTTTCTTAGTCTGACCCAGGGGAGAATGTCTATGGCAGATTATGAAGTCACTTTTTTTGAGTTATCTCAGTTTGCTAGGGCCTTGGTGATTGATGAGAGGGAGAGATGCTGACTATTCCAAGATGGATTGAATCTCCCTATTAAAGCCAAGATCTGTATGCAGACTTATAATAGTTATTTTGAGTTGGTGCAGGAGCACTCAAAGCCGAGGAGATTGAAAAAGAATATATGAGTAGGAGGCAGGATAGAATGAAAAGGAGTGCTCCTAGTTATTCTTCTGCTCTGGGAGGGACTCAGCCATTTAAAAAACCCTAGAGGATTGGATAATTTTATTCTGGTTTTAGAGCCCCTGGTGATGTGGGCAGGAGATCGATATCTGTGTCAGCATCTAGCCCAGCCCAAAGAAAGCCTTATGGGGGTGTGCCTTAGGTTGCCACCAACAAGGTGTCTGGTGATGTAGGGGAGCAGGGTCGTCCTTCTGGTGGAGGAAGAAATATACCTCCATGTAATGTATGTGGGAGACTTCATTTGGGAGAGTGTAAGAGGGGCAATAAGGGATGTTATATTTGTGGTGATCTAGGTTACCTGAAGAGAGATTGCCCTAAGAGAGGGCAGCAGGCTGAGGGGCTTCCTCAGGGGCCAGTAATGCCAAGGGGACAGCCTGGTAGAAGAGGTAACAGTAGTGTTGTGGCTTCAGCCAGTCAGATGGGGCCTAATGTTAATCAGCCAGGAGGGTCATCCAGTGTCCCAAGGGCCGAGGCCAGAGTGTTTGCCATGACCAGGCAAGGGGCTCAGATTGATCCTGATGTGGTGACAGATATGCTACCCATCGATAATCATGATGCTTATATTTTAATTGATTCTGGATCTACGCATTCATTTATCTCATGTGAGTTTGCTAAGCATCTAGTTAGAAATGTGGGCCAGTTGGGTAGCCAGTTGGTAGTATCTATGCCCGTAGGGAGGCCTTTTATAGCAGACCAAGTGTATAGAGGCTGTGATATTTTTGTGGAGGGTCAGAAATTAGCAGCAGATTTGATTCCTTTGAGATTGAAAGAGTTTGATGCCATTTTGAGAATGGATTGGCTATCTATGCATAGAACCAGAGTAGATTGCTTGAGGAAGGAAGTGATGTTACAAACTTCTGATGATAGAGAAATCTGTTTTGTTGGAGATAGGAGGGGGTTGCCCTCAAGAGTGATTTCGTCAGCCAATAGAATGCTAGCAAAAAAATGTGAAGTCTATTTAGCTTATGCAGTGAACCTAGAGGGCAATGGTTTAGAGCTGATGGATATCCCTGTGGTAAGGGATTTTTCAGATGTATTTCTTGAGAAGCTGTCAGGGTTACCTCCTGACAGAGGATTTGATTTCAATATAGATCTAGCTCCAGGTACCAGACCAATAGCCAGGGCACCTTATAGAATGGCTCCAGTTGAATTGAAAGAATTAAAAATCAGTTACATTAATTATTGGATAAAGGGTTTATTAGACCCAGTATATCGTCATGGGGTGCACCAGTGTTGTTTGTGAATGTTGCCCAGATGTAGCAACCCAAGAGGGGGGTGAATTGGGTTATTAAAAATTAATTACTATAGAAAATATGTGCTTTAACCCTAATTCGAAATTACTTGGCACTGGTATAGTGAAGTGCACAGAATGAAAATAATACATAAAATTAGGCAACCACAAACACAAGAGAATTTATAATGGTTCGGTGCTAAACCCTGCACCTACGTCCACTCCCCAAAATACCCTTTGGGAATTTCACTAATCATATCACAAAGATTACAACCTCTAGCCTTCCCTGGCTAGCCCTCTTATTTTACAAGGCATAAGGCAGCCAAAACCCCTAGCCTACCAGGCTAGTCCTCTTGTTTAACGGCACAAGGAGGCCAACAAGAACCAAAGGGTTAACACTAACCCTTTTACAAAAGATTCAAAGTAAATGATAACAAGCAGCTCCTATAATGAGCAAATATTTAGAGAATACTTTATAAATTTGTAGCAAATCCTCAGCAATAAATGAACAATGTCGAGGTGGCTTGAATCTTGATTTGCTTGAAGGCTTTAAAGAGTATGGATGACTTTTCAGCAATGAATGATCTTCAATGCACAAAACTAGCTTTCAACCACTCTAAAAATATGCAATAAAAGCTTTCTTTCCTGGATATCTATCTTGTATTTCTCTTTTTCAAAATCCATCATGTTTTGCTTCTAATCTCAGCTATATATAACGATCTAACAGCAAAAAGATCCATTAGATACAATTGAAACAAATGGAAATAAAAATGAGAAGAAAAGATAAACGTTAAGATTATTTCCCTTAAGCATTGAATGCATGAATCCATTTGAGGTAGGAAGAACTCTGTGATAATTCAAAAATCAAAAGTCAGTCTAGCTAAAAATAGCAATCAAAATAAAATAGAGAGAGAGAAGCATGCCCAAAAATGGCCAGAAAGATAGCTAGCTGGAATTAATTCCAGGAGGCTAAGAGAGTTGAAGATGGTCGGCCATCAAAAGGAGGAGTCCTCAGCTAGCTCACAAGCTAGCTTCCAAGAGATCACACACCAAAAGCTCAAGAGAGGAGGAACTAGCTAAAACAATGGTTAGTTAGCTTCCCAGCTAACTAGCAACCAATTCATGAGGCTCAGGACAAAAAGTCAAATCCCAATAGTTAGCTACTTAGCTAACTAAACCAACAGATAGTTAGCTCACTAGCTAACTAATTTTGAATAGCTTTCTGTCTGCAAAAAAATATAGAAATGTTAGAGAGTGAAGAGTTAGCTATTCAGCTAACTGAGCAACTGGTAGTTAGTTCCCAGCTAACTAAACCAAAAAGCAATAAAGCAATTGCCCAAGAGAGTTAGCTCATTAGCTAACTGATGAAAAACAGCAGCCATATGCCCAGGGAGAAGCTAGCTTCCCAGTTAACTAAACTAGAAGATAGCTAACTCTCCAGCTAACTCAGCAGTGAATCCAAACGGCTTAAAAAGAGTGGAAGTTAGCTCTCCAGCTAACTGAAAATGAGTAGCTCATGGCTTGGAGGATCCTGTGAAAGTTAGTTAGCTAAGAAAGAAACCAGTTAGCTCCAGAACAAAGCAGTCAACTAACAGGGGATGCTAGCTAGCTAAGAGAAGCATGAGCTAGCTCACCAGTCCACTAGAAAAGAGGGGCGATCGGCCATGACATGTAACAGGGAATCATAGTCAACTAAAAGACAAGCCAGCTAGCTAACAAAGAAGTCAAGTTAGCTAAGCAGTTAATTGATACCCAAGGTACACGGCTTGCACAGTGGTGTTCAAAACCATAGTTAGCTAAAATGAAAACCAGCTAACTAATAAAGAGGCCAAGCTAGCTAACAAGTAGCTCTAGCTAGCTAATGAAGAAGCAAGCTAGCTCACTAGCTAGCTCCAAAAAGACAAGGCTCGGCCAGGCGATTGTAACAGGCACCTCAGCTAGCTAAAAGGAACTCCAACTAGCTAACGAAGGAGCAAGCTAGCTCACCAGCTAGCTGCAAAGAATAAATGATCGGCCAAGTCACAGAGATAAGTTGGTAGTTAGCTAAATGACGTGCCAGCTAGCTAGGGAAAAAAGCAAGCTAGCTAGATAGCTAACTCCCAAAAATAAAATAGAACGGCCATAGGAATTTGATAGCATAGAATTTGATAGCAAACAAGTGGTAAGATAAAATGAATATATGCTCACATAAAATTGCATGAAGATACTTATTTGTAGAATATATGAACTTCTCTGCAACATGCTTGATTGACCATTGCTTAATTGTTTTGTAAACATCAAAATCAATGTAGGGTCAACAATCTTCCCCTTTTTGATGATGACAAACCATTAAGCTTTCAAAGAAAAATTATAGGAAGTATTATGAATAATATGAATAAATAGGAGTGCATACAGAAAATCATTACTTTCTCCCCCTGTCAATATGAATAGGTAAACTCCCCCTGAATATATGGAGTTTATTACTTTCTCCATTCTCTTAATGTATGCAACATTCTTCTCCCCCTTTTTGTAATTGATCAAAAAGAAGATTGAAGAGTTTTGTAATGAATTTGAGCATAATACATCAGGATAATATGATCATTTGTACATATTAATAACAGTCATACAAATCATCAAGTAAGGTCAATACCACAGATATTACATGTCATAGTTTGAAGTCAGACAACATAAAAGTTAGAGTCATAAACATTCATTACATATCATAAAAATTCATAAATAATCTTCACTTCTCATCATCTCAGAAGATATTTGAACAAAAGAGGAGGGTCCTGACTTGTCTTGTTGAGGTGGAGGAGACCAAAGATGTGGATGGGAAAAAGAAGCTCCTAGAGCTGAGGCAGCAAAGAGAGCAATATGAGTTTCCTCCAGCTTGATCAACTTTGTCAGAGATGCACACCAGTGATCAACAGCATTTGTGTCGTCTCTTGTCTGATTGACATTCATTGTCGTCTAATGCTCAACCCAATCAGCCTTCGTCTCAAAATTTTCAATTTTATCTTTTAAAAAGTTAATTTCTTTCAAGATTTTATCCATGGAATTTTTATTGTGATGAAACACTCGGCCATTCAGAATATTGACATCATGAACAAGTTGGCTTAGAGTAATCTTGAACTGAGACATAGTCTTGAAAACAGATGAAATATGAGGTACAAGGGTTTGATCATTAACTGATGAAGCATTGTCTCCATAACTTCGACTGGATTGGGCAAGGGACAATTCATGAATAATTTGCTGGATTTGATCTTCACTGATATGGACAGTAGCAGGAGTACCAGGAATAGGGTTGTCATTTCGATAAGAGGGTCCAGTAGCAGTGACATCAGGTGGTTCAGTTAAGAATGGATTTTGATCAGCTGTCATTGCGGCAAGGAATGGATTTGATTGATGGAAATCAAAATTAAAGTAGTTTTGAGGAGAGTTAACATGTTGAGACTGGTTTGGAGGTGGCAAAGAGCTTGATTGACTGGTTCTAGATCTAACCTTAAGCCAAATACCATCCCTTTTGGCATAGTCCATCCGATGCAATGAATGAGCATTAAACACATCGGTGTGATGTAATGCCACAACAATTTCTCCCTTAAGTTTTATATTGAAATATTCAAAGACATAGGTGAGAAACATACCAAAGGGTAGTGCGGCCTTACACCTACTTACGAATTCTTTATAATAGCCATTATTATTTTAGTAAGGTCTACATGATTTCTAATAATAATATCATACATAATGCAAATGTCACGATCAGTGACAACATTGAACGAACCAGCACGAGGAGCAATAATCTTAGCAATGATATTATGAAATAATCTATTCTCAACAGATAACATGTTGGCATCAAGAGTATCAATGTTACTAGCCTCGTTATCATTTATGCCAAGGATTAAACCAATTTTATAACCTCTTTCACTAGGTAGGATTTCTAGGATACCATCATGAGGAATACTCAAGGCAGAAGCTAGAGTCTTGCTATCAAGGTCAATCCTAGTTTTCTTTACGTAGGATGAAAGAGTTTCAAAATCAAATGTAATATTCTCATAAAATTCTTTAATTAACTCAGGTTAGATTGGCCTTTTGGTGGATAAGATAGATTTCCAACCTTGATTATCAAGGAGTTCCCCTATCTTAAAGTTTTCTTGTTCTAAGAAGTTAAAGTCAACTAACCTGCCATGCACAAAAGACTTAGCGGCAATGTGGGTGTTGATTTGAGAAGAAGAAGATGAGGAAGACTTCCTTCGAAGATTAGAAATCGTCATCTCTTGTGATTACTTTCTTCTTGGGAGCCATTCACGATCTTCTTGATAGATTAATAGATAAAGGAGCTAGGAAGTATGATGGAGTGAGGTTAGATGAAAGAAGATAGAAGACGATTTGGTGGAAGATCGATTTGAAGAGGAGAAGATGGATGAAGAAAAACCGAATGAATGAGGAGACGGATTGAAGAAGAAGACGGATGATTTTCTTGAATGAAAAAGGTATATATAGAGAAAGCCTTGGGCGGTTAGCTGGCCAGGTGACTAAATAGTTGCCTGGTTGGTTAACTACCATGAATGGTGTAAAAAGAATGAAACGGCCGGTTGGTGGATTGAATGTAAAGCACTTTATATCTTAAAGGAAGATTTGGCCGGTTGGTATTAATTCAACTTTAAAGACTAGCTAACTTCAAGCACACTCAAAGCATTCAATTTTATAAGGAGATTTGATTGAAAGATGTTATGCAACTTTAGTTTTCAGACATGAAAATATTTTATCAATTAATTCATTAAGCAGTAGGATCAAACATTCCTAATTATTTTCTAATTTCATAAATTTTGTTTCATCTAAAGGCTTGGTGAAAATATTAGCAATTTGATTTTCAGTGCTTATAAATTCTATTACAACATTTCCATTATTCATATGATCTCTAATGAAATGATGTCTAATTTCAATGTGTTTTGTTCTAGAATATTGTATAGGATTTTTAGTTAAGCATATTGCACTTGTATTATCACATTTTATAGAGATGGATTTTTGCTTAATGCCATAATCTTCTAATTACTGCTTAATCCACAAGATTTGAGCACAGCAACTTTCAGCTGCAATGTATTCGGCCTTGGCCGTAGACAATGCTGCTGAAGTTTGCATTTTGCTAAACTATAAAATTAAGTTAGCACCTAGAAATTGGCAAGTACCGCTAGTTGATTTTGTATCAATTTTACATCCAGCAAAATCTGAATAAGTGTATCTTATTAAGTCAATGCTAGATTGTTTATCATACCATAAACCTAAGTTTACTGTTCCATTCAAATATTTGAATATTCTTTTAACAGCAAGCAAGTGTGATTCTTTAGGATTAGCTTGATATCTAGCACACATGCATACACTGAATAAAATATCTAGTCTACTAGCAGTTAAATACAACAATGATCCTATCATGCCTCTATATAATTTCAAATCAATAGACTTTTCAATATTATAAGTTTCAAGTCTACATGATGAGCTCATAGGAGTACCAATACTTTTTGATGTCTCTATGCCAAACTTTTTGATCATTTCTTTGATATATTTGGATTGGCTTATGAAGATCTCGTCTTTGCTTTGTTTGATTTGTAGTCCGAGGAAGTAGTTAGCTCTCTCATCATGCTCATCTCAAACTCTCCCTGCATGAGCTTAGCAAAGTCCTTGCACAAAAATTCATTAGTGGCACCGAATATGATATCATCAACATAGATTTGAACAATTAATATATCACTATTTTGTCTTTTAATAAATAGCGTTGTATCCATGTTTCCTCGAATAAATTCATTACTAATCAAGAATTTGCTTAACCTTTCATACCAAGCCCGATGTGCTTGTTTCAAACCATATAAAGCTTTATTCAACTTAAATACGTGATTTGGAAACAAGTGATTTTCAAAACCGGGTAGCTGTTCCACAAAAACTTGTTCAAAATGTATCCATTTAAGAAAGCGCTTTTAACGTCCATTTGATATAATTTAAACTTCATAAAGCAAGCATAAGCAAGAAGTAATCTGATAGCTTCTAATCTAGCAACTGGGGCATAAGTTTCATCAAAATCAATTCCCTCTTCTTGATTATAACCCTTAGCTACTAATCTTGCCTTATTTCTAATTATATTACCATGTTCATCTAATTTATTTCTATAAACCCATTTAGTTCCAATAATTTGATGATCATGAGGTCTTTCAATAAGAGTCCATACATTATTTCTTTCAAACTGGTGAAGTTTCTCATGCATGGCATTTATCCAATCAACATCATTTTTAGCATCATCATAGCATTTAGGTTCAATTTTAGATATGAATGCTAAGTTATTATAAGTATCTCTAAATGATGATCTAATTCTAATACCTTGAGATAGATCACCTAAGATTTGATCTTTAGGGTGACTAAGAACGTACCTCCAACCTCTTTCTAATTCATCATTACCTTGTGAAGCTTCTGGTAGGTCAACGTTCCCTTCTTCATTTACCTCTTGAGTATCTAATTTATCTTTATCCTTTAAAGTGGTGTCCTTGAGTTGATCTTCAATCTTATCTGCATAATTTATACCTTTTCTCTTCCTCAATGGAAGATCATTAGATTCATAAAAATAATATGAATAGATTCTTCTACTACTAGAGTCTTTTTGTTAAATACTCTAAAAGCTCTACTATGCAAAGAATAATCGAGAAAAATTCCTTCATTAGATTTGGCATCAAATTTATCGAGGTTTGATTTTTCATTGTTTAAAACAAAACATCGGCATCCGAACACATGAAAATAACTAATGTTTGGTTTTCTTCCTTTCCAAAGTTCATAAGGAGTCTTTTTCAAAATAGGTCTAATCAATGCACGATTTAAAACATAACATGCAGTGTTGATAGCCTCTGCCCAAAAATACTTTAGGAGATCGCTCTCACACAACATGGTACGAGCCATTTCTTCTAAAGTTATATTCTTTCTTTCAACTACTCCATTTTGTTGAGGTGTTCTTGGTGCAGAAAAATTATGTTCAATTCCATTTTCATTACAAAAATCTTCAAAAGATTTATTTTCAAATTCTTTTCATGATCACTTCAAATTGATAAATAGAAGAATTCTTTTCATTTGTAATTCTTTTAAACAATTTTTGAAATGAGGGAAAAGCTTCATCTTTACTACTTAAAAATAAAACCCATGTAAAATGAGAGAAATCATCAATAAAAACAAAACCATATCTTTTACCTCCGAGACTAGTTATTCTTGTAAGACCGAATAAATCCATATGCAAGAGTTCCAAAGGTCTAGTGGTTGAAACCAAATTCTTTGATTTAAAAGATACTCTGGTTTGTTTTCCAAACTGACAAGCATTGCAAATCTTATCTTTTTCAAAAACTAGTTTTGGTAAACCATGCACTAAATCTTTCTTAATTAATTTAGATAATAAATCCATGCTTGCATGAGCTAACCTACGATGCCATAACCAACTACAATCAGTTTTATTATTTGTAGCAACTAGGCAATCAATATTTTTATCATGCAAATCATTTAAATTAACAATGTATACATTACCATGCCTTTGACCAATAAATTTCATATTTTCATCAGCAAATTTTTAACAATGCATAATGACGATTCAAATGTAACATTAAATCATTTGTCACATAATTGACTTATACTAAGCAAATTGTGTTTCAATCCTTTCACAAGTAAGACATCATCAATATAAGCATGAGGTGTGATACTATTTTTTCAATGCCAATAATTTTTCCTTGGCCATTATCACCAAAAGTAACAACACCTCCATCCTTTGCCTCCAAAGTGATGAATTGTGATTCATCACCTGTCATGTGTCTTGAGCACCCACTATCCAAGTACCATTATCTTTTAGTTGTTAGGGTCGCAAGACACACCTGCATACACAATTTCAAATTTTGCTCTTAGGTACCCAAGCCTTCTTGGGTCCTTTAGGGTTAGTTAAGATAGTTCCTTTTGGAACCCATATTTTTCTCATATTTTATGTGTGACAAGTATAAGCTTTATGTCCTAATTTACCACATTTGAAACATGTAATTTTAGTGGAGTCATTTCCATGTACATAAATATTTTTCAAAAACTTTTGTCTTTCAAAAGGATTATATCCAAGACTAGCTCTATTGTAAACAACTCTTTGACTATTTAAAATTATTTCTAATTTTTCTGAGCTTAAAGTAAATCTATCAACAATTGGTTTTAATTTATTTACTTTATTTTTCAAATCTTGATTTTTCTTTAATAATGATTCATTGTCTTTTAAATTCTTTCCTTTTCAAGAGTAAGATTTTTGATTTCATTTTTCAAATCCTTGTTCTTTGAACTTAAATTTGCAAAATCATCAACAAGTTCATAGAATGCACCATGTAATTCATCAAAAGTAAAGTCATCTAGAAAGCTAGGAGTTACCTAATCATTATCAGCCATGAAACATACATTGGTCACTTCAGTTTTCTCTTCATCTTCTAAACTTGTAGCCTCACTGTCGCTCCATGTAGCCATCATTGCTTTCTTCTTTACTCTTTTTGATCCTTTCTTTAATAGTGGATATTTGGTCTGATATGTCCAGGCTTTTTGCACTCATAGCAAGTAGGAGGTTCACTCTTTTCCTTTTCTTTACTATGATCTCATTTTGCAAAATGTTTTTTTTTCCCAAACTTCTTTCTTTTATGAATTTTTGAATTTCCTTGAGATAAGTGTCATTTCATCATTATTCTCACTATTACTAGTGCTTTCCTCATTTTCATCATTTTGAGTTGCACTCTTCAATGCCATGGTCCTTTTCTTTTTTGATTCATCTTCATCAATGTATTATCGTTACTGAAGCTCATGTGTCATCAAAGAACCGACCAACTTTTAAGTGATAAAGTATTGAGATCTTTTGCTTCTTGTATAGCAGTGACCTTTGCTTCTCATGTCCTAGGTAAAGATCTTAAAATTTTTCTAACAAGATCGCTGTTAGCATAAGATTTTCCAAAACTTTTTAGTCCATTAATAATATCAATGAATCTTGTAAACCTATCAATAATATTCTCAGTAGAATCCATCTTAAATAATTCATACTTATGAACAAGCATATTTATTTTGGATTCCTTGACTTGATTTGTACCCTCATAGGTAACTTCAAGTCATCCCAGATTTCTTTAGCAGACATGCAAGTAGATATGCGATTAAACTCATTTGCATCAAGAGAATAATAAAGAACATTCAAAGCTTTTGCATTTAATTGAGCTAATTTCTTATCTTGCTCATCCCATTCTGATTCAGGTTTTGCAATATCAAGATTGTCAATCTTAATAGTGGGTGTGTATGGTCCATTAATTATGATTCCCCATAAATCATAATCTAGTGCTTGAATGAAGATTTTCATTCGTGCTTTCCAATAAGTGTAATTTGTTCCATTGAACAAAGGTGTTCTATTAGTTGATTGTCCTTCAGTCAACATAGATCCCATTTGGATTACTACAGATCTTTGGCTCAAAACTAATTAAAGCTAGTAATCAAGAGCACTCTGCTCTGATACCACTTGTTGCCCAGATGTAGCAACCCAAGAGTGGGGTGAATTGGGTTATTAAAAATTAATTACTATCACAAATATGTGCTTTAACCCTAATTCGAAATTACTTGGCAGCGGTGTAGTGAAGTGCACAGAATGGAAATAATACAAAAATTAGACAACCACAAACATAAAAAATTTATAGTGGTTCGGTGCTAAACCCTGCACCTACGTCCACTCCCCAAAATACCCTTTAAAAATTTTACCAATCGTATCACAACAATTATAACCTCTAGCCTTCCCCAGCTAGCCCTCTTGTTTTACAAGGCACAAGGCAGCCAAAACCCCTAGCCTTACCAGCTAGTCCTCTTGTTTAACGGCATAAGGAGGCCAACAAGAACCAAAGGGTTAACACTAACCCTTTTACAAAAGATTTAGAGTAAATGATTACAAGCAGCTCCTATAATGAGCAAATATTCAGAGAATACTTTACAAATTTGTAGCAAATCCTCAGCAATAAATGAACAATGTCGAGGTGGCTTGAATCTTGATTTGCTTAAAGGCTTTAAAGAGTATGGACGACATTTCAGCAATGAATGATCTTCAATGCACAACAACTAGCTTTCAACCACTCCGAAAATATGCAATAAAAGCTTTCTTTCTTGGATATCTCTCTTGTATTTCTCTTTTTCAAAATCCATCATGTTTTGCTTCTAATCTCAACTAGATATAATGATCCAACAGTAAAAAGATATGTTACATACAATTAAAACAAATGAAATAAAAATGGGAAGAAAAGATAACCGTTGAGATTATTTCCCTTAAGCATTGAATGCATGAATCCATTTGAGGTAGGAAGAACTCTGTCATAATTCAAAAATCAAAAGTTAGTCTAGCTGAAAATAGTAATCAAAATAAAATAGAGAGAGAGAAGCACACCCAAAAATGGCCAGAAAGACAGCTAGCTGGAATTAATTCTAAGCGGCTGAGAGAGTTGAAGACCGTCGGCCATCAAAAGGAGGAGGAGTCCTCAGCTAGCTCACAAGTTAGCTTCCAAGAGATCACATGCCAAAACCTTAGGAGAGGAGGAGCTAGCTAAAACAATGGTTAGTTAGCTTCCCAGCTAACTAGCAACCAATTCATGCGGCTCAGGAGAAAAATTCAAATCCCAATAGTTAGCTACTTAGCTAACTAAACCAACAGATAGTTAGATCACCAGCTAACTAATTTTGAATAGCTTTTGATCTGCAAAAAAAAGAAATGTTAGAGAGTGAAGAGTTAGCTATTCAGCTAACTGAGCAATTGGTAGTTAGCTTCCCAGCTAACTAAACAAAAAGCAATAAAGCAATCGCCCAAGAGAGTTAGCTCATTAGCTAACTGATGAAAAATAGCAGCCATACACTCAGGGAGGAGCTAGCTTCCCAGTTAACTAAACCAGAAGATAGCTAACTCTCTAGCTAACTCAGTAGTGAATCCAAACGGCTTGAAAGAGTGGAAGTTAGCTCTCTAGCTAACTGAAAATGAGTGACTCATGGCTTGGAGGATCCTGTAAAAGTTAGTTAGCTAAGAAAGAAACCAGTTAGCTCCAGAACAAAGCAGTCAACTAACAGGGGATGCTAGCTAGCTAAGAGAAGCATGAGCTAGCTCACCAGTCCACTAGAAAAGAGGGGCGATCGGCCATGACATGTAACAGGGAATCATAGTCAACTAAAAGACAAGCCAGCTAGCTAACAAAGAAGTCAAGTTAGCTAAGCAGTTAATTGATACCCAAGGTACACGACTTGCACAGTGGTGTTCAAAACCATAGTTAGCTAAAATGAAAACCAGCTAACTGATAAAGAGGCCAAGCTAGCTAACAAGTAGCTCTAGCTAGCTAATGAAGAAGCAAGCTAGCTCACTAGCTAGCTCCAAAAAGACAAGGCTCGGTCAGGCGATTGTAACAGGCATCTCAGCTAGCTAAAAGGAACTCCAACTAGCTAACGAAGGAGCAAGCTAGCTCACCATCTAGCTCCAAAGAATAAACGATCGGCCAAGTCACAGAGACAAGTTGGTAGTTAGCTAAATGACATGCCAGCTAGCTAGGGAAAAGAGCAAGCTAGCTAGATAGCTAACTCCCAAAAATAAAATAGAACGGCCATAGGAATTTGATAGCATAGAATTTAATAGCAAACAAGTAGGCATAGGAATTTGATAGCATAGAATTTAATAGCAATAAAATGAATATATGCTCACATAAAATTGTGCATGAAGATACTTACTTGAAGAACATCTGAACTTCTCTGCAACAGGCTTGATTGACCATTGCTTAATTGTTTTGTAAACATCAAAATCATTGTAGGGTCAATAGTGAAAAAAAAGGATGGTACCTTGAGATTGTGTATAGACTATAGACAGTTAAACAAGGTGACCATTAGAAATAATTATCCATTGCCAAGGATCGATGATTTGTTTGATCAACTGTAAGGGGCAGCAGTATTTTCAAAGATTGATCTTAGATTTGGGTATCATCAATTGAGAATAAAGAATGAGGATATATCTAAAACTGCTTTCAGGACCAGATATGGTCATTATGAGTTCCTGGTGATGCCATTTGGCTTGATAAATGCTCCAGCTACTTTTATGGGAGTGATGAATCAAGTATTTCAGGAGTATCTAGATAAATTTATGATAGTATTCATTGATGACATCTTGATTTATTCTAGAAGTAGTGAAGAGCATGAACAACATCTGAGGACAGTTTTGCAGATATTAAGAGAAAAGCAATTATATGCAAAGTTTAGTAAAAGTAAATTTTGGCTGGATGAGATAAAGTTTTTGGGACATGTCATTTCAGCCAAAGGTATTATGGTAGATCCTCAAAAGATTGAAGCTATAGTGAATTAGGTATCACCTACCAATCAGAATGAGGTGAGGAGTTTCTTGGGGCTAGTAGGATATTATAAAAGATTTATAGAAAATTTTTTGATTTTGGCTTCTCCTATGACTAAGCTACTTAGAAAGAATATCAAGTTTGATTGGTCTAATGAATTCCAGAAGAGTATGGATGAATTGAAAAAGAGATTAACCTTAGCCCCAATTCTAATACTCCCTGATAGTGCCAGTGATTATGTGATCTATAGTGATGCTTCATTGAAGGGTTTGGGGTCTGTTTTAATGCAGAATGGGAAAGTGGTGGCTTATATATCTGGATAGTTGAGATCCCATGAAAAGAATTACCCCACCCATGATTTGGAGTTAGCTTCTATTATATTTGCATTGAAAGTTTGGAAGCACTACTTTGGAGGCACTACTTGTATGGAAGAAGGTGCTAGATATTTACTGATCATAAAAGCTTGAAATATATTTTGACCCAGAAGGAATTGAATTTAAGGTAGAGAAGATGGATTGAATTGATTAAAGATTATGATTGCACTATTGAGTATCACCTAGGGAAAGCTAATGTTGAGGCTGATGCCTTGAGTCGGAAGTCTATGGCCACATTAGTTTTTATTAGAACAGTACAGCTACCCTTGATGATTGAGTTAAGGAAGTTAGATGCAGAACTAGCTGTAGAAGAATCAGGAGCCTTGTTGGCTACTTTCAGGGTGAGACCCTAGATGCTAGAGGAAATAAGAGAAGCTCAGCTGTTTGATCTATAGTTGCTTAAAGCTAGAGATTTAATTCAGAGTGGGTTTCAGTCAGAGTTTTCTGTTAGAGGTGATGGGGTGTTATTATTCAAGAGTAGAGTTTGTGTTCTAGCTTTGGAATCAGAGAAAGATCAGATTTTAAAGGAAGCACATAGCTCAGCTTATTCAATGCATCCAGGTAGTACTAAGATGTATAGAACTATCAAACAAAATTACTAGTGGAATGGTATGAAAAATGAGATAGCTGAGTATATATCTAAATATTTGGTGTGTCAGCAGATTAAGGCTGAACATCAGTGTCCGACTGGCAAGCTTCAGCCTCTATTTGTGCCAGAGTAGAAATGGGAACATATAACTATGGATTTTGTTGTTGGACCCCCAAAGACCAGAAGGGGCAATGATGCTATTTGGATGATAGTTGATAGATTGACTAAGTCTGCTCATTTTCTGCCTATTTAGATTGTCTTTACCTTGGATAGATTAGCAGAATTATGTGCATAAAACTATGAGTAGGCATGGTGTGCCAATATCTATAGTATCAGATAGAGATCCAAGGTTTACATCTCAATTTTGGGCAGAATTACAGAAAGCTTTGGGGACTAAATTGAGGTTCAGTATAGCATTTCATCCTCAAACTGATGGTCAGTCGGAGAGAACCATCCAAACACTGGAGGATATGTCGAGAGCTTGTGTCATGGAATTTTCTGGTAGCTGGGATGATCATCTTCCTTTAGTAGAGTTTGCTTACAATAACAACTACCATTCTAGCATTGATATGGCACCATATGAGGCCTTATATGGAAGAAAATATAGAACTCCAGTGTGTTGGGATGAGGAGGGAGAGAGAAGGCTATTAGGCCCCGAGTTAGTACAACTTACAGCAGATCAAGTTAAAATCATAAGAGCTAAAATAAAGGTGGCCCATGATAGATAGAAGAGCTATGCAGATGAAAAGCATAGAGGGGTAAAATTTGAGGTTGGAGATAGAGTCTTTCTGAAGGTATCTCCTTGGTGAGGTATTATGAGATTTGGAAAGAAAGGCAAGTTGAGCCCCAGGTATATTGGACCTTATGAAATTCTAGAACGAATTGGGGCACTAGCTTATAAATTGGCTTTACCTTCAGAGTTATCTCAGATTCACAATGTATTTCATGTATCAATGCTTAGGAGGTATGTACCGGATTCCTCTCATGTGATTCAATCTGAGACTATAGAGTTACAGGGAGATTTATCATTTGCAACGGAACCAGTGAAGATCTTGAGTAGGGAGATTAAGTAACTCTGCAATAAAAGAATTCCATTAGTTAAGGTGCAATGGTTAAATCATCAAAAAGAGGCTACATGGGAGCAAGAGGATGAGATGAGATTGAAGTACCCCCATCTATTTGAAAATATATCTAGCTAAATTTTGGGGATGAAATTTCCTAAGAGGGGGAGAATTATAGCATTCTGAAAACCTTATAATTTATTGAACATATTAATGGCATTTTTTATTTGAAATAAAAGTCAGAGAGTTTCAGTGAAGTGTGGGTGTATTGTCCTTTTGATAAATGTAAAAAGAAGAAATTTTGGAGCAAACGAGTGTATTTTTGAGTGCTAATGAGTTTGATTTAAGAAATTGAGAGATTTAAGTTTTAATAGGATTAAATCACAAGAAAAATCAAGTTTAGTTTGAGTTTTATCCTTAAATGATGTTTTTAGTATTTAGAGTCGACTCTAATTGGAGTAGAGTCGACTCTGGCACAGTTTTGAACTTCCAGCATGCTTTGAAATCGACACCTGTTGAAGGGGAGTCGACACCTGCAGAGAAAAATAGAAGGTTAACATTTCTGTTGCAATATTGGAGCCGACACCTATTTTTGCTGGAGCCGACACCAAATCTGTTGCAGTCGACTCTAAGACGGAAGATTTTCTGGGTTAAATCTTAAAAATTTCATATCTATTTCGTTTTAAGTCCGATTTGAGTGCGATTTGAATCGTTGGATTTTTAAAATCAAGCTCTTTAAGTTGATAAAGCCTTTTCTTAGAAATGTTACATAAAAGTATTAATTTAAGTAAAAAATAATAATCTAGGCTATAAATCAATTTAAAAAATATTATATCGGGGGCAAAATGGGAAAAGGCTATGATGTCAATTGCTAATTATGTTAAGGGCAATTTGGAAAAAAAAATCTAAGGGCAAACTATCATGGTTATGAGTGAGCCATGTGTTTTCCAAAAAGTATGCATTAAGAGTGTTTAAAGGCAAAATAGGAAATTGGCATGCCTTATCCCTTAAGTTACCCATGACTTGGCCCCCAAGTCATTAGAGAAAAAGGAAAAACATGGGTTCAGCTAGAGAAAAGAAAGAAAGAAAGAAAGAGAGAAAGAAGAGAAGAAAAGAGAGGAAGAGGAAGAAGAAGAAGGAGAAAGAAAGAGGAAGGAAAAGAGAAGCTTGGGGTTTGTGTTTGACTCCAGGTAAGCTATAGCTTTCCTAGATCTTGCATGACTTTATATTTTCTTAGATTATTGTATTTTGAGGTAATAATGGAAGTAACCTTGAGTAGAGAAAGGGTGAAAGAAAATAATGAGATATTAGAGGATAGAGCATGTATGCATGCATGATTTCGTGGGAAAACCTCGTGTGGAGGTAATCCTAATAGCTATCATATCTGTATGTTGACGTAAGTCAAGAATGTTATTTCAGAGAGCCGGAATACTGGAGTTGAGTACCAGTTAAGGAGTAACCTGCTAAGGTGAGTGGGTTTCTCATCTAACAATGAAAAGTTAATTTGAGCTAGTATAATGAGACTAATACCTAGTTGTGGTATGTTATGTTTAGTAGAGTATTGTGTATGTTTTAAATTTGAGAAATGAGAACCTAGTACATGATATTCTGATACATGAGTTTTGAGCATGAGTTTTAAGCATAAAGAAATAAGCTTGAGTTTTGAGCATGAGTTTTAAGCATAAAGAAATAAGCATGAGTTTCAAAAAGGGATGGTTGATGTATACATGGCATAATTGCATGATAAAGCTTTACAAATGATCAATTTTGATGTATATATCATATTGAGCATCAAGCAGCTATGGGGCTGATCACCCTTTAAACTGTACTATAGCATGAGCATTGCATACTACTATTGAGCCGGCACCTCCTTGCGAATCGATCGTACGATGAACCCCAGAATTAGGGTTGAGTGCACACTTGACCAGGCCAGTGGGGCAGGTTGTAAGCAGCCCATGGGGGCATGAATCATAGCTCAGTGGAGCTGGTTACTATATATAGCCCGTGGGGGCAGAGAGAAAACCCGAGGTTCCAGGGTTAAGGAACAAAGAACTTTGCCAGGTGAATCGCATGGGCAAGGGATGCTATTTGTGCAGGAATCCTGTTGCTAGTTACGCACCCGATGAGAGTACACTTACAGGAGGGCAGCTGTAGGGTGGTACCTCAGAGGCATTACACACAGCCAAGTATCATGAGATTTAAAAGCATATATTATGATATAAAAGGGCCAGTGGGCCAAGTAGAGTATTTCAGTATTGGTATCTTTCAGTGGAAAGTTATTGTAGAGTATTTCAGTACTGGTATATTATTTAAAGAATAAGCTACATTTTACTTTATCTGATATCATGTTAAAATATACTTTGAGTTATACAAGCTATATAGTATCAGCATACGGTTGATAATGTAAGGTTATGGTTCTCTATTTCTCCATAGTTAGATGGTTATCCAGTTACTGGGACTTAGGTCTCACCCCTCTATGATTAAAATTTACTTTCAGATCAGTGAGTATTTCTGCCAGGATCGCAAGATAAGCAGGACCAGACCTTAGCTGGTGAAGCTTGCTTGGATGCAAGGGGGTGTAGATGATAGCCATGTACATTGAGTTAGTGTGGGGTGATATTGTATATTTGTATATGTGTATGTGTACAGTGAGATGTGGTGATGTATTAGACTTATTTGAATATGGATACGAGACTTATGTTTTGGAGAAAATTTGAGTGTGATATATGTACTTATGATTTTGATATCGATTGTGAATGTGATCTTATAAATTGCCTGAGGAATGTCATGAAAAATGTTATCTGAGTAGGTTGATCCCTAGTATTGATTTGAGTGATGTGCATATATAATTGAGATGATAATAAAATGTTTTTAACAGGATGTATTTTCGTGTGTCTGCCACTTATGATAATTAGTTGGGGTTCTCTAGCTCTTTATGAAGTACTATATAAAGAGTAGCAAAACTCTATCCGATTACCATAGGTGTGCAGGTGTGCTATCAGTGGCCCCAGAGAGAAGGGGGAGCTGACACAAACTCCCTCCGAACCATCTGTGCCTTCATCGTCCTATGCCATTTCCACAGTATCACACCCCGACTCTCCCTCTTCCGATCCTTCTACACCCTTCGGCAGCAGTCGGGTTGGTGGGTGTTCTAGCCCCAATCCGGCCGTGTCCTCAAGTTGTTCCTTCCTTCTTCTATCAAGGGATAAAAATCCTGGTTCTTTTTCACTGACCTTGACTAAGTCAAACCCAGGTGGGGGGACCCCGACCTTCGGCCCAACATGAACTCATCTGTAATCCCCGAGGACCGAGAAGCGCTGGAGCGGCTGCTGACGGCCGAGATCCCCAAATGCAACTAACTCCTGATGGAGGAGAATCTCAGACTCACGGGGTCTTTACTCGGGGTGGTGAGTAGCAGCCAATACTCAGTCAATTTTCCTCCCCTTTTTCTTGTCTTCTTTTTTTTTTTTACTAACTCCGACCGACGTTGCGCAGTGATGAAGCTCCCAACCGCCAAGCTTAGGAAGGCCGCCATCAAAAGGATGAGGGCTCAGGGAGGGCTAAGCAAGGGGCAGCAAGCCCCGGCCCCTAAGCGTTGTAATCTAGTCCCTACCAACCCTTTGCTCCATGACATCTGGACTACCCTTCAGGATATCCATAGAGTCCAGATTTGTTATGTCTATCAGAAAGCCAATTCTGCTATGGATTGGATGGTGGCCTCAGTGGCTCATCATTTTGGCTTTTAGTTCTGGAACCAGGAAGATCCCTGTCCTTTTATTTTTTAAACAAATATTGCTTTCTGATCTATCTAGGCTGACTTGCACTAGGCTAGTGTGAGCATCCACTTGTACCAAAAAAAACAAGATAAACATGTCAATTCGATCCCTGATTTAGTAGTGGACAATCCCTTGGTCTAGTAGAACGAATCTTGAGGCCTCTAAAGTTTATGATCTCTTCCATTTTTTTTTTCCAACTTGTGAAAGTCTTTGGCCCTAATTCTCTCTCGTTCCCTATCCAAGTTGAGAAGGGTGCTCCCAAAGTCAGACCCGCTTTATTTGTGCATGTTGTAGTGAGCTTAGTCACCTCTACAAAGACTGTTGGAATGCTCTAATCAGTCTTTTGTTAGTGTGTGTCCTAGATCCAATCGGATTAGATTCTAGTTTGTACATATTTCTTTATGAATGCAAATTAAATTTATTGGTTTCTTTATCTATCCAGGTGTTATATATATATATATATATATATATATATATATATATATATATATATATATATATATATATATAATATTTTACCTATGATATAAAGTCCAAAAGAATGTGAACTGTGCATATGAAATTTGTAATAGAGATTGTAAATTGTGAAATCCAAAATTGTACATTATGGTTTGATTCTTTAAATTTTTCTAATCGATGCGTAAACAGAACTGAGCACTATTGGATGCCGTTGAGACTAGCACACATTGCATATCTTCATCCTTGTAGTGAGTAGCTGATCTTGCAAGCTGAAGTATGGAGATACTTAGATAGGCGTATGGATGCTCGTTATTGTAATGATGCATTGGATGACCTGCACATAGATCCTATATGAATATTCTATATAATATCGATGGTTGATCCCTGATGACGGTGGTGTGAGTGATCCTTTGACTTGAGATCCTTATTGCAACTCATGTGTCAAATGTCATGCTTTAACGACATGCAAACTTCGCTCTAGCCATGGATGGCAAATATAGTATCGGTTGGATATAATTTAAAGCACATGAAGGTGATGTTTGATCAAGATAGGATTCATCTTTCTTGCTAGAAAAGGTTATATCCCACGGCCACTTGATGGATTAAATTGACTATTAAATCCTTGCAAGGTTGAGTTAAAATTGGAAATGGTTTTGAAGTTTCAATTCATGTGAGTCAATTTTTTCTAAGATCAAGTAAATAAAGATCAATTACATGGTTGACACATTTTATACCACTGATTGATCTGGGATATGTGACGAAGATATTGAATCGTACGATAATCGTTCATGGATAGGTGTTGATGACCATGTCAATAAAACCCTTAACACTTGGATGGTCATGATGCTTTGCTAGAGGCCACTCATGATCTATAATCATGAATTCTTTGATTTGATCAAAGAATTGATTTGGACAAAATGCTGACCAGGTCATCTTTAGGGTCAATATCAGGGACATGATTATTGCCAATGTATCAAGGGACCTAATGGGTCACATGCATTAAGGAGATTTTGGATGAAGTTAAAATGAGAATTAAGTTTGACTTAATTAAAATTAGATGATCAATTAATTATGATTAGGTTTGACTTAATTTTAATGAGAGAACATAAAATTGATGAATGGGATTCATCATAAAGGAAAGAATTTTATGTTCAAGAAAAAAACTTTTTGTACATGTGATGTACATATAAAATTTATTAATTGGATACCCAATTAGGCTTAATCCATGTGATGGATGGCTTAGATTAATTAGGATTTAATTAAATTAGTAATGTGGTATTTAATTGGATCCTTATAATGGCATGATTTGATTCATAGAACCCAATTGAACCGAGGGTTGAGATCGTACCACGTGAAGGATGGATCCATGCTCATATGATGGACATGACCCATCTTCACATCATGGAGGAGGGAACACCCATGATTTTAGCATCATCATGAAGCTAAATTCAAGGTTTAGGGTTGGTTTCATTGGATAACCAATTTTTTATTTTTTAGGGATGCGGTTTTGTGGTTGTAATCCTAACATTATCATGATAACAAATATCCTAAATTTGTTAGGACAATTTGTTATAACAAATATCCTAAATTTGTTAGGACAATTTGTTATAACAAATATCCTAAATTTGTTAGGATAATTTGTTATCAACTTGATATGATTGAATGGTTAGGCGGTTGAAACAAAATACTCTTTTTTATGAAACCATACAACCTTCTCTTCATGTATAAAAGAAGAGAGACGCCCCCTTAAAAAGATACACCTAACTCCTTCTTTTTCTCTCTCTTAGATGTCTAACCCACTTTCTCTCTCTAAAATATCCTTTTTCTCTAGGATGTCCCTCTCTCTCTTGATGGGTTGAAAGCTCCTCTCTCTCTCTCTCGTCCCTCTTTCTTGGGTTGTTAAAGGAAGGCTTTCTCTCTCTTTTTGGTTGATTAAGATTTGATCTTGATCAAGAAATCTTTCCTTTCTTGATTGATCAAGATTTAATGTTGATCAATAAATTATTTTCTTTAATAGATCAAGATTTGATCTTGATCAAAAAGTTATTCTCTCTCTTGATTTGAAAAATCAATAGAAAAAGAAAAGAGGCACTAGTACCCCTCACTATAAGGTCATCATCCAATCCTGAAAGGACATCATCCAAAGATCTCCGCGTAGATCACTATTAGAGGCCGAACGAGTGGACGGCTAGTTGTTGAGAAATTATTGAAACATAATTGCCCCAACTTATTGATTTTGATGATTTCCAAAAGACATTGCTTTACTTTCTAAAAGGCTATGAACATGTAAGTCAATCAATGAAATATTCTTACTATGAGCAATTTCAAATTGGAAACTATGAACTATTAAAAATATAATGAGTTTCTTGAATCAATTGAATATATGTTTCAGTGAGCTATACTTATGAATTCAAAAATGATTTTATACCAATCTTTTAAAGATCAATGACTTAATGAAAATGCTTTGAAATTGAGCATTACTGTTAAATCAACATTATCTAAGTCATATTTATATTTCAAAGTTGGTTGGGATGATTTTCAAAGCAAATCAGAATGTTTTCTGATTTTTGTATCAGTCCCGAGCCGACTCGAGAGTTTCCGAGTCGACTCCTGACTTTCTCGAGCCGACTCGTGACTGTGCGAGCCGACTCGACTCAGACGGCAGAAAGACTCATTTTTGAGTGCCTCTCGAGTCGACTCCCAGCTTTTCGCGAGTCGACCCCTGAAAGTCAAGAGTCGACTCCCAGATTTTCACGAGTCGACCCCTGAAGACTCATTTTTTGGTGCGTTCTGGATTCGATTGCTCGAGCCGACTCGCACAGTCCCGAGCCGACTCCCCGAATTCTGGGCGGAAATTTTTGAGTTGACACATCAGCTCCAACGGTATATTTTTGAATAACGGCTATTTTTCTTTGTTTCTAACGGCTATATTTTTCAGAATCTATAAATAGAGGAGCCATTCAACAAAGAAAGAAGAGAGAAGATGAGAATCAAGAAGAAATTCAAAAGAGGGAAAAACAGAGTGTTATTGAAAAATCTTTGAAAGAAGAGAGATTCAAAAGGAGTGAAATCCAAGAGTGAGATTCGTGCACTCCAGAGCTACCTTCTACAAAAGATTCAAGAGGAGATCCCAACGCTTTCAAGAGCAAATCAAAGATCTTCCACATTCAAAGAAAAGGGAGAAAAAGCTTCAACCCAACTCCAAAGCTCAAATCTGTGAGAATCGGTGCTGAGGCCTGATTCAACATCAAGAGGAGTTGAAGGAAGGAAACCAAAGAAGCCAAGCCAGCTCTCAAGCTTTAAATATTCAGGCTTTTCTAAACTCAATTTTTATTTTGAAATATCTGCTCAAAAAGGAGCTGCTTGTAATTAAACTCATTTTATTTGTTTGTTCTAGTTTAATCTGAGGGATTAAACTAGAGGAGGTTGTTAAACCTCGGTACAAGCTAGGTTTAGCTTGTGTTTGGGTTTGGTGCCGGTGAGCCCGTGTAAAATCGGCTGGGTTCGTTGTGATCCCGGAAAAACAACAAGTTTGAGTTGTGAACTTGTAAAACAACTCGGCTGTAATCTAGAGAGATTATAGTGTGGACCCAAGTGAGTCTTGGGAGTGGACGTAGGTGTTGGATTGCACCGAACCACTATAAAATATCTTGTGTTTGCCGTGCTAATTGTCTCTTCTCTATCTCTCATATACTTGTGTTTGTGCTTTGCTTATTAGTTAATCCTTTCACTTGCACATCTCATTTTAAATTGCTTAAAAGTCTTAAATTTTTAAGAACCCAATTCACCCCCCCCTCTTGGGTTGCCATCTGGGCCAACAATTGGTATCAGAGCATAGTGCTCATTTAGAGTTTGATCTCACGATCAAGAGCTAAAGGTCATTATGGCAACACAAAGTGGTTCTAGTTTTGCTGAAGGTCATTCTACGAATAGACCTCCACTTTTTAATGGCTCAAACTATTCTTATTGGAAAGCTAGAATGAGGATATTCATTCAAGCTTCTGATTATGAGCTTTGGGGTGTTATATTAAATGGACCTAGTACACCCACACACCTTATTGATGGCACTATTGTTCCAAAGCCCGAAAGGGATTGGAATGATAATGATAGGAGAATGGCTCAACTTAATGCCAAAGCCATTAATATCTTATATTGTTCCTTAGATTCAAATGAATTCAACCGCATCTCTACTTGTAATTCCGCTAAAGAAATATGGGATAGGTTGGAAGTTACACATGAAGGAACAAACCAAGTAAAAGAATCAAAGATAAATATTTTGGTTCATAAATATGAATTGTTCACAATGGAACAAACTGAAACCATCACATGCATGTTCACTAGATTCACCGATATTGTGAATGGTTTGAAAAGTTTAGGAAAAGTTTATACTAATGCTGATCTTGTTCGCAAAATACTCAGGTCATTGCCAAGATCGTGGGAAGCAAAAGTCACAGCAATCCAAGAAGCCAAAGACCTCAATGCACTACCCTTAGAGGAGCTTCTAGGATCTCTCATGACCCACGAATTGACAATGAGGCAGCATATTGAGGAGGAAACTAAAAGGAAGAAAACCATTGCTCTAAAGGCTGCAAAAGATGGAAGAGAGCAGCAGTGATGATAGTGATGAAGATAATGATGAAACTGCTCTCTTGGCCAAGAAGTTCAGAAGATTTTTGAGGAAAAAGAAACCCTTCCAAAAACGAAAATTTGGAAATAAAATGGAAGGAGAAAAGGAAAAGGAAAAGAAAGATAAGGACAAGGACAAAGAGAAAGACCCCTTGATCTGTTATGAGTGTAAGAAACCGGGGCATTATCGATATGATTGTCCACAATTGAAAAAGACCTTCAAGAAAAAGAAGAAAGCATACATGGCAACATGGTCTGATGAGTCTTCTTCATCGAAGAAGAAGAGCAAAAGGAAGTTGCCAACATTTGTTTCATGGCCAACGACGACGACAATGACGAGGTAAGTTCCGAAACCTCCGAAATGAATTTACATTTGATGAAATGTTTGAAGCTTTTAATGAACTTATGATAGATTTTAAATTGTTGAAAAAGAAATTTAAATCTGTGAAAAATGATAATGTTAGTTTAGCTAAAAGTAAAAATGAATTAGCTTTAGAAGTTAAAAACTTAACTAATGAAAAAGAAGAACTTAGGAAAGAAAGAGATAATCTTAATCAAGAAAAGATTTATTAAAATCTGAAACTAAAAACTCAACTAAAGATTTAAAAGATCAAATAGAACTTTAGCTTTAGATAAAGAACAGCAAGCTAAAGAAATTGACTCTCTTAAGAAAGATGTTAAAAAATATAAGGACATTGTTGAGAAATTCACTTTAAGCTCAACTAAATTAAACATGATTCTAGATAGTCAAAAGGCTGTTTTTGACAAAGCTGGGCTAGGATATAACACATTAAGAAAACAGAAATCACTAAAGAATATTTTTGTAAAAGCCAACCAAGGTAATATAACTTGTTTTAAATGTAATGAAAAAGGACACAAATCCTTTGAATGTAAAACCTTAAAACAACAAGAAATTAAATATTAAAGCTAAGAAAATATGGGTTCCGAAAGGAACAATTTTTGTGTCTACTAACCATGAAGGACCCAAGAAAGCTTGGGTACCTAAACATAAAGTTTGATGATATTGCAGGAATGTCTTGTAGCCAAAAGATCAAACAAGAAGTGGTATCTTGATAGCGGCTGCTCAAGACATATGACGGGTGACAAAGAGGAATTCATCACCCTAGAAGAAAATGTTGGTGGAGTTGTGACATTTGGCGATAACGGTAAAGGTCAAATTTTGGGCCTTGGTAAAGTTCGCATAACTCCATCTATAGTAATTGAAATGTACTTTATGTTAATGGTTTGAAGCATAATCTAATTAGCATAAGTCAATTATGTGATAAAAACTTTAATGTTTCTTTTAAATCTTCTTTATGCACTGTAACTAATTCTATTGATGATAGCATTGTTTTTACTGGTTATAGATTTGGCAATATATACTTAGTTGACACAGACAAAACTTCTAAGAGTAGTCATTGCCTAATTACTGATAATGCTAACATTAATGATATTAGTTGGTTGTGGCATCGTAGATTAGGTCATGCAAGCACACACCTTATTTCAAAACTAATTAAAATGGATTTAGTCAAAGGTTTACCTAAATTAGATTTTGAAAATAATAAAATCTGTGATGCATGTCAATTTGGAAAACAAACTAGAAGTTCATTTAAATCTAAAAACTTTGTTTCAACTTCTAGGGGACTAGAGCTACTTCACATGGACCTATTTGGACCAACTAGAACCACAAGTCTAGGAGGAAAGAAATATGGTCTAGTGATTGTAGATGATTACTCTAGATATACTTGGGTAATGTTTTTAGCTCACAAAGATGAGACTTTCTCGATGTTCCTGAAATTTTTCAAGAAAGTCACAAATGAGAAAAACACTACTATAGTATCTCTAGAAGTGATCATGGAACAGAATTTGAAAATCACTTATTTGAAAATTTCTGCACTGAAAATGGAATTAATCATAATTTTTCAGCCCCTAGGACTCCACAACAAAACGGTGTAGTTGAAAGAAAGAATAGAACTTTAGAAGACATGGCCCGTACCATGCTATGTGAAAGCAACTTACCAAAGTATTTTTGGGCGGAAGCAATTAACACAGCATGTTACATCTTAAATAGAGCTTTAATAAGACCAATATTAAAGAAAACACCTTATGAATTATGGAATGAAAGAAAACCAAATATAAAATACTTTCATGCATTTGGATGTAAATGCTTCATTCATAATAATGGTAAAAACAACTTAGGAAAATTTGATGCTAAATCAGATGAAGGAATTTTTCTAGGTTATTCAACAACTAGTAAGGCATATAGAATCTTTAACAAGAAAACCTTAGTAGTTGAAGAATCCATTCATGTAGTTTTCGATGAATCTTTAGCAACTGGATCTGAAAAGATTAATGATGAGGAAGATACAAACATAATTGAAAAAGATCTTGAAAAACTTAATATTGAAGTATCTTCTGATCATGAACAACAGGCTAAAGATAATGATTCACATAAGGATGATGATGTTAATAATGATCATAATGATGTAGATCTTCCAAGAGACTGGAGATATGCTTATAGTCATCCTAAGGAATTGATTATAGGTGATCCATCTCAAGGAATAAGGACTAGATCATACATGAGAAATATTAGTAATCATCTTGCATTTGTATCACAAATAGAACCTAAAACTATAGAAGAAGCTGAAAAAGATAATAATTGGATGTTAGCTATGCAAGAAGAACTTAATCAATTCACTAGAAATAATGTTTGGACTTTAGTGGAAAGACCTAAAAACCATTCAATCATAGGAACTAAATGGGTTTTTAGAAATAAGTTAGATGAAAATGGCATAGTAATTAGAAACAAAGCTAGATTGGTTGCTAAAGGATATAGTCAAGAAGAAGGTATTGATTTTGATGAAACCTTTGCACCTGTAGCTAGACTAGAAGCCATTAGACTTTTACTTGCATTTGCATGTCATATGAACATTAACCTATTTCAAATGGATGTAAAAAGCGCATTTTTAAATGGACTTATTAATGAAGAAGTCTATGTAGAACAACCACCAGGTTTTGAAGATCACGAGTTTTCAAATCACGTTTTTAAATTGCACAAAGCTTTATATGGTTTGAAACAAGCACCTAGAGCTTGGTATGATAGGTTAAGTAAATTTCTAATAGAAAATGATTTTACAAGAGGAAATGTTGATAAAACCTTGTTTTTAAAAAGAAAAAGTAAAGATTTACTAGTAGTACAAATATACGTAGATGACATTATTTTTGGTGCTACTAACGAATCTCTCTGTCAAGAATTTGCAAAGTTAATGCAGGGAGAATTCGAGATGAGCATGATGGGAGAACTCAACTTCTTCCTTGGACTCCAGATCAAACAATGCAAGGAGGGAATTTTTATCAACCAAACCAAGTACACAAGAGAACTACTCAAAAAGTTTGGTATGGAAACAATGAAACCCCTTGGAACACCAATGAGTCCTTCATGCAAGCTAGACAAAGACGAAGAAGGTAAGAAGGTTGATCAGAAGTATTATCGAGGTATTATCGGATCCCTTCTCTATTTAACAGCAAGTAGACCTGATATAATGTTTGCAGTATGTTTGTGTGCTAGATTTCAAGCTGAACCTAAAGAATCACATTTAATAGCTGTTAAAAGAATATTAAGATATCTAAATGGAACAAAAATGTAGGTTTATGGTATTCTAGAGACTCCACATTAAACCTAATTGCATATTCAGATTCTGATTATGCCGGATGTAAAATTGATAGAAAAAGCACAAGTGGTGCATGCCATTTCTTAGGCAGTAACTTAATCACATGGTTTAGCAAAAAGCAAAATTCAGTTGCATTATCAACTACTGAAGCTGAATATGTAGCAGCTGGAAGTTGCTGTGCGCAAATCCTATGGATTAAGCGACAACTTGAAGACTATGGTATCAAACTAATAAGACACCCATAAAATGTGATAATACTAGCGCAATCAATTTAACAAAAAATCCAATTCAACACTCAAGAACAAAACACATAGAAATTAGATATCATTTTATAAGGGAACATGTAGCTAATGATGAAATTTGTTTAGATTATGTAAACACTGAAGAACAATTAGCTGACATCTTAACAAAACCCCTAAGTGAAGAAAGGTTTGAATATCTTAGAGGAGAATTAGGAATTTGTAATCCTTTTGAATAAATTTTGAAATACTTAAGGAAATGCATCTAGAATTCTTTCAATTCCTCAAAATCTTAAGGAAATAGTCATCTAGAATTCATATCAAAATGATTTATCAAGACTCAATGATTATGAATCATACACAAAATCAAATCCGGAATCATTTCAAACATTCAGAAAATTTTCAATTTTTTGTTCTGAAATGGTCTCCGAGCCGACTCGATGTGTACCGGAGTCGACTCGAGTTTCTCTGAAACTTGGGAGTCGACTCCTGGTATGAGCGAGTCGACTCGAGTTCGAGGATTTTTCTCTGTGATTTAGGCGAGCCGACTCGAGGAAATGCGCGAGTCGACTCGACGTGGTCCCAAATTGCTTATTAGGGCACGAGTCGACCCATCGGTCATTCTAAATTTTCCAAATCTTTCTCAAAACCCTCCAAAACCTTTCAAACTTTCCAAAATCTTCCAAAAACCTTGAACAATCATTCCACCTCAATCAATGGCCCCCAAAACCCGTGGAGCGAGCAGTAGCCGCGCCGGGATGAAGAGGAAAAGAACCGTGCGTCGACCCGTCCGCGAGCCGACTCCGGAGTCTTCGACTGCTTCTTCTTCGGATGATGCACCTGCTCCTACTGCCTCTACTCCTCAGGTAGACCTTTTTGCAAGTAGAGTCATTACCACTGGAAGGAAGTTTGATTTTGATTTGTTTGAGAGAGAGGGATTACTTGTAGGAAGACAGTTAGAGAAATGGGATTTGAGAAAATATGCTCCCTTGACTGTCCTACTACCCTGCATGGTGAAAGAATTTTATAGAAATTTGTCTAGAGGAGACAATGGATTGGTCAGCACTGTGAGAGGAGTTGTTTGAATGTCTCTGCCGTCATCTTTCTAAGCTATTGGACTTACCCCTATCTGGACCCTCCACCTTTGAACCAGAGGATAGATCTCCTGCCCTCACCAGATTATTGAATAGAAACTTTGAGGGATTTGAAGAAGTTTTGCCAGTCAGCTGCCATTGGACTTAAGATTGCTACACAATATCTGCAGCAGAATTCTATTCCCTAAGACAGGCCGGTTTGACTATGTTCTGAGAGGGATATTTTGTCATGGATGCTGTAGTTTCAGGCAAGCCAATCAACTTACCCATCATGATTTTATGGTACATGGCTGATTGTGGAAGTAAGAGGAAATCTTGTCTTCCCTATGGCATGATCTTAACTCAGTTATTCAGAAGCCAAGGAATTGATTTAGTGATAGTGAGCCCAAGAAAAATTTGAGACATACTGACTACTATTCACTGGCCACTATTCACCGATGGGCTTCAAGAAAGTTAATGGTAATTGGATAAGAAAAGGTCAAGATGAGCTGCTGAGGACAGAGTTGAGGACATTGGAGCTGAGGTCGAGGCTGGACCTTCTGTTGCTGGACCATCTGAGGCTGGACCTAGCATGCATTATTCTCCTCCACCTCAGCTTCATCTACTTCTGTGAGATTTTCAGATGAGCAGCTATGTCAACTTAGATCTATGTTTGCTGAGTTTGATGATCAAAGAAAAGAAGAGATTGGTCAATTAAGAGAAGACTTTAAAGAATTAAAGGAAAACATCATTTCAAGGCTTGACTTATTTTCATTCTCTATTGGTACTCATGTGGATTCTCTCAATGCCGAGCTTAAGAATATCTTTGAAAGACTTCAAGGATAGCCGATGGATCCAATGTATATCTTGATAGAACCAATCAGTTACGAAGAGACATTGATGCAGCAGTTGATCAAATTCAAGTAACCATGAATGATTTTAGCAAATCTCAAAAGGATGATATCATGGAGATGATTGGACACTTAAAAAGTTTGATATTCAAGCGTGTCAAATGAACTTAATACTTATCTTAGTTATATCTCTAAATTTCCTTCCTAGATTGTACCTAGGAAATTTTGCTTAATATGAATGTTTTTGAACTTTGATGAATCTAAGTTTTTAAATTTGATTCATAAGCTTGTATTACATTTTGATGTAATTTGATGTACTAGACTTTTGAATGAAATGAATTCTCTATTTCCTTATGTCAATGAAATTTGAATGAATGTTTATCTATCTTTTTGTTGATAACAAAAAAGGGGGAGAATTTTATAGTTTTATGATTGTCTATGATTGTGATAAACAATGGGTTAATTAATTAAGTTTCATAGGGGGAGCTACCTCATTAAGGGGGAGCCTAAACTTAACTATGAAAACAAAATTAATTCACTAATCAATCATGAACAAACTCAATATTTTTGTCATCATCAAAAAGGGGGAGATTGTTGAGAAATTATTGAAACATAATTGCCCCAACTTATTGATTTTGATGATTTCCAAAAGACATTGCTTTACTTTCTAAAAGGCTATGAACATGATAAGTCAATCAATGAAATATTCTTGCTATGAGCAATTTCAAATTGGAAACTATGAACTATTAAAAATATAATGAGTTTCTTGAATCAATTGAATATATGTTTCAGTGAGCTATACTTATGAATTCAAAATGATTTTCTATACCAATCTTTTAAAGATCAATGACTTAATGAAAATGCTTTGAAATTGAGCATTACTGTTAAATCAACATTATCTAAGTTATTTATATTTCAAAGTTGGTTGGGATGATTTTCAAAGCAAATCAGAATGTTTTCTGATTTTTGTATCAGTCCCGAGCCGACTCGAGAGTTTCCGAGTCGACTCCTGAACTTTCTCGAGCCGACTCGTGACTGTGCGAGCCGACTCGACTCAGACGGCAGAAAGACTCATTTTTGAGTGCTTCTCGAGTCGACTCCCAGCTTTTCGCGAGTCGACTCCTGAAAGTCAAGAGTCGACTCCCAGATTTTCACGAGTCGACCCCTGAAAACTCATTTTTTGGTGCGTTCTGGATTCGATTGCTCGAGCCGACTCGCACAGTCCCGAGCCGACTCCCCGAATTCTGGGCGAAATTTTTTGAGTTGACACATCAGCTCCAACGGATATATTTTTGAATAACGGCTATTTTTCTTTGTTTCTAACGGCTATATTGTTTCAGAATCTATAAATAGAGGAGCCATTCAACAAAGAAAGAAGAGAGAAGATATATTGAGAATCATTCAGTAAGAAATTCAAAAGAGGGAAAAACAGAGTGTTATTAGAAAAATCGTTTGATTTAAGAAGAAAGATTCAAAAGGAGTGAAATCCAAGAGTGAGATTCGTGCACTCCAGAGCTACCTTCTACAAAAGATTCAAGAGGAGATCCCAACACTTTCAAGAGCAAATCAAAGATCTTCCACATTCAAAGAAAAGGGAGAAAAAGCTTCAACCCAACTCCAAAGCTCAAATCTGTGGAGAATCGGTGCCGAGGCCTGATTCAACATCAAGAGGAGTTGAAGGAAGGAATCCAAAGAAGCCAAGCCAGCTCTCAAGCTTTATATATTCAGGCTTTTCTAAACTCAATTTTTATTTTGAAATATCTGCTCAAAAAGGGGCTGCTTGTAATTAAACTCATTTTATTTGTTTGTATCTAGTTTAATCTGAGGGATTAAACTAGAGGAGGTTGTTAAACCTCGGTACAAGCTAGGTTTAGCTTGTGTTTGGGTTTGGTGCCGGTGAGCCCGTGTAAAATCGGCTGGGTTCGTTGTGATCCCGGAAAAACAACAAGTTTGAGTTGTGAACTTGGAAAACAACTCGGCTGTAATCTAGAGAGATTATAGTGTGGACCCAAGTGAGTCTTGGGAGTGGACGTAGGTGTTGATTGCACCGAACCACTATAAAATATCTTGTGTTTGCCGTGCCTAATTGTCTCTTCTCTATCTCTCATATACTTGTGTTTGTGCTTTGCTTATTAGTAATCCTTTCACTTGCACATCTCATTTTAAATTGCCTAAAAGTCTTAAATTTTTAAGAACCCAATTCACCCCCCCCCTCTTGGGTTGCCATCTGGGCCAAACACTAGTGGTAAATCATTTACTGGCTTCATCAGTATTCACCCCCGATAAAGAACACAGGTATGATATATTATTTAATCATGCATTATTTTTTATTAATTGAATTTGTTTCTGAGGATCTTGGGCTTTGAGAATTAAATTCGTATTTATTTTATCTTCCGCTGCATGATATATAAATTTAATTCATATAAAATATATGAAATTTTCAACATATTCAATGTCAAAAAGCCAATTACTCTTTTAGAAACTATCACTCGGAACATTACTTTCCCAGCTTGATGGATCAATTACTAGAGATCCATCATTTCGCAGAGGCTCACAAGTTTGGTTTAGGTTCAAAGGCACCTAGTAGTCCTTGCCCCCCTTCCACCCTTTTAGTGCCAAGTTGGGTTGAAATTCAAGATGCCTTTATCTTGATGGAACTAGAAGCTACTAGCATTCTGGAATTATATCTGATAGAAAGCCATATACCTAAGCCCAATATTATCAAAGCTAAGCAAACACTGGGGCACTATTTTTTCAGAATTAATTAGGGCATCTCCTAAGATCTCCTATCGATCATATTGTGCTCTTTTCTAGCAAATTTCTCGTCTAAAGATTGGCTACAGAAGAGTAAAATGAGGTAATAGATATTCCATCTTGATTCTATCATGGTCCATCAGAGATAGAGGGCAACCTCAAGGCCATGATCCACCTATCGAATATATTCTTAGGATATGGAGTGGATTGGAAGTATAGTAATTGGGTCTTTCCTCTTTGATGAGTATCTCCTAGAAGCTTAATCAGGCATAATTTCTCATTCTATATTGTTGGCCTAGATGGCAACCCAAGAGGGGGGGGGGGTGAATTGGGTTCTTAAAAATTTAAGACTGTTTGAAATGTTTTAAACAGATTTGCTCAAGATGTGCAAGTGAGTGAAATTAACTAAGAAGCAATACACAAGCAAATAATAAAGAGAGAGAGAGAAAATATAGCACGGCAAACACAAGATAATTTTATAGTGGTTCGGTGCAACCAACACCTACGTCCACTCCTAAGATTCACTTGGGTCCACACTATAATCTCCTCAGATTACAGTCGAGTTGTTTTCCAAGCTAACAACTCAAACTTGTTGTTTTTCCGGGTGCACAACGAACCCAGCCGGTTTTATACGGGCTTACCAGCACAAAACCCTACACGTTGTTTTTCACGGGCTTACAACTAACCCAACACAAGCACTCTAGCTTGCAACAAGGTATATCAACCTCCACTGATTTAATCCACTGATTGAATCAGCAACCAATCAAAATATTCAGAGTTTAAGTATTGAACAGCTCCCCTTGAGCAAATATACAAATAAAGTCTAAAAGGGTAAGAAAAGCCTGATAAGATTGCAGATGGTTGTGGCTTTGGCTTTCTTCCTTCTCCTCTTTAACTCCTCTTGAAGTGTTGAATCAGGCCTCAGCAAGATCCTTGACCGTTTGAAAACTTTAGAGTTGAGATGAAGCTTTTTCTCCTTTTATTGAATGTAGAAAATCCTTCGATTTGATCTTTGAAAAGCTTGTGGATTTTCTTTTGACTTTTGTGGATTGAAGATCTGGAGCAGTCGGAACTTCCTCTTTGATTTCACTCCTTTTGAATCACTCTACTTTGAGCTAGAAGATTTTTCCAATAAGCTCTGTTTTTCCCTCTTTTTGAAAGATATTCTTTTCTCTCTTTTTGATTTTCTCTGGATTTTTTTTGATTTGAAAAGAGCTCCTCTATTTATAGATTCTGCAAAAATATATCCGTTAGAAACACAGAAAATTAGTCGTTATTTGAAAATCTTACCGTTGGAGCTGATGTGTCATCGTGAAAAATCGCGTCCAGATTTCGTGGAGTCGGCTCGAGCTTTATGGGAGTCGGCTCGCACAGTCCATTCCAGAAACGCCTAACTTTCAGGGGTCGACTCGCGATATGCGGGGAGTCGACTCGAGAAATGCTCAAAAATGAGCCTTTCTGCCGTCTGAGTCGAGTCGGCTCGCACAGTCTTGAGTCGGCTCGCGAAGGTTCAGGGTCGACTCTTGAAAACTCAAGTGTCGACTCAGGACAACATTGAAAAACAGCTATTTAGGGAGTCGACTCGAAAACCCTTGAGTCGGCTCGAGAGCGATACAAAATTCAGAAAAATGTTCTGATAGATTTTAAAAACTCATCCCAAATAAATTTAAATATAAATGTGACTTGAATAGAATTGATTTGATCATCAAGACATTTTCCATCAAGTTATTGATTATCAAATGAGTAGTATAGAATTCTTTTTGAAATCTCAAGTATAATCTCAAGTATAAAATTCTTTTTGTTTTAATTGATTCAAGAACTCATTGAATATAAACATTGATAGTACATTGCTTTCATTTAGAATAAGCTCAAGGTATTTGATACATAAACTCATTGTTTCCTTTAAAATACTCATGGCTTTTGGAAATCATCAAAATCAATAAAGTTGGGGTAAATACAATTTTCCCATATTTCTCAACAATCTCCCCCTTTTTGATGATGACAAAAACATTGAGTATATGCATTATAAATTGAAAGATTTATGATACCAAAATCAAATTTTGTATTCATGGAAAGGCTCCCCCTCAATGAGGTAGCTCCCCCTATGAACCTCAATTTTATAATTCATTCAGAAATTTTCAAATTCAAAAACTTAAGCAAATAAACCAAATAAACCTTTTTCTTTATGAAATTCAAATTATCTCTTCCCTTATACTCTCCCTCTTATTTAATTTGGGCAATTGAAAGCATAAAAGGTTTAAACAACTCTCTTCCTCTTAAATGATGATGATGCATATACGATTAAAATCATATAAATCTCTCCCCCTTTTTTGTAATCAACAAAAAAGTTGAGATGCATCAGAGCATCAACTTGATTAAATTCATTCGAATTCATTCAGCATCTAAGTTATCAATTGAGTATTGAGATATTCAAAATTATATCAAATTAAACATAAGCATTCAAAGATATTCAAGTGTACTCATAATTGAAATGAACATAACTTTTCTCATTACTTCAAAAGTACATCAAATTACATCAAAAGTAACGCAATCTTAAGTTCATCAAAGTTCAAATACAGTCATATTAAAGCAAAACTTCCTAGATACAATCTAGTAAGGAAGTCTAGAAATACAAACTATGATAAGTATCAAGATCATTTGACATGTTTGAAAACTATACTCTTTAAGTGTCCAATTACTTCCATGATATCATCCTTTTGTGATTTATTAAAGTCATTCATAATTACTTGTATTTGATCAACTGCAGCATCAATATCTCTTCTTAACTGATTGGTTCTATCAAGATATACATTGGATCCATCAGCTATTCCTTGAAGTCTTTCAAATATATTCTTAAGCTCAGCATTGAGTGAATCCACATGAGTTCCAACAGAAAATGAAAGTAAGTCAAGTCTTGATATGATGTCTTCCTTTAATTCTCTAATATCTTCTCTCAGTTGACCAATTTCATCTTTCCTTTAACTGTGACCCAACAAGCAATCCCTCTCTCTCAAATAAATTAAAGTCAAACTTCCTTCCTGTAGTAATGACTCTACTCGCAAGGTGATCTACCTGAGGAGTAGTGGCAGTAGGAGCAGGCGAATCGTCCGAAGAGGAAGCAGACGAAGATTTCGGAGTCGGCTCGCGAGCGGGTCGACGCACGGTCTTCTTCCTTTTCATCCCGGCACGGCTACTACTAGCACCACGGGTTTTTGGGGCCATTGAATCAAGGTGGAATGATTGTTTAAGGATTTTGGAAGATTTTGGAAAGTTTGAAGGGTTTTGGAGGGTTTTGAGAGTGATTTGGAATGATTAGAATCGATCGATGGGTCGGCTCGTGCCCTAATAAAGCGATTTGGGACCACGTCGAGTCGACTCGCGCAAAGCGTAGAGTCGGCTCGGGTAAGTCACAGAGCACAGACTCGATCTCGAGTCGACTCGCTCAGAAAAGGGTCGACTCCTGAGTTTCAGCAGAAACTCGAGTCAACTCCGATACTCTCGAGTCGGCTCCGAAACCATTTCAGAGTAAAAAATCAAAATTTTTCAGAGTGTCTGAAATGTACCCGGATTTGATCTTTGAGTATGATTAAAAATCAAGGATTTTGATATATCAAATTGATATGAGTTCTAGATAAAATATCCTTAAGATTTGAGAAATTGAAAGAACTCTAGATATATTTCCTTAGAGGTTTCAAAATCTATCCAAAAGGGTTACAAATTCCTAACTCTCCTCTAAGATAACAAAATCTTTCTTCGCTTAAAGGTTTTGTAAAGATGTCAGCTAGTTGTTCTTCAGTGTTTACATAATCTAAACAAATTTCATCATTAGCTACATGTTCCCTTATAAAATGATATCTAATTTCGATGTGTTTTGTCCTTGAGTGTTGAATCGGATTTTTAGTTAAATTGATTGCGCTAGTGTTATCACATCTTATGGGTGTCTTATCAAGTGTGATACCATAGTCTTCAAGTTGTCGCTTAATTCATAGGATTTGCGCACAGCAACTTCCAGCTGCTACATATTCAGCTTCAGTAGTTGATAATGCAACTGAATTTTGCTTTTTGCTAAATCATGTGATTAAGTTACTTCCTAAGAAATGGCATGCACCACTTGTGCTCTTTCTATCTAGTTTACATCCAGCATAATCAGAATCCGAATATGCAATTAGGTTTAATGTAGAGTCTCTAGAATACCATAAACCTACATTTTTGTTCCATTTAGATATCTTAATATTCTTTTAACAGCTATTAAGTGTGATTCTTTAGGTTCAGATTGAAATCTAGCACATAAACATACTGAAAACATAATATCTGCTCTACTTGCTGTTAAATAAAGAAGGGATCCGATAATACCTCGATAATATTTTTGGTCAATCTTTTTACCTTCTTCATCTTTGTCCATCTTGCATGAAGGACTCATTGGAGTTCCGAGGGGTTTCATTGTTTCCATACCAAACTTTTTGAGTAGTTCTCTTGTGTATTTGGTTTGGTTGATAAAGATTCCCTCCTTGCATTGTTTGATTTGGAGTCCAAGGAAGAAATTGAGTTCTCCCATCATGCTCATCTCGAATTCTCCCTGCATCAACTTTGCAAATTCTCGACAAAGAGAGTCGTTAGTAGCACCAAAAATAATGTCATCTGCGTATATTTATACTACAAGTAAATCTTCATTTTTTCTTTTCAAAAATAGTGTTTTATCAACATTACCTCTTGTAAAATAATTTTCTATTAAGAATTTACTTAACCTATCATACCAAGCTCTAGGTGCTTGTTTCAAACCATATAAAGCTTTGTGCAATTTAAAAACGTGATTTAAAAATTCGTGATCTTCAAAACCTGGTGGTTGTTCTACATAAACTTCTTCATTTATAAAACCATTTAAAAATGCACTTTTAACATCCATTTGAAATAAGTTGAAATTCATATGACATGCAAATGCAAGTAATAATCTAATGGCTTCCAATCTAGCTACAGGTGCAAAGGTTTCATCAAAATCAATACCTTCTTTTTGATTATATCCTTTAGCAACCAATCTAGCCTTGTTTCTAATTACTATGCCATTTTCATCTAATTTATTTCTAAAAACCCATTTTGATCCTATTACTGAATGATTTTTAGGTCTTTCAACTAAAGTCCAAACATTATTTCTAGTAAATTGATTTAGTTCTTCTTGCATTGCTATCATCCAATTATTATCTTTCTCGGCTTCTTCAATAGTTTTAGGTTCTATTTGAGAGACGAATGCAAGATGATTACTAATATTTCTCATAAATGATCTAGTTCTTATTCCTTGAGATGGATCACCTATAATCAATTCCTTAGGATGACTATGAGCATATCTCCAGTCTCTTGGAAGATCTATATCATTATGATTAATATTGACATCATCATCCTTATGTGAATCATCATCTTTAGCCTCTTGTTCATGATCAGAAGATACTTCAATATTAAGTTTTTCAAGGTCTTTTTCAATTATGTTTGTATCTTCCTCATCATCAATCTTTTCAGATCCAGTTGCTAAAGATTCATCAAAACTACATGTATGGATTCTTCTACTATTAAGGTTTTCTTGTTAAAGATTCTATATGCCTTACTAGTCGTTGAATAACCTAGAAAAATTCCTTCATCAGATTTAGCATCAAATTTTTCTAAGTTGTTTTACCATTATTATGAATGAAACATTTACATCCAAATGCATGAAAGTATTTTATATTTGGTTTTCTTTCATTCCATAATTCATAAGGTGTTTTCTTTAATATTGGTCTTATTAAAGCTCTATTTAAGATGTAGCATGCTGTGTTAATTGCTTCCGCCCAAAAATACTTTGGTAAGTTGCTTTTGCATAGCATGGTACGGGCCATGTCTTCTAGAGTCCTATTTTTCCTTTCAACTACACCATTTTGCTGTGGAGTCCTAGGGGCTGAAAAATTATGATTAATTCCATTTTCAGAACAAAAACTTTCAAATAAGTGATTTTTAAATTCTGTTCCATGATCACTTCTTAGAGATACTATGGTAGTGTTTTTCTCATTTGTGACTTTCTTGAAGAATTTCAGGAATATAGAGAAAGTCTCATCTTTGTGAGCTAAAAACATTACCCAAGTATATCTAGAATAATCATCTACAATCACTAGACCATATTTCTTTCCTCCTAGACTTGTGGTTCTAGTTGGTCCGAAAAGATCCATGTGAAGTAGCTCTAGTGCCCTAGAAGTTGAAACAATGTTTTTAGATTTGAAAGAACTTCTAGTTTGTTTTCCAAATTGACATGCATCACATATTTTATTATTTTCAAAATCTAGTTTGGGTAATCCTTTAACTAAATCCATTTTAATTAGTTTTGAAATAAAGTGTGTGCTTGCATGACCTAATCTACGATGCCACAACCAACTAATTTCATTTATGTTAGCATTGCCAGCAATTAAGCAATGATCATTCAAAGATAATTTTTCTAAATCAACCAAGTAAACATTGCCATGTCTATAACCAGTAAATACAATGTTATCATCAATAGAATTAGTTACAGTGCATACAGAAGATTTAAATGAAACATTAAAGTTTTTATCACATAATTGGCTTATGCTAATTAGATTATGCTTCAAACCATCAACATAAAGTACATTATCAATAAATGTAGATGGAGTTATACGGAATTTACCAAGGCCCATAATTTGATCTTTACCGTTATCGCCAAATGTAACAACTTCACCTTTCTTTTTTCTAGGGTGATGAATTCATCTTTGTCACCCGTCATATGTCTTGAGCAGCCACTATCAAGGTACCACTTTTTCTTTGATCTTTTGGCCACAAGACATTCTGCAACATAATTTAAACTTTATGTTTAGGTACCCAAGCTTTCTTGGGTCCTTCATGGTTAGTAGCAACAAGAATTGTTCCTTTCGGAACCCATATTTCTTTGCTTTGATATTTAACTTGTTGTTATTATTTAATATTTTGCATTCAAATGATTTATGACCTTTTTCATTGCATTTGAAACAAGTTATATTACTTTGGTTGGTTTTTACAAAAATATTCTTTAAAGATTTTTGTTTCCTTAATGTGTTATACCCTAAACCTGCTTTGTCAAAAACAGCTTTTTGACTATCTAAAATCATATTCAGTTTAGTTGAGCTTAGAGTAAATTTCTCAACAATATCTTTATACTTTTTAACATCTTTCTTAAGAAATCATTTTCATTAGAGATTGATTCTTTTTCTTTAATTAGATTTTCATTTTCAATTTTACCAAATCAATCTTAAGAACACAATCATTCTTTTCATTAAGAAGAGTATCCATTTTATCTTTTACATCTTTAACTACAAAATTTAATTCATTTTTCTCTTTAATTAAATTTAAGTTTTCGGTTTTTAATGATTTGTGTTTCTTTTTCAAAGCTTTGAAATCTATCATTAATTCATTAAAAGCTTCAAACATTTCATCAAATGTAAATTCATCATCAAGGGTTTCGGTACTTACCTCATTGTCGTTGTCGTCGTTGTTGGCCATGAAGCAGATATTAGCAACTTCTTTTGTTCTTCTTCTTCGGAAGAAGACTCTTCACTATCAGTCCAAGTTGCCATATAGGCCTTTTTCTTTTTCTTGTAGGCCTTCTTAAGTAAAGGACAGTCATATCTAAAATGCCCTGGCTTTTTACATTCATAGCAAACTAAGGGCTCTTCTCTTTGTCCTTTTCCTTTTTCTTATCCTTTTCTTTTTCTCCTTCCATTTTTGAAACAAATCTCTTTTTGTGGAAGGGCCTCCTTTTCTGCATAAACTTCTTGAATTTCCTTGCAAGGAGGGCTGTCTCATCATCATCATCCTCTTCATCATCGCTGCTGCTTACTTCCTTTTTGCAGCTTTGAGGGCGATGGTTTCTTCTTTCTTGACTCATCCTCATTGACATGTTGTTTAACTTGAAGCTCATGAGTCATCAGCGAACCAAGAAGCTCTTCCAAAGGTAGGATGTTCAGATCTTTGGCTTCTTGTATGGCGGTCACCTTGGCTTTCCAAGTCCTTGGAAGTGACCTAAGGATTTTGCGAACAAGCTCAGAGTTAGTATAAACTTTTCCAAGACTTTTTAAACCATTCACAATATCAGTGAATCTAGTGAACATGCATGTGATGGTTTCAGTTTGTTCCATTGTAAACAATTCATATTTGTGAACCAAAATGTTTATTTTTGATTCCTTAACTTGGTTTGTTCCTTCATGTGTTATTTTCAACCTATCCCAAATTTCTTTTATGGAATTACATGTTGAGATTCGGTTGAATTCATTTGAGTCTAAGGAACAATATAAAATGTTAATGGCTTTAGCATTTAATTGAGCCATTCTTCTATCATTGTCATTCCAATCCCTTTCGGGCTTAGGAACAAGAATGCCTTCAACTAAGTGTGTGGGTGTACTAGGTCCATTAGTTATTACTCCCCACAATTCATAATCAGAAGCTTGAATGAATATTCTCATTCTTGCTTTCCAATATGAATAGTTGGTTCCATTAAATAAAGGAGGTCGATTCGTAGAATGACCTTCAGCAAAACATGAACCACTTTGTGTTGCCATAAGGATCTTTAGCCCTTGATCGTGAGATCAAATTCTAAATGAGCACTTGCTCTGATACCAATTGTTGGCCCAGATGGCAACCCAAGAGGGGGGGGGATGAATTGGGTTCTTAAAAATTTAAGACTGTTTGAAATGTTTTAAACAGATTTGCTCAAGATGTGCAAGTGAGTGAAATTAACTAAGAAGCAATGCACAAGCAAATAATAAAGAGAGAGAGAGAGAAAATATAGCATGGAAAACACAAGATAATTTTATAGTGGTTCGGTGCAACCAACACCTACGTCCACTCCCAAGATTCACTTGGGTCCACACTATAATCTCCTCAGATTACAGTCGAGTTGTTTTCCAAGCTAACAACTCAAACTTGTTATTTTTCCGGGTGCACAACGAACCCAGCCGGTTTTACACGGGCTTACCAGCACAAAACCCTGCACGTTATTTTTCACGGGCTTACAACTAACCCAACACAAGCACTCTGGCTTGCAACGAGGTATATCAACCTCCACTGACTTAATCCACTGATTGAATCAGCAACCAATCAAAATATTCAGAGTTTAAGTATTGAACAGCTCCCCTTGAGCAAATATACAAATAAAGTCTAAAAGGGTAAGAAAAGCCTGATAAGATTGCAGATGGTTGTGGCTTTGGCTTTCTTCCTTCTTCTCTTTAACTTCTCTTGAAGTGTTGAATCAGGCCTCAGCAAGATCCTTGACCGTTTGAAAACTTTGGAGTTGAGATGAAGCTTTTTCTCCTTTTATTGAATGTAGAAAATCCTTCGATTTGATCTTTGAAAAGCTTGTGGATTTTCTTTTGACTTTTGTGGATTGAAGATCTGGAGCAGTCGGAACTTCCTCTTTGATTTCACTCATTTTGAATCACTCTACTTTGAGCTAGAAGATTTTTCCAATAAGCTCTGTTTTTCCCTCTTTTTGAAGATATTCTTTTCTCTCTTTTTGATTTTCTCTGGATTTTTTTTGATTTGAAAAGAGCTCCTCTATTTATAGATTCTGTAAAAATATATCCGTTAAAAACACAGAAAATTAGTCGTTATTTGAAAATCTTACCGTTGGAGCTGATGTGTCATCGTGAAAAATCGCGTCCAGATTTCGTGGAGTCGGCTCGAGCTTTATGGGAGTCAGCTCGCACAGTCCATTCCAGAAACTCCTAACTTTCAGGGGTCGACTCGCGATATGCGGGGAGTCGACTCGAGAAATGCTTAAAAATGAGCCTTTCTGCCGTCTGAGTCGAGTCGGCTCGCACAGTCTTGAGTCGGCTCGCGAAGGTTCAGGGGTCGACTCTTGAAAACTCAAGTGTCGACTCAGGACAACATTGAAAAATAGCTATTTGGGGAGTCGACTCGAAAACCCTTGAGTCGGCTCGAGAGCGATACAAAATTCAGAAAATGTTCTGATAGATTTTAAAACTCGTCCCAAATAAATTTAAATATAAATGTGACTTGAATAGAATTGATTTGATCATCAAGATATTTTCCATCAAGTTATTGATTATCAAATGAGTAGTATAAGAATTCTTTTTGAAATCTCAAGTATAATCTCAAGTATAAAAATTCTTTTTGTTTTAATTGATTCAAGAACTCATTGAATATAAACATTGATAGTACATTGCTTTCATTTAGAATAAGCTCAAGGTATTTGATACATAAACTCATTGTTTCCTTTAAAATACTCATGGCTTTTGGAAATCATCAAAATCAATAAAGTTGGGGTAAATACAATTTTCCCATATTTCTCAACATATATATGTTATTTTTTTTGTAAAACTATGAAAAATATTTCTTATTAATTTAAGTAACCATGGGTAAAAGGCTCTATATAACTTTCATTGACATCATTAAAGTGGTCCAAGCAACCCCCCTCCCTTTAATCTGGCTTCTAGAGTCACTTACAAAGTGAATGGAGCAATTCCTTAAGTAACCTTCTCCCTAATTTTGGTGTTTTTAGTAGTAATCTAGTTAGTAATGTTCCAGTAGATGCTAACCTTTAAGGTGGGTGGTTTCCACCTTGGAGCTGGCCACTCCAATAATAACCCTAAGGATGAATCAATTGTCAATAGATCAATCAAGGAAACAATTACTCCAATGTTGTTAGGAACATATATTGTTGATTCTGCCTTGCTTATCCTCCTTTGCTTTGAGGAACCCCATTTTGCTATCAAAAAGACTTGATCTTTTTCATTGACTCCCCTTCTTCTTGGAGTTTATCTTGCCCTAGCAACCTGTTCGAAGGCATTCGGATGATGAGGAGGAGCGAATGACGTCGATCAGGAAGGAGGGGTGAAAGAGGTGAGCTAGAATAGGGTTTCTTGAGTGGGTTAGGAGAAGGGCTCTGGAAAGAAGATTGGGGCACTGAAAAGATCGAGGGAGCGGTGGTTTTAGGATAAAAAACTTAGCAGTGGTGGTTTTAGGGTAAAAAGCTTAGCGACAAAAAATTTTCATCGCTAAAACCAGGGTAAAAAAAAATGAAATGTAGCGATGAAAAATTTTTGTCACTTAAATCAGGATAGAAAGAAATGGGACTTAATGATGGAACATTTTCGTCGCTAAAACTAGGGTAAAAAAAAAACTTAGCAACAAAAAATTTTCATCGCTAAAATCAGGATTAAAAAAAATTAAACTTAGCGGTGAAAATATTTTGTCACTAAAATTAGGGACAAAATGATACTACAAGAAATTCATGAAATAACGATGCAACTTAGCGATCCAAGAAATCTACGACACAATTTAGCGACGCACTAAATTAGTTGCTAAATAGCGACGGATTTAGCGACCCAAAAAAATTTTGTTGCAAAATAGCGACGATGCAATTTAATGCATCGCTAATGAGTTGCTAAATAGCGACGTATTTAAATGCATCGCTGTTTAGCGATGCATTTAAATGTGTCGCTATTTAGCAACTCATTAGCAACGTACTTAAATGTGTCACTAAGGGTTTTAGGGTTTCTAGGGTTTTAGAGTTTTTGGGTTTAAATAGGGGTTTAGGGTTTTAGAGTTTAGGGTTTTAAGATTAGGGATTCATGGTTCAGGGATTAAGAGTTTTGTGATGAATATTTTGATCAATATTTGAATGCAATGAAATTTATAATAATTTAATTTTATTTTAAAAAATTAATTAGCGACGCTACTGTGACAAAAATTTTTCATCACAATTTTTTTTAAAAAAATTAATTCAATTTTGCGATGCCTTAGCGACGCAAATTACATCTTAATTGCGACGCCAAAAAATGCATCAATATTGCGACTCATTAAATGCGTCGCAATTTTGCGACTCATACAAATGCGTCGCAATTTGGAGTCGCGAATGCATCGGTAAATTACGATGCATTATTTTTTGTTAAAAAATAGTGATGCATTTTTTTGCATCGCAATGTTGTCGCTAAATAGCAACGAAATTGTGATGGATTGCTATTTGCAACGAAATTTACGGCGACGGCCAAAATGTGTCGCTAAATGGAGCGAATGGATTGTAGTGTGAAACTTAGCGACGCTAAAATGAATTTTTCTTGCAGTGTGAAACTTAGCGATGGAGGTGCGAGGGATTGGAGAGGTCGGAGGCATTCGGAGCGAATGGCACCGATCGGGAAGGAAGAGTGAAAGAGGTGAGCCAGAATAGGGTTTCTTGAGTAGGTTAGGAGAAGGGCTCTAGAAAGAAGATCGGGCGCTGGAAAGATCGAGGGGAGTAGCGGTTTTATGGTAAAAAACTTAGCAACGGCGATTTTAGGGTAAAAAGCTTAGCAATAAAAAAATTTTGTCGCTAAAACTAGGGTAAAAAAAATGAAATGTAGCAATGAAAAATTTCCATTGCTAAAACCAGGATAGAAAGAAATGGAACTTAGCGATGAAACATTTTCGTTGCTAAAACCAAGGTAAAAAAAAAACTTAGCAACTAAATAATAAATTTTTATTACTTTTATTTGTTGATACATGTTGATCCAAAACTATTTGTTATGTGTTGCTGCTGAAATCTGTCCTCCGACTCGGGCGCGATCGGTCTCCTGATTGGGCTTCCTCCTGGGCGGACCTGCAAAGAAGTCCTTACGCGGGAGGCATTGGGGGTGGCCCTCCGCGGAAGACCCTTCGATGCTCAAGTCAGTGAAGATCAGCGATCAACAGAAATAAGGAGAAGGCTCTCTCTGAGGAGTCCCTCCAGGGATGGCCTCTCGGGGGCTCGAGCAGAGCGCTAATGGCGGAGAAAAGGAGGAGCAGTGAAAGAGAGAAAAAGCGATGCTGAACTGTGCCTGGAGTCGCGTACCTGAGAAAATCTGGAAGTGTCCTATTTATAGGCAATCACCTGAATCTTGAGCGCCTTCTAGAAGGCTCGAAGGTTGTTGGGATTTGAAGATGATTCGAATCAGGCTGTTGTGAGGTCAGTAAGATCTGTATCTTGTCTATTAGAGGATCGATAGTTGGGGGAGATTTCAGATGACTCAAGATCCAATAACTGCGTAGGTCCTAGGCCGTTATTGTAGGTCTAAGGCTGTTATTGTAGGTCTTAGGCCACGTTTCGATATGGTTTTTCATTTAGAATTCTGTTACATTAGGTTTTGCAGGGGCGTGAGCTGAGCTATGGATTGCTCGGGGAGGCCGAGCTATAGATTGCTCGAGGAAGCCGAGCTATAAATTGCTCAGGGAGGCCGAGCTATGGATTTCTCGGGGAAGCCGAGCTATAAATTGCTCGGGGAAGCCAAGCTATAGATAGCTCGATTCGCTGAATTATACTGGTTAGCTCGTTCTTTATGGGCACAATGTAGCAAGTGGGGGCCAGGGCTGATCTTAGCCCCTTCGCACGGTTATCAATGCAATGACGATTTTACCCCTTAACACATGCCCCCTACTCCCTAGTTCGAAGCATAGGTTCGGGCATAGGGAGTATAGACCTAAGTGACGCGATTTGAACGGAGGGATCTGGATTTGACAGCCCACGCAATGATGCCCTAGTTAATGCTGTGTGGCCGCCTTGCCTTTACGAGGTGGATCTGTCATTTCTTGGGTGCAACGGCTGGGGTTGCGCTACGTAGGGGATCTCGATCTTCACGGCGCCTGCAGCGGCGGTTCCGGACGTCTTGGCTGAGACGTCTTATCTTCTTCTTGAGGTGGTTTCTTTTGGAAAAAATGGAGTTGAAGCGGCGCCAACTCCATTTGCAGTGCTCTTTCGCTTTCCCTCGAAGAACTTCATTCTCCTATTTTCTTGGCGACCTTGCTCAGCGTCTCTTTCGATCGAAAGCATGGTGAGCCCGAGCGACTTGGCTTCGGAGGTGACCCTGGCAGATCTGGAACAGATACGCCGCCTATACAAGGTTCCTCAGGATGTTGCCCTGTTGCTCCCGATGGCCGACGATAAGGTGACGTTTGAACAAGGGGATAGAGCATTCTGTTACAAGGAAAGTTTGAGGGCAGGCCTCAGGTTTCTTCTTCATCCGCTGGTGCGGGAGGTGATGAGGTTCTACAACATATGCTTCACCATGGTGGCTCCCAATAGTTGGCGCAACCTTATCGGATTCATCTCGCTGTGCAGCCGTGTTGGAGTAACCGTGACCTCCCGATATTCAGGGTGTGCTACAACTTGGTTTCTGGGAGGGCCTCCGAGTGGCCCTACATTGGTCCCCGGAGGTCATTCAAGATAATTTCAGACAATCCATCGTCGATAAAAGAGTGAAAATCGCGATTCTTCATAGTCGAAGGAAATATCGGCTCGGATTTTCTCCGGGTGTGGGGATGTTATGTAAAAGATCCAGAAGCGCATCCAGAGTTATCCGAGCAGGAGAAGAGGGATCTGATTGTATTGCGCAGCAGTCAAGTGCTTCCAGCTAGCACCCTTCTATTAGAGGACGCTCTTTTCGCAGCTGGATTGAGCCCCATTGATCCTCGCGGTAAGTATTATTTTGTAGCTAATAGGTTAAGGTGATTTTAGCTTTGATTTTTGTACGAGTTAACGGGCGAGTCGCATTGCGCCTGCAGTCGAAAGGTCGGCATTCATAGATCAGATGAGAGAGGAACTAGGCAAGCATCGCAAGAGGTCCGGCCCCAGCGGTAAGCATAGGGCTGAGAAAAGGTCTCGCCCTTCCGATTCCCGCCCTGGGGGGATCAGGAGAGATGGCGATGATCGCCGTCCCTTGTCACCGTGGGATGAAAGTATCGAAGTTCCAGCGGCGGTGCACGGTCCTTCGATGTCGAAGGAAGGTCCGTCAGCGGGGAGAGGTCAGGATACCACAGGGGTTTCGGAGGAGGCTGCCAAAATTTTCTCCCCACATGTTGTCGTTTTGCCAATGATGGTGAGGGAGCGATGTCAGTTTACTCGGGGACCCCCGTGGTCGGGGTTGCCCGGTCTCCCTCATTGGAGGCTGGCAGTCCGGAGGCGTTGCAGGCGGAGGCGGGAGCGGTCTCTGCTTCAATCGAGGTGGGAGAGATGGTTGTAGCTACTGAAGTTCAGCCTGGGCTGCCTGCGGGAGAGCCAACGGAGGATGAAGGGGCAACCGAATCAGCTAAGCCAGTGACCGAACCTTGCGGGACGTCTTTCGACGAAAGGCCTTCTGCCGAGGCACCGGAGGCCCCAAGAGAAATTGAAGCTCAAGAGGAGTCTGCCAGGGGTAGAGAAATGTCTGAAGAAGAAGGGGAGTCGTTTAGCGAAGGGGACGTCCAGGCTAAGGCTCCCCTTGTCAGAGCCAAAATGCCCGAGGCCTCTCAAATGAGGGCTTTGGTGGAGGAGGTTAGTCAGACAAGGGCCCCAGGGGCCGCGGGCTCCCAAGTTGGCCTCCTGAGTGAAGATTTTCACCTACGCGATTCGAAGGTTAGTGCATATTCTCTGCTTTAATGCGGTCTGCGTTCCATGAGGGAGAAAGTTCCTCGACCGGAGGGGACGATCCTGTGGACCTTGTCGATGTGGCCTTCATGTACACTAGAGTGCCGAATGAAGCTTTCCTTCTTACCAAGATCAGTGGCATTGCCCTCACGAGGATTGCCTCGGATTATGTGTCTTGGGTAAGCCATCACCCCAAAGTAGAGTTTTTAGTTAGTTAGTTTGACAGTATTTTCATACGTGTGATTCTTTTTGCAGAATGCTTTGATCATGAGGGCGTTGAAATGGCGTCTGCATTTGGCCATCGGGGCCTGGGCTCGGGCCCGTAAAGAAGTCGATTACCTCAAGGAGAGGGTGGATTCGACAACTAGTCTTTCCCGTGCCTTGGTGATCTCCCAAAGGGAGCTCGAGGAGATTCGCAAGACTCTTACAGCTGAGAGAGAAAGAGCCTCTCAACTTGCAATGAAGGTCAATGAGCTTCAGGGCTTTCGTGAGCAATCCAACAAGGCTAGTCTGGAATTATCCCAGATTAGAGCGGAGCACGAAGATAAGGTCAAGGCCATGTAGCAGTTTTTCAAGAAGAGATGGGACCAGCTGAAGGCCAGCCACGCCAAAGATAGAAGCAATTGGAGTAAGAGGCTCGAGGAGGAGGAGCACAAGTGTCGGCGGCAGCAGGACCAGCTTACCAGTTTGAATAAAGAGCTCGCCGAAATGAAGGATCAGCTAAAATGGTCGGATGAGCGAGCTGCTCGGCTCTCCAATGATCTCGACTATGCTCATTAGGAGATTGGGGACAGACAGTCCCAGGTTGATGAACTCAAAGAAAGTCTTCGTCAAAATCAATCGGTTAAATCGAAGGCTCTCAACAGGGTTCAAGCACTGAACAATGAACTGGCTCGGCGGAACGAGTAGGTAGGGTGTCCCCTATTTTGTCCGTTTTGGCCTTTCGACCCTTGCCTTACTCAGCTCTGTGTCTGCAGGTGAACAAGATGAGTCTGGAGTTCCAGGAGCGGCTGAAGGCCTTCGGAGAGGAGGTGGCTTCGAGGCACCAAAGGACTTCTGAATTGGAGAGACAATTGGCTGAGTCAAACGCGCGGGCCTCTTCAGCGGTGGAGGAGTATAAGAGCTCTACTCAATTTGCCAAGGAATGCAGGGCGGCCTGTGCCGATGCATTCTGAATCGGCGAAGAGGAGGCACGAGTTAAGATCACTCAAGCTTATCCTAACCTGGACTTGTCCTATCTAGAAGCTGAATGCTATGAGACCCGCACCCCGGGAGCCAAGGAGGATGAATATGAGGAGATCTCAAATGTTGATCTCGAAACTGTTCTGGGCGCTGATGCGGCTGCCGAGGTATCTCGGCGGGACACTGTTAAGAAGGGGGAGCCAAGTGGTGCCCCCGATGATACTGCTGTAGGAGACGCTGGGTTTGATCCCAATCTTAATTTCTTGGGGGCCCTCATGTGTATTTTCTGTATAAACGGATCTTTTGTTTTCGTTTGCTTGCCTTTTCTAATTGACCTTTTCTTCTCCTTCTTCGGCGTGTCCATTCCCGAAGAGAAGACACCCTGGGATGAGGTATGGAGATTTATTACTCGACCCCTCCGAGGCTCCCTATCCCGAAGTGTGGATTCAGGAGTGGGGAACGTAACCCCAAGCACCGTGATCTAAATAAAGGGGGCTTGGGTTCAAAGAAGAGAGGGTGCATTCCGAGCGTTATCTATTTATGATCCTCTTTGTCGAGGGGAGGGACTCTTCGGTCCCCGTGAGAGCCCATTGAGGCGGCGACACGTGGTGTGCCTCCGCAGTAATGGTATTGGAAATGGTGGTTCAGACGATCAGAATACTCGCCCGAAGTGGAACAAATACTGGTGGGGGGTATGCCATCGTTAACCACCCTCCTAGCTAACCTCCCAAGATTTTTTACCATTGAGATGGCTTCCAGAGGCGGGGGGCGGTCTGCCGGAGCGTCTGGCGGTGGCGGCAGAGGCCACGGGGAGTCCCATAGGGGCCGTGCGACGGTGACTGTTGACGCAGAAGTTCTGGCGATGTCGTTTGCAAGCCGCGAAGAGCTTGCGAGGTTGGCTGAGCAGTATATGACCATCGCGACGAGGGAGATCGAGCTCCTCCGCCGAATCAACAACCGACTGGAGGGGGAGGTGGCGTCTCTCGTGCAGCGGGTTGCTGAACTAACCCCACGTCATGGGGGAAGCTCGGTGGCACCAGGGGAGGACAGTAAGCCTCAGTGAGGGCTAGTGTATCTTTTTCTTTTCTTTCTTTTTGTTTCTCTTTTTGCAATGAATGAAGGAAAGTTTTTTTGTAACCCTTGTGCTCATGGCCGTTTATTTTTCATTTCTGAGATTTTGGTTCTCGTCGTATGAGTCTTGCGAACGATCTGTCCCCTTAGGGGATCCTCGGAGATTGTAGTAAGGCACGGATGTGGCGCTTCTGTTTTTGACCGAGATAAAGGAGGGCTTATAAGTTTCATCCGAAATGCTTTATATCATTCGGTCTCTCTATAGCATGAGGAGCGTTCCGTTAGTACCAGTTTAGACTGAGGGATAAAGTAGCATTGAACCTCGATCTGATTAGGGCCAGCCCGCTTTTTGTCGAGGTATACAAGACATCCCAGAAGAGGGGAATTTTTGCCTTTTGCCCAGAGCATTTACTACGCTGATCTTTTCCGATGTTCGCCCTTTTGACGTGCGGGGCAAGCATTCGATTTTCATTGAACGGTGTCACCTTCGAGTGGGAGTTTCCCAGGCCTAATCACATCCTAGGAACTCGTAGGCGATTCGGGGCATTTAAGGCTCCTGATTCGGGATCGGAGGTGGATCGCTTGCCTTCTGGCGTTTGTCAAAGAAGGAAAATTCCCTGGGCCAGCCCATGTTTCGAGGGTATGCGGACGATCTTCCGCATTTAATGCCCTTGATTTGAGGTCAGGAGAAAATCTTTTGGCATGCGTCATGACTCGGGCGATGCATTTTGGCGCGCATCGAAGAGTGTTCTTTTCACCCCGGGAGGACATATGGCAGTGTGGATAGGGCATTTCGAATCTCGAGACTCTCTGCTTTGATAGAAAACCTCGGTTCGTTTGCCTATAAAATGAGGGGATGAAGGGGCCATGCTAGGCCATCCACAAGACCTTCCCTTCTGTGAGTCGTGTAAGCGTTCGTGATGTCTATATCTCTGAGGTTGAAAGTAGGGGGACTGAGTTTCCCTTTGGCAAGTCGTCTTCCCCCGAATAGTTAGGGCGACGAAGGAGCCGTTGGAGAGCGGCTCGTCCTCAAGAGAGGAGTTCAGAAGATCATATGGAGAGTGCACAGGGGTTCACAGATATCACATGGAGAGCACACATATGCGCTTCCTGTGTGTCCTTTGTTGTTTGCTATGGGGGACGCAGGGTAGGAAGTGCAAGCGCACCCCCCATGACTTACGTGAACTTCGCCTCCTCCCCTGATCTGGATTCCTGGGCTCATCCACCCGGAGAATCTTTCGCCATGTGAGGAGGGGGGTAATGGTGTGTTGTCTGCTAGTACATTGCCTTTTGACTTGGGCAGTAGCTAGTAGTACACACTCGATTTGGGGGGAATGCCCCGGCATCAGCGTCCATGGGTTTTCTTCCCATTGGTCGGAGGGCTCCGTGGATGGGTGGCTTGGAATAAGGCTCATCCACCCTTTATGATTTCTCTGATATCTCGGGCCGGATGCCGAGATATCATTATTAACTGAAGCTGGTCGCAACAGTCAGGCCGAGTCATTTGCTCATCTTTATTTCCTGTGCTATGGCGCACTTGTAGCGCCTCTCAGGAGGTTGTAATTCATTTTACTGATAATGAAATAATGAAAGTTTTGTTCTTTCTTTTAGCACCTATTTCCTTTTGTGCCGAGAGTTCTTGCTCCCATGTCATAGCATACTTCGGCAGCATTCTCGCCGCTTTGTTTTTTGCTAAGATCGATGTTTGGTCCTTAGTGAGGGAGACCGTTTGTTCCCATTCGAGCCAAAGGGAGACATGGGTGGTCTGTGGACTCATGCGGTAAAACATGGTCTCGTTTGTAGAATGAGACAGGTGTTTCCTCGGAAAGAGACAGCTCGTATGTCTTTATTGTTAGGTAGAAGGAGGTCTTTCAGCTCTGCCGAAGTACCAGGAGATGTTTATGTTATCTTGGAGTATCTGAGAAGTCGCTTGGCTCAATCGAGGCTTTAGGTCATGGCTAAAGCATGGAGATTTCGCTCGTTTGGCCGAGGATTCAAACATTAGGTGCGGCTAAGGCATAGGAATATCGCTCGGTTGGCCCAAGAATTTAATAGTAGAAGACGTTCCCCGACTTTGTCCGGGGCTTTTAGGCGGCTGTGTGGGGCCTGTCGAGGCCTTGAGAGATCACTAAAGGCACGGAGTATGTGCCTACTAGCGATATTGCGCGGCGTATATTGTTCGAACTGGTCAAAGCTTGGGGATTGTTCGGAAATCCTTCAGTTTCGGCTAGGGTTTGCGCACTTCGGTCTTTGCCGGGGCTTATGCACTCCGGTTTTGGCCGGGGCTTCAGAATTTATTGCTCGGCCCAGCCAAGGTTCGGAGATTGAGCCAAGGTTCAGATATTGTTGCTCGCCCAGCGAGGTTCGAGATTTTTGCTCGGCCCAGCCAAGGTTCGAAGATTTATTGCTTGACCCAGCCGAGGTTCGAAGATTTATTGCTCGGCCCAGCCGAGGTTCGGAGATTGTTGCTCGGCCCAGCCGAGGTTTGGAGACTTTTTGCTCGGCCCAGCCGAGGTTCGGAGATTGTTGCTCGGCCCAGCCAAGGTTCGGAGATTTATTGCTCGGCCCAGCCGAGGTTCAGAGATTATTGCTTGGTCCAGTCGAGGTTCAGAGATTTATTGCTCAGCCCGGCCGAGGTTCAGAGATTACCTGCTCGAATAAGTAGCTCGGTTGTACCGAGAATTGGTAAGCAGCATCTATTTCCTCTATGATTTTTGTGAAATGATTGTGGTGACCATGCCATGAATCACGGAAGCAATATGCTAACAAAAATTAACGAGGCGGGCCCGTAGAAGGCGTACCCTACTGATGATACTTGCGGAGGTTGTCCAAATTCTACGTTCGAGGGATTGATCTTCCGCTTAGATCTTGCAGCTTATAGGCGCTGGATCCGACGACTTCTGCCACTTGGTAGGGGCCTTCCCAGTTCGGAGCTAGCTTTCCTTGCTCTAGCGGTTTGGAGACAGATGTTTTCTGGAGAACGAGGTCGCCAGGCGAGAAAGCCTTCCCTTTGACTCGGGAGGCGTGGTAATGGGCCACTCTTTGCTGGTAGGCAGCTATTCTGATCCGAGCTTTTTCTCTGATCTCCTCTATCAGGTCGAGGTTGGTGCGGAGCTGCTCGTCACTAGCTCCTTCCAAGTAGCTTTCCACCCGCAGAGAAGGAAGTTCTATCTCCACAGGAATGACGGCCTCTGTGCCAAAGGCCATTTGAAATGGGGTCTCGCCCGTGGGCACTCTTGGGGTGGTGCGGTAGGCCCACAGGACAAGGTGCAATTCGTCCGTCCATCTACCTCGGGCTCTGGAGAGCCGAGCTTTGATCCCTTGAAGAAAGGTTTGATTAGTTACCTCGGCTTCTCCGTTAGCCTGTGGATGCCCGACCGAGGTAAGGCGGTGATGGATCCCATGCTCTTCACAAAACTGACGGAACTTCGAATTGTCAAATTGTTTGCCGTTATTAGTAATGATGGTGTGTGGAAGGCCGAAGCGACAGATGATGGACCTCCACACAAAGTCCTTGGCTCGAGCCTCAGTTATCTGAGCAACTACTTCTGCCTCGACCCATTTGGTGAAGTAGTCGATGGCAACGAATAAAAATTTTCACTGTCCCGTGGCAAGTGAAAACGGGCCGAGGATATCCATTCCCCACTTGGCAAAGGGCCAAGCGGAGGAAATGGGGACCAGGCTGGCGGAGGGAGCCTCTAAATACTGGAATGTCTTTGGCATGGATCACAAGCTCGGACGAGGTCGTCAACATCCTTTTGCATGGTAGGCCAATAATAACCTTGATGCAGCACCTTATGGCATAAAGACCGGCTCCCCAGATGGTTGCCGCAAATTCCTTCATGTACCTTCCGAAGGGCATAATCAGCTTCAGATGGGTGAAGGCATCTAAGCAACGGCATAGAGAAGGACTGCCTGTAGAGCTAGTCATCAATCAGCACATAGTGGGTGGCTTGCAGCTTCAGCTTTCCAGCTTCCCTTCGATCGACCGGGAGCGATCCTCTTTAAGATACTTCAGGATGGGTCGAACCATGATGGTTCAGCCTCAACTTGCATCACTCGGTCAGCTTCCGCAATGCTTGTCCTCTCCAAAATCTTCAGATGAAACTTTAGCTCGGCATCCATCGATTCCGCAGTTGCTAGCCGAGACAATAGGTCGGCATGGATATTTTTGGATCTCAGAATCTGAATGATTTCAAATTCAGGGAAATGGGAAAGTAGGCTTTGAACCTCTTGAAGATATCGAACCATGTTCAGCTCTTGGGCCTCGAACTCGCCCCACACGTGACTAGCCACCAGCTGAGAGTCGGTGAAGGTGTTCAGCCTCTTCACTTTAAGGTCGCGGACGATTCGGAGCTCGGCGAGCAGAGCTTCATACTCGGCCTCATTATTGGAGGCTGGGAAGGAGAAGCAGACGCCATATTCGAAAGTCACCCCCTCCGGGCTGGTGAGGATTAAGCCAGCACCAGAACAATGAGCATTGGATGACCCGTCGACATGGAGGAGCCACCGGGCGTCAGATTTTGGGCTTTCGGGGGAGTTGGGAGTGGAGCCGTCCTTCGAGATAGTGCATTTGAGGAGGAAATCAGCTAGCACCTGAGCTTTGATGGCCGGACGAGGTTGAAATCGAATGTCATGCTTGCTCAGCTCGATGGCCCATTTGGGCATCCTCCTCGATGTCTCCGGACGATGGACTACCGCCTTGATGGGTTGGTCGGTCAGGACTGTCACAGAATGTGCTTGAAAGTATGGCTGCAACTTTCGAACCGAGGTTATCAAAGCCAACACCATCTTCTCAATACGGGTGTACCTCGTTTCCGCGTCTCGGAGCAGTTTGCTGACATAATAAATCGGGTTCTAGGTCTTATTTTCTTCTCTACCAACAACAAGCCAATGGCACCTTCGGGTTCTAGGTCTTAGTTTCTCCAGGATCTGGACTGCTGAGGAGAGGGGGAGAGCTGAGGTACTTTTTGAGATCTTTGAATGATTTTTGACACTCAGGAGACCATCGAAAATTCTTAGCCGACCGAAGAGTTTTGAAGAAAGGGAGGCATCTTTCGGCAAACCGAGCCATGAAGCGATTAAGGGCTGCTATTCTCCCAGTCAGGAAGTGGACTTCTTTAATAGATGTCAGGGGCATCATCTGCTGAAGAGACTAGATCTTCTGGGGGTTGGCTTCGATGCCCCGCTGGGAAACCATGAAGGCGAGAAACTTTTCAGAGTTAACGCCGAAGGCACACTTAGTTGGGTTGAGCTTCATCTGATATTTGCGGAGTGTCACAAAGCTTTTCGAGAGATCCTTGACGTGCTGTGACACTTCTTTGCTCTTGACCAGCATGTCGTCGACATATACCTCCATGTTCCGGCTGATTTGCTCTTTGAAGACTTTGTTAACCAGCCTTTGGTAGGTGGCACCTACATTTTTAAGACCGAAGGGCATAACATGGTAATAGTAAGTACCTCGGTTGGTTATGAAGGCGATCTTCTCTTCATCTTCAGGGGCCATTCGGATCTGGTTGTAGCCCAAGTAGGCATCCATGAATGTCAGCATCTGATGACCCGAGGTGGCATCTACGAGCTGGTCAATTCGGAAAAGAGGGAAACTATCCTTCGGGCACTCTTTGTTGAGGTCGGTGAAGTCGATGCAGATCTGCCACTTGCCGTTCGACTTCTTTACCATGACAACATTCGATAGCCAACTTGGGTAATTCACCTCCCGAATGAAGTTTGCCTTGATAAGCTTATCAACCTCCTCTTCGATAGCTTTCTATCGCTCCGGAGCGAAGCTTCTTTTCTTCTGTCTGACGGGTTGGTACATCTCGTCCACGTTGAGACGATGAATGAGAACTTCAGGGCTGATTCCTGGCATGTCGGAGGTGGACCAGGCGAAGACATCGGCATTTCTTTGAAGAAAGTCGATCAGTTCCTGCCGGGACTCACCTTTCAGTAGCAACCCAATCTTTATAGTTCGGTCAGACCGGGCTTCATTCAGCGGCACTTCTTCCAGTTCTTCAGCCGGTTCTCCTCGTTGCTCGGCAAAATCCTCCCGAGCATCCAGCCCATCAACCTCGGGCATCCTAGACTGAAGGCTAGTGACAAAGCATTGCCGAGCCATAGTTTGGCTTCCTTGGACAACACCAACTCCCCGCTCTGTGGGGAACTTCATAGATAGGTGCGGAATGGAGACGACGGCTCTGAGGGACATCAGGTCGGGTCTCCCAAATATCGCATTGTAGGGCGACCGAAGCTTGGTCACTAGGAAGTCTGTGTGGACAGTGGTCACAAGGGGCCACATTCCTACCCGAACCGCCAAAGTTATGACCCCTTCTGGGATGATGACATCACCGATGAACCCCATCAAGGTGGAGTCCACGGCTCGAAGATTTTTCATGAGCAATTTCATCTTGGCGAACACATCAAAGTATAGAACATTTACGGAGCTTCCACTATCAACAAGGATCTGACTTACATCATAGTTATTTAAATTGAGAGATACAACTAACGCATCATCATGCGAAAATTGTATCCCCCGGAGATCGTCGTCGAAGAAGGAGAGCTCACCCGTTCGTGTTTTCTTTGGCACCGAACCTTCTTCATCATTCTTGAAGTTCGACAAACTACCGGCTTCTTCAATCACATTGATATGGCCGATCACGGGTGGATTTGGAGGAGGAGGAGTCTGCTGGAGCTCGGGCTGGCGATCACCCCCTTGTCCTTGCTCGGGCGCCCTCTTGAACTGGTTCAGTCGGCCCCGTTGGATTAGCCTCTCAATTTTGTTCTTCAACTGCTAGCATTCCTCGATATCATGGCCATGCTCCCGGTGATAGCGGTAGTACTTGGTGGGGTCTCTCCGGGTTGAGTTCCCTCGGAGAGGAGCTGGTCGGGGAGCTGGCGCTCTATCTCCATGAGGATCTGCGCCCTAGGAACAGTGAGTGGGGTGTATCGGTCAAACCGCTTAGGCGGGCTCCGGGAGCGATTTCTTGGTGGTGGTGGGGGAGCTCTTTGGCGACGAGGTGGGCTTGGCTGATGGGTAGGTCGATGCCTATCCGAGCCCTTGGATTCTTTCTTCTTTGCCAGCTCTGCGCGGGCAACCCTCCGTGATTCTTCGACTCTGGCATATTTGTCTGCCAGGGCCATCATATTGGAGAGGTTCGAGGGGTAACTGACCTCCATCGCCAAGTAGAAGTTGCTTTCCTTCAAAACTCCACCCGCCAGAGCGGACATAGCTACCTCATGATTAAGGTGGTCCACCTACAGCATGGCCTTATTGAAGCGGACAAGGTAATTTCTCAAGGACTCCCCTCTCTCTGCTTAACTTCAGAGAGGGAGTCGGATCTTCGTCGATGATGACGGCTGCTGATGAACTGGCCGATAAAAAGATGACTCAGCTCGTCAAACGAATCAACAGAACCTGGTTTCAGAGCGTTGAACCAGGTTCGAATGGACCCTCTAAGGGTGGAGGGAAAGGTGTGGCACAGGATCGCATCTGATGCCCTGTGGAACATCATAATCGATCGAAAACTGCTAAGATGATCGTCGGGATCGAAGGATCCATGGTAGGGCTCGATGGCGGGTAGCTTAACATGTGAGGGAATCACTTCCTCCATGATCCCCTTGGAGAAGGGGATACCCTGCTCCGCCTTAGGCTGAGGCGGATGAGCCTGCTTGGCAGCGTCCAGCTCTTGACGCATCTCCTGGAGCTATCGATGGATCTCCTCTTCAGGCATAAGAGGAGGGGCCGGATGAGGAGAGCATGAAGATGGCATCGAATCATGGCGGGAGAACTCTGGAGAGATGGACCGGCCCCACCGATATCTAGGGAGATCCTTGTCGCAGCCCCCTTGTGGGACTGGTCTGGCATCCTTGGGTCGGTGTGGGAAGTATGCGGCTCCATGCGGACCAGAAGAAGAGGTGGCTAGAGAAAAAGGAGCTGCGGCCTCCTCAGGGAGGTGTGGAGCAGGGGCAACTGTAACTGGATGGGGGGCTGCAAGGCGCTCCTGAACCAGATGGGCCAGGGCTTGGACCTATTGGACTAGTATGGCGAATTGGTCCTGGGTCACTAGGACAGCCGGTGGCGACGGAGTCTCAGCTGGTGGTGGCGGAGGTGCCATGATACTCATCGGATCGGATCTCTAGGAGGCGACTTGGTCCTGGGCTTCAGAAGTTGCTCTTCTCCGATTAGCCATTGGAGAGGTTCTCTTCCAGATCGAGATCCTTGTCTCCTTTCTTCAAGTTTTAATGGGACTTGAGGCCCTTCTTCTAGCGCTAATCTGTTGCTGCTGAAATCTGACCTCCGACTCGGGCACGATCGGTCTCCTGATTGGGCTTCCTCCTGGGCGGACCTGCAAAGAAGTCCTCACGCGGGAGGTGTTGGGGGCAGCCCTCCGCGGAAGACCCTCCAACGCTCAAGTCAGTAAAGATCAGCGATCAACAGAAATGAGGAGAAGGCTCTCTCTGAGGAGTCCCTCCAGGGATGGCCTCTCGGGAGCTCGAGCAGAGCGCTAATGGCAGAGAAAAGGAGGAGCAGTGAAAGAGAGAGAAAAAGCGATGCTGAACTGTGCCTGGAGTCGCGTACCTGAGAAAATCTGGAAGTGTCCTATTTATAGGCAATCACCTGAATCTTGAGCGCTTTCTGGAAGGCTCGAAGGTTGTTGGGATTCGAAGATGATTCGAATCAGGCTGTTGTGAGGCCGGTAAGATCCGTATCTTATCCGTTAGAGGATCGATGGTTGGGGGAGATTTCTGATGGCCCGAGATCCAATGACTGTGTAGGTCCTAGGCCGTTATTGTAGGTCTTAGGCTGTTATTGTAGGTCTTAGGCCACGTTTCGATATGATTTTTCGTTTAGAATTCTATTACACTGAGTTTGGGCTCTCCCACACTAGGTTTTGTAGGGGCGTGAGCCGAGCTATGGATTGCTCGGGGAGACCGAGCTACGGATTGCTCGGAAAGGCCGAGCTACGAATTGCTCGGGGAGGCCGAGCTATAAATTGCTCAGGGAAGCCGAGCTATAGATAGTTCGATTTTTCGAATTATACTGGTTAGCTCGTTCTTTATGGGCACAATGTAGCAAGTGGGGGCCAAGGCTAATCTTAACTTCTTTGTACGATTATCAATGCAATAACGATTTTACCCCTCAACATTATGAATGAAGATCCATCGCTATTTTACCTTTTTTTTTTTTTTTTTTTTTTGCTCTTTTCTTATGGTGCATAAAGACTATTATGTAGGTTTATTCGGATAGAAAAAGTGCTAGCTGATCGCGACGTGTATTGTCAACTCGATCGGCATGAGAATTCAAAACATCTCTGAATCACTTCGATCCTGTCCAATCAAGGCATCCGTCAATAATAACCAAAACTTCCGTCCGTGGTAAGATTCGATGCTAGAGCAAGGAACCGAGTCATGCATCGACCGGGCATTCCTATAGCGGATAAGCCTCTAGGGGAAAAATAATAGAGAAAATATTGGCATCTTTTCTAAACGACGAATCCTATCCACCTTTCCCGTGACTTGTACGCACCGAGCTCTTCTGCTACAGGGATCCATGGCACGTATAAATTTAGCGGCCAAGCCCTGGAAGCATTTTGAGGCCAGCGATCGATCGAACACGATCTCCCGGATACTCAGACGTCCTACAAACTCAGACGATCGAGATGGTCAGTTTGTTTCCCTTTCTCGCACGCGTTTAGACCAGTGAATTGTGAGCTGATCTGATTTTTTACAGTGAACTGTTTCTAACCCTTGTGTTGTCCATCGTTCTCCGTCCGCAGCCCCACTGGGTTGGTTGTGGCATCCATCGCCACGCCTCAGGCGGCGGCGGCAACGAAAGTGGCATCTACCGCCTTGCGCATGCGCCGGGTGGCGGCGGCGGCGGCGGCAACGCAGGCGGCATCTACTACCCTGGCTCGAGCGGCAGCGGCAACGTGGGCAGCATATATGGAGAGCACAACATTATTATTATTAATAACTTCGACTTCGGAAATTCTGGCCGTCCGGTTCGCCACCCTTGGCAAGAGGATGAGGACGAGGATGATGACGATGAGGAAGAGGACGAAAGTGATGACGAAGAGGAGGAGGATGAATCTGATGATGACTGATGAGTAGCGACCAAATTTCAGACACCTTTTCTATATATATATTTCTGATGCCTATATATCATTGTAAGCCAAGTTGGACTGATCTATTTGTTCACGTTGGGCCGGGGTCGGTGCTACCTACCTTGTTTGATATGGTAAACCAGTGCGATAAGTTCTAATATAATAAGAAGCTGGTGACTCAGTTTGCTCCTCGCTTGAATGAATGGTACAAAAGCAGCCTGAAAATGGTATAAAAGTTTGCAGCAGCGGCAGGGCACCTGTTTCTCTTGCAACTGCATGCTCCCGCGAAATTTATTTCTTCTCTTCTTCTCCTCCTCCTTTTTCTTCCTTCGTGTAGATAACTGTCTTAAAGAGGATGGGGTTTAGACCCCTGCATATTTGTTGATTTTAAAGAAAGAAGTACCGTGAATTTTTTTTTTTTGTTAGAATAATGGATGTGATTTCTTAACATCATGCAGTTGGTTTCAGTTCAAGGAGTCTGCAATTTATCCCTTTTTTATCGTAAAATTAATTGGAGGTCAAATACAGAGAGAGAGAGAGAGAGAGAGAGAGAGAGATTGTCAATTGTCTATCCACATAGTATTTGCATAATGACATTATAAATTAGTGATACAGTACATGTAAAAAAAGCATGAACGATTTTTCTAATCATCTTATTTTATTTGTTAAATATTTATATATCCTCAAAAATAAACTTCTCGGTGTAAGTTTCTTATTTCTTTTAACTAGCCAAACTTAGTTTGAGGGTTGCATTAAGTAAAGTCGAGAGTATTAATAAAATTATAAAGAGTATAGAAGCATGGTGATATTTACGGTCCAAAATGTTTGCATTATATATAATAGCAACTTAATAATATTTTTTATTTTTATTTTTAAATAAGAGAAGAATTAAACTTAGGTCACTTATATCAATATAAGAAGCTTTATTCATCAACTCAATCAGGTGACATCCTTTTTTTATCTAATAAATATATAAAATTAATTAACATATTATTTTGTGGGAGACATATTATGTAAAAAAAGAAATATATTTGTAATCAAAGACGTGGGACTCAATAATTATACACAAGATTCAATAAAAAAATAAAGCATAGAATATAATAATATACGTAGTTCAACAAATTACTAGGCTATCTGAGGTGAGGCGAGGTTAAGAGGCAGTTACTTTTCTTTTAAAACAATGGATTCTTAACAGAGATTTTTTTCCTGTATGGTTAAAATAACAGAGGTTAAGAGGCAGTTACTTCCATAGGCGGCTCCAACGTTGCCCCCTCGGACCTTCTCTGTAAATGGTGCCAACGTTTTTGCCGCCGCCGCTTGCGCCGGGTCCATAGATGGCGCCAAATGAAGTTGCCGCTACCTCTGGTGCCGAAACTGTAAATGCTATCGGTGCCTCCTCGGGCTTCGGATCCGTAGATGCCATCGATGTTACATACACCTTCCTCTACGGATCCCCTCCAACTACTCGCGTTTTTCTCGACCATAATTCTAATTTTATTTATAAAATATTAACTATAATTCTAATTTTAATTCTATTTATAAAAGCTTAATTCTAATTAGAAATGCAATTCGGACCCATGGAACTCGAATTTTTCTTAATCCTAATCCTAACCCTATTTGTAAAATGTCAACCCTATTCCTAACCCTAACCCTATTTGTAAAACCTCAATCCTAATCCTATTTTTAAAAATCGGGTTCAGATTGAGTTTTGGATTAAAATTCGGGTTGATGGAAAAAAAGAAAAATACTTTTTTCAAAGTAAATAAATACCGAATTATGGATCCCAGAGATGAGAAAACAAAATCCCTTGCCAAACGCATAAGCTGGACTCAGGGCTTTAATATTGTTTTAAAAAAAAAAAATCTTACCTAAAACAAAGAAAAGAAGAAGATGCCATAAACAAAGAAGAGGAGGAGGTAGAAAGTAAAACGAAATGTGCAGGTGGTCCGCCTTTATGTTTGTCCTTTTTTTCCTCGCCTGTGATCGATGGCCTTACCCTCCTCGTCCTCAAGTTGACCATCTCATCCGAACTGATTGGCGCCCTCAACGCTCCCAAAAATCTAGTACCGATAAGTTATACCCCCCGTTCGAGTAACCCTTGGGTTTGGGTTGCGGTCAACCGGGTCTTTCGGATTTGAGTTAGGCAAACATGAGTTTAAACACTGTTGAACCCGGCCCAAGTTTCACCCCTAATTCTAATCCTATTTTTAAAAATCGGATTCAGATTGAGTTTCGGATTGGAATTTGGATTGATGGGAAAAAAAAATAAAATGCTTTTTTTAAAGTAAATAAACACTGAATTATGGATCCCAAATATGGAAAAATAAAATCCCTTGCCGAACGCATAAGCTAAACTCGGGGCTTTAATATTATATTAAAAAAAAGTCTTACCTGAATTGAAGAAAAAAATGAATGGGCCATGAGCACGGCCAATTCCTGCTACAGTTTTATTACACCTCGAAAACGCTAGCCGGTCTTCATACAGAGGCATTTAAAAAGGTATAGAGGTAAAAAAAATTGGCCATATTTAGCTTCCCAGAAGCAAGGAAACAACTATTTGCCAAATAGAAACAACAGACAAGGTAACAACTCCGACAGCCAAGGCACAGGACGATGCAAAGGAAGACACCCTCTCAGAAACCACTTCACGTTGGATCCTCTCTTTTTTTTTTTTCTTTCGCTTCATTGTTGCACATCCCACTTCCGAAGTAGAAAATGACAAGGTAAATGAGAAAGGGATTAAGCAAGACACCATGCCGAGCTCATACCCTATTCTTGCGAAGAGAATGATAAGCTCGCCTGCAAGATGGATAACAAAAAAATGAAAAAGCGAATGAGCCAATACTTCGCCCTGCGGTGAGAAATTGCAGCAGTCGAGGATGCGGGACTGACCATTGCTTGATTTGATGTCTTCACCATTTACGGATCAAAGAGAACACTGAGATTCATATCATCTGAGCCCCTATGCCGTACAACTTGCTTTCAACTCGGGCGCGCTGGTCATGGAGGTATTTTTTAAAAAACCGGATGGTTATTTTATTTTGCGGGCTCCTCCTACGAAAGGCAATAAAAGCTGAAAAAAGCTCCAATTCCAGCTTGCCTCCCGATGCTCACCACCGCAATCCAAAGCATTTTGAAAACCATCCCTCCACATTTACCAAAACACACTCCATCACATCTTCCATTAGTCCATTCACTTCCGTATGATTGAACCAACCTACATCTATTTTCATCATTTCAAACACTAAAAACCCCTCCGGTTCGCAGAAGGCGCAACCTCCCTCTGCCTCTCTCTTCCGCTCTCTCTTTCGTTGTAACGCCTCGTTGCAGGGATGGCGGTGCTGTAAACAAAGAAAAGGAGGAGGCAGAAAGTGAAACGAAATGTGTGGATGGTCTGCCTTATGTTTGTACTTTTTAATTCCTCGCCTGCGACCGACGGCCTTGCCCTCGTCGCCCTCAAATTGGCCATCTCGTCTGATTTGATTGGCGCCCTCAACGCCCCAAAAAAATCTGATGCTGATAAGCTACATACGTTCGGGTAATCCTCGGGTTCGGGTTATCTCAGATTTGGGTTGACTACAATTCGAACCCGGATCAATTGCAAATTAGATCGGATTAAATTCTGATCTTTCAGATTCGGATTAGAAAAATATGAGTTTAAACACCACTGTAAATTGAATTCGACGAACCAAATTCAAGTTGAACTTGACCCAAATTGTACCCCTACCTTCAACGCGGGAGCCGCCTTCTTCTCGACCCAGGTCCGAAGATGCCACCAACTCCTCCACCGCAGCTTGCGCCACGTCAAAAGATGCGACTAATCCTCCCGCCCCCCGCGTTCTCCTGCCGCGAGAGCAGATTGTCAAGCGTCAGTAGAAATTCGCTGATTCTTCAACGATTGATGCATTATAGCATACACAGATATTGTTGGAAAATAGTTTTGATCTTTGCAAAAAATCCTTTCCTAGAAATTGCTAGAAATATATTATAGAATTTTAAATGCAAAATAAAGTAAAAAACAAAAATAAGATATGGATCAAACCAAGACCAAGGCATGTTAAACACTGCCCTAAGGATCATATTTTTGCCCCTTCGTGCAGGTTGTTGGTGATCTGTCCCCAAGGTACAACGACCCGGCTCGACCCGATCCTCCTACTACGAGCACGATCGTATGAAGGTGCAAACCCAATGATTACCTTTAGATTCCCAAGAAAAGATTAATAAAATATAAAAATAAAATGAGATTAAAAAACTTATAGGGCTACTCCAAATCATTCTACTCCATCTTGAATCCTTGAGCCTATTTATAGGCTCAGCCCATAAAAGCTCCAACGGCTTGGCCCATAATGGCCTTAAAGGCCTAATAGCCGTTAGCCCCAAATCACGTCAGAAACTGCTTACAAAATTAATTGTTTGGACCGTTTCTGGACGTTGAAGAATGTTGGCCTTCCAACGTTCACTCAGCGCAATGTTCAAGAGCGAAACGCTTGCGGACGTTCCCTCTTTTTTTTATTTACACTTTTTCCAACAATCCCCCATAAAAGTTTTAAATAAAAAATAAAATATAACAAAAATCTTAGGGCATCTTATACTACGCAATAGGTGAGGTGTCCTATAGACTTGAACCTCACTTAGTGTTGATTGTATACATCTAAATGAACCATAGTGGATTAGACCTTAAACTAGATCCTTTGACTCAGACTTCTACTAATCACACACACAGTATGGATCAATTGGGTTTAAGCGGTCAACGCATATTAAAGGCCTTGCGCTTAATACCTTGATTTTTCATAAGAATTCTTTAAGGTTAGCCCAAACCTTTAGTCACGGCCTAATATGACGATTCTCATATAGGTGAATCCTCCAAGAGTATTTATGATAATACCCTGCAGATAACCTATCTCGGATCCATTAAGAGTATGACTCGGCCTTACATAAATTTACTTTGTCACTTTACAAGAGCACTCATCATAGGGATGAGATGAAATTTTTTTAAAAAAATTTCATCTCTTACACGATCACTCAATTAGCTTCATTTCTACCATATTGAACCTCATTCATGGGATCTCCAATCACAGAGGTTGGGTATCCACTGCTGGTGACCAAATAATGGGCTTAAGCCACATCCCCCTCGATGAATCTAGGACTCCATTTCTAGATAACTTCTTGGTTAATTAATCTGCTAAATTCTTCTTGGCAAATTTCAAAGAGATATATTTTTTTATTTGTCTTATAGACTTATGACGAAGCTGTATATGGCTTGGCAATGCTTGATATTCAAGATAAAACCATACAGAAAAAATATAATTAAAAGAGATCACAACTTTCAAACTAAAACAAGATAAAACATTGTGTAATCTCTCAATGGCCACTATAAAATAAAACACTTATTTAGAATAAGAAGACTTTTGAATTTATGTAAGAATGTAAATATATGTTCACTTCTGAAATGGATCATCATAGTCATAACTTTTGCTTGCAAATGTTCGAAGATAAAATAAGCTTCTTACTTTGAGTGATTTTAGTCACACTTCTATACCATATTTCTGTCACAACCATATTGTTTTAACTAAATAATAATAATATAAGCTTAAAACATTCAATGAATTGCAATTTATCAGAACAAAAGGACACTGTAAAGCAATTAAACTTTTATGGTGTTCTCAACGGTTTCATGAATATGAAATATCACGTGCTAATATGAGAGAGTAATTCTTATAAGGAACACCTGTGTTACATTATCGTTTCATTAGGTTGAGCAAATGCAAACTTATGAGTTACCAAACAGATATCCACACTTTACTAAAAGTGACATTCAAATTGGAAATGGCATCAAGGCAAAGCAAAGTGAAATTGCTATAGGCAATATGAGATAATATAGGGAATGGGTTCTATCACATCTATTGTAGTATGAAAAGAATTGTGACTCATTATATACATATTACATACACTGATACACAGAAATACTCTATGTAAAATCAATAATAGCCAACAATGACAAGTGAAAAAATAATTGATATATTAAGAGTTTAATAACTTGTTCCATAGATTAAAGAGGTCATTATATTATCTCGACCTCTCATTACCTGGATCACCATTCTCATTCTATAGTTTAGTCAATTACTCAACTATTAAAATTTGTGGATTATGTTTTGCAAACTACCTTCCAATGACATAGTTTAACAAGTGCCTCCACATGAAAAGTTCTCACCACTGAACACAACAAACAAATGTCAGTTGCTTAAAAGATTAACCATTAACAGAGATGTTTATACACGTCCCAGTTCTAGCGTATAGGAAACAAGCTTAAAACGCTTGAATATAGATGCCTTCATGTTTAAGCTTTTATTTTCTTGATTAAAGCCTGTCAATGCTCTCTACATGCATGTGAAGTCAAAGAAACATATATAGATAACAATGGCTACACATGAACAACAATAATAATTTATAATGTGGACATGAACAACACATAAATTGATATTTACATAAAAAGGTCATTAGCACATGTAAAAATAGTGGCATGCAAGATGCAAACTATCGAGATCATCTGATCTTTACTATCTATACATTAAAATCAAAATTAACAAGCATATGCATACACAGCAGAAGAAAAATAAAAGACAAAACATGTATACATAAAGGAAAATCTGATCCTTAGCTGTTGGAAAATAGTTTTGATCTTTGCAAAAAATCCTTTCCTAGAAATTGCTAGAAATATATTATAAAATTTTAAATGCAAAATAAAGTAAAAAATAAAAATAAGATATGGATCAAACTCGCTCCTTCGTACAGGTTGTTGGCGATCTGTCCCCAAAGTACAACGATTCGGTTCGATCCGATCCTCCTACTAAGGTGCAAACCCAATGATTACCTTTAGATGCCCAAGAAAAGATTAATAAATATAAAAATAAAATGAGATCCAAATCATTCTAAATCTTTGAGTCTATTTTAGGCTTGGTCCATAAAAGCTCCAACGGCTTGGCCCATAATGATCGTTAGTCCTAAATCACATGGTTTACAAAATTAATTATTTGGATCTGAACGTTGATGAACGTTGGCCTTTCAACGTTCACTCAACGCAACGTCCGCGAGCGAAAGGCTTCCTTTTTTTTATTTATATTTTTCCAACAGATAACGTACAATTTGCTAACCATTTTATTTAATTATTGGTTTATCTATTCATTTATTTATTTTTCTGAGACTGCGATAAATCCATGCCTCCGGGGCTCGCCACTGTGAAGTAGCTAGGGATCGGCCGGTCGATCGGTTTAAATAAAAAACACGGTTGGCATCCCGTTAATTAAGAAATGGAATAAATGTAGTCTAATTAAAAGTAAAAATAAAAATAAAAGGAACAAGATCTTTTACCCAAAAAATTAAATAACAACAGAAATATAATCCAAAAGTCTCCACTGTCTATCATTATATAAAAAAATAATAATTAAACAATGTTTTATTTTGAAAATAAATCATTTGATAACGACAAGAGCAGATTCAACGGAGGCTGAGAGGACGGTGTCTCTCTTGGTCGACGACCTTCTCGTGTCGAGGAATCACAATTGGTTTCCATGCCTCCACTTTAATTATTGCTGGTAACACGACAATAATGCTAGGGAAAGCAATGGACTTGTGCTACAAATTATTTAGGAATAAATGCGAATCATTTTTAGAAAGATGAGGACTAGAACCTTATCCCCTTATCTTGCCACCTTCTAGCTCAGCAACTTCTAGCTCTGCAAGAATGATGTTGATAACAACACCTAGCTACGGGGAGAACTATTACTATACATAGTGGTATTCATTAATTATTTAGGAATCTCACCACCTTGTTTTTTCTTTTTTTTTTTTTCTTTTTTTTTAGGAGGTAAAGCCACCTGCATGTAGTTGATGACGCCAAGTCACCTCCTTCGAACGTCGGGGAAGACGGACGTCTCGCTCCGGGAAATCCTGCAAGAAAAGTCCCCGGGGACCGGTGGCACCGGTGGGGACCCTCCGACGATCAAGTTAGTGGCTTGGGTTCAGACAAGGAACCACTCCAGCGAAAAGAAGCTGAAGCAGTTAGGGTTTTTGCAGGGAGGAAGAAAGCTCAGAAAAACCAGAGTTCGGATCCCACTTACCGCGCATTCCCCTGCTCTTATAGTTGTCCTAATACCTCACCTTTCGTCTAGGGGAGATTGCTTTCGTACCGCAGCTACATTTGCCGGAGACATCCCCTGTACTTCATGTTGATGTGATATCACACGTGTCCAGCGGTCGCGAAGGTAGGCAGTGCGCGCCGCCGGCTGATGGGACAGAGTATAGCTGCAAGTAGTAGCATGCCGTACGCCGTAGCAAGATATGGTCATGTACAGGGGCATGCAACGCGCCAAACCTCGTTATGAGGCATGGCCCTCCGTAACATGGGCACAATCACGGAAGTACCGAACGGTATTCTGCGGCAAGGTATGGTCATGTACTGGAAATTATGTGCGTGCACCGTGCAACCTGAAGGTTGCCGCGTTTCTTGGCAGCCAGATCGCATGTTGATTGCAGATGACCCCACCCCGAAGGGATATCGGAGATGGGGAACGATGACACCCCCCGGGACTGGTGGGGGCCCCGGGGTTAAGAAATGATGACCCTACCCGACCCCGAGGGGGTGCCGGGGTGAGGGGATGACGGTGCACCCGGACCGGTGGGGGCCCCGGGGTTAAAGAATGATGACCCTACCCCCGACCCCGAGGGGGTGCCGGGGGTGAGGGGATGACGGTGCACCCCGGGACCGGTGGGGCCCCGGGGTTAAAGAATGATGACCCTACCCCCGACCCCGAGGGGGTGCCGGGGGTGGGGATGACCACCCCGGGACCGGTGGGGGCCCCGGGGTTAAAGAATGATGACCCTACCCCCGACCCCGAGGGGGTGCCGGGGGTGAGGGGATGACGATGCACCCCGGGACCGGTGGGGGCCCCGGGGTTAAAGAATGATGACCCTACCCCCGACCCCGAGGGGGTGCCGGGGGTGAGGGGATGACGATGCACCCCGGGACCGGTGGGGGCCCCGGGGTTAAAGAATGATGACCCTACCCCCGACCCCGAGGGGGTGCCGGGGGTGAGGGGATGACGATGCACCCCGGGACCGGTGGGGGCCCCGGGGTTAAAGAATGATGACCCTACCCCCGACCCCGAGGGGGTGCCGGGGGTGAGGGGATGACGATGCACCCCGGGACCGGTGGGGGCCCCGGGGTTAAGAATGATGACCCTACCCCCGACCCCGAGGGGGTGCCGGGGGTGAGGGGATGACTGCCGTTACCTTTTCTGACGACGTTGGGATCAGTCATATCAGATGCCCCCTCGCCCCTGGGGCGAAGCGGGTCCCACCGCTGAGGCTCAAGGGGCGTTCTCCACGTGGCTGATCCCTACCCTTGAGTTCTATGCGGACGGTGCGGGGAATGTAAGGAGACGGCCCCCGTACACTGCGCCAGCCATGATCGCCCTCGAAAGTGAAGACGAGCTCTTCGGAATCTGCGCGAAAAGGCGTATCATCATTTCCTCTCATTACGGCGACGTCAGCAAGGTCCCATCGCTGGCCGGGGGCGTGCCGCACCACGCGCCGGGGTGATCCTCGAGGCGAACCGGCGTATGGCAAGAAGCCGCGTGGCTGACGAGACATGGCGGGATATTTTGAAAACTTGATAAAGCTAGCCAAAAGGAGGCGGGCTGACGCCCCATCGCCATCATCTTCTTCCTTCTGTTCCCCAGTTCCTGCAACCTGCGAGCTCGTGCCCAGCTTCTTTGCTCTTCCAGGTCAGCCTTTTCGTCTTAATTCTCTTTATTCATGAGTTCACCTTCTTGGACCTCGGAGGACGGTTCTGAGGACCGTCCTCCTTCTGTGAGGCCTCAGACTCCTCCTTCTCCTTCTCCTCCCATCGAGTGGTCCTCTGATTCGGAGGACCACATCCCTCTGGCCCGGCGACGGGCCACCGGTGGGGCCCCATCAAGGGGCCACCGGCGAGGGCCGGGACCTCATCGAGGGTGGAGGAGTCCCCAGAGGGGACAGCCTCCGTCCTGAAGCGACTGGACCTGGAAAGGATCCGGGCCCGCTACAGGATCCCTCGGGAGGTCGAGTTATTCCTACCAACCCTGACGACCGGGTCATCTCCTCCCGACCCGGTCGAGTAGCTCTTTACGAGATCTGCCTACAGGCAGGTCTCCGCCCTCCCTTTCACCCTTTCTTTGTCCGCTCTTGATTTCTATTCTTTGACCCTTCCAGCTAGTCCCGAACTCCTGTCGGGTGATTAGCGCCTTTGTTATTCTCTGTCATCGCCTAGGTATTACTCCCAGGATCAGTTTGTTCCGTAATTTCTACTCCCTCCGGGCCCAAAAAGGGTGGTGGCTGTTCCAGCCCCGACCCAATAGGGTCCTTAAGCTTCTTTTGCCTTCGTCAATCAAGGGGTGGAAACCCCGTTTCTTTTTTGCTAATATCGACCAAGTCCGGCCCCGGTGGGGGGACCCCGACCTCCGAGGGAACGCCGCGGCTGTCAGCCTGGGGACCGGGAGGCGATGGGGGTATTGCTGACCGCCGAGATCCCCCGGTACACCCTGCTGTTGGCGGAGGACAACTTTGAGTTGGCGGGTCTCATCTCCCATCGGGGTAAATTCTCCATACTTAGTCAGAAATTCTGCTTTTCTTTTTCCTTTTTTTTTTTTTTTACCATTCTGAAAATCTAACTTATGTCATGCAGCAATGAAGATTCCGACCGCGAAGTGGTAAAGGCTGCTAAGAAAAGGGCCCGAGAAGGGCCGCCCAGGGACCAGCGGGCCCCGGCCCCGAAACGCCTGGTGGTCCGGGCCTCCCTCCCGGCACCAGTCCCCCCCCGGCTCCGCACATGCCCCGGCTGTACCGGAGGTCGACCTTACGGCCGACACTCCACCAGAGGTGGGGGCGACTGCGGAGCCACCGCCGAGGAACCAGAAGTGGGGGTGGCGCGGGAGCCACCGCTGTGTGCCAACCGGGGAGTCCCCGGCCCCGAGAGAGCGACCCCATTGGACGCCGCCAGGACTGGGGCGAGGGGCCATCTGGCCCCGCGAGCCCATCCCCCGAGGGCCACTCGGGAGCGGTCCGCACATAGAGCCGGGGACCTCAGGAGCGGCGGAGGGAGGCGAGGGCGCGCCCAGGCCGCCCGGGACTCCTTGGACGACGGCCGCTGGGCCGAGCAGGCCCTGGGTCCGGTTTTTGATCCTCAGGATCATAGAAGATCTCAGCCATCTGGGGGCGGGCGTTTTTCCGGGACTCTACGCCGCAGTGGTCAAGGTAAGCGATTTTCTCGCTCCCTTCCCCTTACTGTTCTACATACATATACTCTGTTGACCTGGGCTTGTGTGCAGATCGCGCACTCCCTGAGGGCCGCCAGGGAGGTATCCACGGGGGAAAAAGGTTCTGCGGGAGACGCAGAAGGAGGCCGAGGAGGCCCAGCGCCGCGGAAAAGGCAGAAAAGGCGCTGGAAGCGGTCAAAGGCGCCTGTGCAAGCGAGGTGAGGGCCGCCGTGGGCCGGGCGGAAATGGAGGCCAATCGCGCGCGCGGCGCTCTCCAGATGGCGGAGGCTGAGAGCGCGGTCATGGCCAGGGATATGCACATCTCTGAGTTGACCTCAGCGCTCCAGGAGGCCGAGGACCGAGCGGGCGCGGCGGCGGAGGAAGCTAGAGTGGCAGGGAGGAGACCCGCCGTCGTGAGGAAGAGTTGAGCCGCGCCGAGAGGAGATAAACCAGGCTCGGGAGGCTGAAAAAACCACGGCGGAGGCCCTTGCTGCGGAGAAGGCTCGGGCTGCTGGACTTGTTGAAGAATACAAGGCATCTGAGCGTTTCGCAGATGACCTGGCCGAAGCTTCGGCCGCTGTATACCTCGACGGGTTCCAGCATGCTAAGGAGAGGGTGGCCAGGGATTTGAATTTCCCCCGGGCCCTGGAGATCGAATTGTCAGACCAGACTTCCTTCCGATGATGAGCCCGCACCGGCAGAGCCATGAGTCTGCGTCCGCGACTTTGCTTTTCTTTTCTTTCTTTTGTAAGCCCGACTACGTCGGGGTTTTGTAGTTCCCAGTTAATGAAAATACTTTTCGATGATCTTCGTATTATTGTTAACTTCATCAATTGATATGTGGCCCCACGATTCTTGTTCGTCCGACGATTCCGAGGGACACCTTCCCACCTGCGCCACTCCGCCTTAGTTACATGAACCCGCGGTTAGAGCTAGGTAGGGTTGAATCTTGGGAGCGGGGGCACCGCTGATCGGGGATTAGGCCGGTAGGCTCCCTCGGAGCTATAGGCGTAATGCCCGGTCAAGTATCGGACCTGGTGTTGTCTGGCGCGCAGCTTGATGCCCGCGGGACTTAGCTTTGTTTTGACCGGTAGGGTGTCGGGTCTTGGCTGTGAAGAATCGTTGGTGCACCGCTCCGCCGGCGGTTAGCCGGGTTTTATGCCTGATTGGCACAGGGCTTGAGTGCCGACGGGGTGCCGGGCTTTTGGTGCTCTGCCAGTGGTACACTGGGCTTTATGCCTGGCTGGTGCAGGGCTTTGAGTGCCGACGGGGTGCCGGGCTTTTGTTGTTGAGAGCCGGTGGTACACCGCTCTGCCAGTGGTACACTGGGCTTTATGCCTGGCTGGTGCAGGGCTTTGAGTGCCGACGGGTGCCGGGCTTTTGTTGTTGAGAGCCGGTGGTACACCGCTCTGCCAGTGGTACACTGGGCTTTATGCCTGGCTGGTGCAGGGCTTTGAGTGCCGACGGGGTGCCGGGCTTTTGTTGTTGAGAGCCGGTGGTACACCGCTCTGCCAGTGGTACACTGGGCTTTATGCCTGGCTGGTGCAGGGCTTTGAGTGCCGACGGGGTGCCGGGCTTTTGTTGTTGAGAGCCGGTGGTACACTGCTCTGCCAGTGGTACACTGGGCTTTATGCCTGGCTGGTGCAGGGCTTTGAGTGCCGACGGGGTGCCGGGCTTTTGTTGTTGAGAGCCAGTGGTACACTGCTCTGCCAGTGGTACACTGGGCTTTATGCCTGGCTGGTGCAGGGCTTTGAGTGCCGACGGGGTGCCGGGCTTTTGTTGTTGAGAGCCAGTGGTACACTGCTCTGCCAGTGGTACACTGGGCTTTATGCCTGGCTGGTGCAGGGCTTTGAGTGCCGACGGGGTGCCGGGCTTTTGTTGTTGAGAGCCAGTGGTACACTGCTCTGCCAGTGGTACACTGGGCTTTATGCCTGGCTGGTGCAGGGCTTTGAGTGCCGACGGGGTGCCGGGCTTTTTCAGATAACTAGAATTGAATCTTGTTAGCATTGAATAAGGGGTGAACCCAAACAAACAGGGATGATGTTAATGAAAGGAGGGATACATTACTGATAATACCGGCGGAGGTTATCCGCATTCCACGTCCTAGGGAGTGGTGTCCCGTCAAGTCTTCAATTTATAAGCTCCGTGGTGGAGCGTCTCGGTGATCCGGTAAGGCCCCTCCCAGTTAGGGGCTAGCTTGCCTCCCTCAGTTGGCTTTGAGACTCGCCCGTCGGAGGACTAGGTCTCCTGGTAGGAACGTCCGGGGGCGCACGCGTGCGTTGTAGTATTTCGCGGCCCGTTGCCGATAGGCTGCCATTCGAAGCCGCGCCCTGTCCCGCACTTCCTCCACCAGGTCGAGGTTGGCTCGCAGTTGGTCAGGGTTACTTCTTCACTGTAGGCTTCCACCCGAGGGCTGGGTGCGCCGATCTCCACAGGAATACAGCCTCAGAGCCAAAGACCAAGCTGAATGGCGTTTCGCCAGTGGGGTTCGTGGCGTTGTATGATAGCCCATAGCACGTTGGGAGTTCTTCTACCCATCGTCCCTTGCAGCCATCCAGTCGAGTCTTTAGTCCCTGGAGGATGATCCGGTTAGTCACTTCAGCTGCCCCGTTGGTTTGAGGATGCCCGACGGAGGTGAACCTCTGACAGATGCCCAGCTCGGAGCAGAACTCCCGGAAAGGTGCGTTGTCAAACTGCGGCCATTATCAGTGACTAGAGTGCGTGGCAGCCCAAACCGACATATGATTGACTTCCAGAAGAAAGATCTCACTTTACTCTCGGTAATCTTGGCCAGAGCCTCAGCTTCAACCCACTTGGTGAAGTGATCCACCGCCACCAGGAGAAACTTCCGCTGCCCGGAGGCCGGGGGAAATGGACCTAAGATATCCATGCCCCACTGGGCGAAAGGGCCAGGGTGCCACCAGAGGAGTTAGGTGAGACGTCGGCTGTCGCTGAATATTGGCATGACGTTGGCAGCTATCACACTTCTTGACAAGCTCGGCCGCGTCCTCCTTCATTGTCAACCAGAAATACCCTTGGCGCAGGGCCTTGTATGCTAGGGCTCTGCCCCCCAGGTGACTCCCGCATACACCCTCGTGGATCTCCCTAAGGATATAATCTGATTCTGCTGGCCCCACACACCTAAGGACCGGATATGAGAATGATCTCCGATAAAGCTTCCCGTCCATCATCAAGAATCTCGGGGCCCTTCGCCTGAGCAGCTTGGCCTCCGCGGGTCCCCGGGAGAGTACCGTCGGTCAAGTATCGGATGTAGGCATCCATCCAGGAGGGCTCCGGCTCCACTGGCAATGCTTCATCCGCGGCCTCAATGCTTGGGACTTGTAGATGCTCCACGTATGTTCTCCCTAACGTCCCGTCGACCGAAGTGGCCAAGCGGGACAGCGCGTCAGCCCTGGCATTCTCTGCCCTGGGGATATAGCTGACACGGAAAGTAAGAAAATGAGACGCCTGGGACTGCACCTTGCTCAAGTAGCGGGACATGGTGGGGTCCCTAGCCTCGTACTCCCCGGCGACTTGTCCAGAAATGAGTTGAGAGTCCGTGAAGGCCCTCAAGCGCCCCGCGCCCAGCTCCTTAGCTAGTCTCATCCCCGCCAGCAGGGCTTCGTACTCCGCCTGATTATTGGTCGCCGGGAACTGGAATCTGAGAGCGTACTCCACCACGTCTCCCTCCGGGCTTGCGAGAATGAGTCCGGCTCCACTCCCTTGAGAGTTTGCCGCTCCATCTACATGCAGGATCCAATCCTCCACCTCCCAGATGAGGAGGGTCCCCTCCTCCGGTCGCGCCTCCCTCCACGTCCTTCTCGGTCCAGGAGCACTCGACTAGGAAATCCGCCAACACCTGGGACTTCATGGCTGATCTTGGCCGGATGGACAGGTCGAACTCGCTTAGCTTGATGGCCCATTTAGCCAGCCGGCCGGAGGTGTCGGGGCGAGACAGGATAGCTCGCAGGGGCTGGTCCGTAAGCACCACGATGGGATGAGCTTGAAAGTAAGGCCGAAGGCGCTGAGTAGAGACCACCAAGGCGAAGATAATCTTCTCGGTTTTTGAATACCTGGTCTCAGCGTCATGGAGTACCTTGCTGGTATAATAGATTGGCTTCTGGGCTCCGTCGGTATCCATGCGCACAAGCACGGAGCTAACGGCCTCGGGGGAAGCGGCCAGATATAAAAAGAGCTCCTCCCATTTTCAGGCTTGGACAGTAGCGGAGGAGTGGAGAGAAACTGCTTCAATTCTTCAAAGGAGCCCTGACACTCTTTCGTCCACTCGAAGCCGTTAATCTTGCGCAGCGCCTTGAAAAAGGGTAGGCACCTCTCCGCCGACCTTGACATGAAACGACTCAAGGCCGCCACCCTCCCCGTCAGGCGCTGCACCTCCTTCTTGCTGACCGGAGGCCGCATCTCCAGGATGGCTCTGATCTTGTCGGGGTTGGCTTCGATCCCGCGCTGGGTCACCATGAAACCCAGGAACTTGCCAGCCGCTACTCCGAAGGCGCATTTGTGGGGGTTGAGCTTCATCCGGTACCGGCGCAGATTGCTGAAAGTCTCCTCGAGATCGGTACATGGTCTTCTGCATGGTGCTCTTGGTCAGCATGTCATCCACATATACCTCCATGTTGCGCCCCAGCTGATTCTCAAAAACCTTGTTCATTAATCTTTGGTAAGTGGCCCCGGCGTTTTTCAGTCCAAAGGCATCACCCTGTAACAGTAGATCCCCTTCTCCGTGACAAAGGAGGTTGCTTCTTCGTCTGCTGAGCTCATCTTGATTTGATTATACCCCGAGAACGCATCCATGAAACTGAGCGTCCCGTGCCGGAGGTGGCGTCCACCAGCTGGTCGATTCGGGGAGCGGAAAGCTGTCCTTGGGGCACGCCTTATTGAGGTCGGTGAAGTCCACGCACATTCTCCAGCTTCCACTGGCCTTCCGAACCATCACGACATTCGCCAACCAGTCGGGGTAGCGCACCTCGCGGATGTGGCCAGCCGCCAACAGCTTCCGCACCTCCTCGTCAACAGCCTTCTGTCGGTCCGGGGCAAAACTCCTTTTCTTCTGCCTGATAGGCCGGCACTCCGGTCGGATGTTGAGCTGATGTGTAATCACCTCCTCCGGGATCCCGGGCATGTCGGATGCTGACCATGCGAAGACGTCGGCGTTGGCCCGCAGAAAGGCTAGGAGCCGGTCGCGAGCTTCGTCCGGAAGTGAGGCTCCGACGCGGATCGTCTGCATGGGGTCCTCCCCGAGGGGGAAAGTGAGCAGCTGCTCGGCCGGTTCCCCCCTCCTCTCCAAGTCTCGTGGGTCAAGGGTCTCGATGTCGATGCTGATGGTGGTGCAAGCGCTGCCCCCTGGGGACTGGGGGCCAAGTGATAGCATAGCGCCGGCAGGTCCCGCTCTCCTCGCATCTCGCCGATCCCGCTGGTGGTTGGGAACCTCACCAGGAGCCGCTTGGTGGAAATGACGGCATCCAAGAGGTTGAGCCCGGGCCTCCCAAGAATCGCGTTGTACGCCAGGGGCACACGGACTACCAAGAATTTTATAAGGACAGTGCTCTGGCACGGAGCCGTTCCAGCTGTCACGGAAGAGTAATTTCCCCCTCGACCCTCACAGAATCTCCTGTGAATCCCATCAAAGGCGTGACGACAGGCCGAAGTAGATCATGCGACAGGTTCATGCGAACAAAGGCGTCGTAGTTCAAAACATCTACTGAGCTTCCACTGTCGACTAGGATTCGTTTTACAGGGTGCTTAGCAATCGTCATGGATACGACGACGCTATCATCATCTTTATTTACAACCCCCTCCAAGTCCTCTTCGAAAAAAGGAATTACAGCCTCCACTCCTCCCTCCCCCCTCGGTCTCTTCGGCGGGCCTCCTGCCCCCCAGGAAATCATCGCTACTGTCTTCTCCGTCGGGGTGTTATCAATCACCGGCGGTGCAGGCGCTGACGGGCCGGGAGCTCCTGGGTTGTTCCTTTGGACGAACTTCCTCAGGTGGCCTTGTTGAATGAGGTCTTCAATGGCTTTCTTCAGCTGTCGGCAGTCGTCGGTGTTGTGACCATGGTCCCGGTGGTAGCGGCAGTAGAGATTTTTGTTCCGGGGAATCTTCGGGTTGATGGGAGGAGGGCGTTGCAGATAGGGCTCCCCTTCGATCTCGAGCAGGATCTGGGATATTGGAGCAAGCAACGGAGTGTAAGGCCCGTCTCTCGGTGCAGGAGGTCGAGGACGGTTGTCTGGTCGGCGAGGAGGCTCGGGCCTCCTGGGGCGGGCTTCCGCAGGTTCTGGCTGGGTTGGCTTCCGGGGTATACTCCCGCCGGCTTCACGCCGGGAAAAGTCAGCTTCGTCCGCCCGGATGTATTTCTGGGCGCGGATCAGAAGTTCGGAGTAGGAACCCGGCGGCTTTTTGTCCAGGGAGTATGCGAAGCGAGAAGGGCGAAGCCCCCGCTTCAAAGCCAGGGTTGCCACCGAGTCCTCCAGGTTGTAGACTTCCAAGGCGGCCTCCTTGAACCGGGCGACGTAGTCTCGCAGAGACTCGCCATTCTTCTGCTGGACGGCAAACAGACTGTCTGCCACCCTCGGGATCTTCCGGCAGGCGTCAAAGTGGGCCAGAAAAGCCCTCTCCAACTGGCGAAAGGAGTCGATGCTTCGCGGCGGCAGACGTGAATACCAGGCCCGGGCAGCTTTTTTCAAGGTAGCCGGGAAAGCAACACACATGAGCGAGTCAGTGGCCCCCTGAACTTGCATAAGCACCTTATAGCTCTCCAAATGGTCTAGGGGGTCCGTGGTCCCGTCGTATGGGTCCAGTTGAGGAAGGCGGAACCTGGTAGAGATAGGCTCTTCCATGATGCGGCGAGACAGAGGAGGCCGACTGTCATAATCAGTCTCCGGCAGGTGAGTGATCCGACGGCTGAGCTCCTCCAGCTTCTGGTTGCACTCCTCGAGTCGACGCTCAGCTCGACGAGGCATCCGGCCATCAAAGGAGCCCTCCCCCGAAGACTCAGAAGAAGAGCGGGGGCGGCGATGCCGGCGCGTGCGCTCCGCCTCCTTTCCGTGCCGCCTCTTAGGAGAGACGCTGGCGTGGCGAGAGGGAGACCGGGGCCTTTTGGACGCCTCGCGGTGATGCGGCTTGGCTGGGGATCGGCGATGATGATCTGCAGGAACGGCGACCTCCGGCGGAGGAGTGCTGGCTAGGCTGCATCACTCCAGGGACAGACGGGTTCGGCTCCGGTTGCCGCAAGGCCGCTTGCTGCTGCTGCTGCATGCCTTTGACCACCGCCACCAGCGACTGGACCTGGGTGGCCAGGGCAGCGAATCGATCTTCTTGAAGTGGTTGTGAAGCAGACGCGGGGGCGTCATTCTGCGGAGCAGAAGGCCCTGCCCCCTGGAGATTCAGAGGCTCTGGGAAACAGGATACAAGAGCCGGGGGGGCCTCCGCGGGTGGACCAGCCCCGCAGCGCTGCCCCCCAGCGCGACCGGCTGAAGCTCCCTTTGTTCGAGTAGTCACCATGGCTTCAAAGTCTTGAAGACAAGAGAAAGAAGAAGGCCGCTGGTTCGATGTCTTTCTTGCACTCCCCCTTCCTGGCGCGCCAATCTGATGACGCCAAGTCACCTCCTTCGAACGTCGGGGAAACGGACGTCTCGCTCCGGAAATCCTGCAAGAAAAGTCCCCGGGGACCGGTGGCACCGGTGGGGACCCTCCGACGATCAAGTTAGTGGCTTGGGTTCAGACAAGGAACCACTCCAGCGAAGAGAAGCTGAGGCAGTTAGGGTTTTTGCAGGGAGGAAGAAAGCTCAGAAAAACCAGAGTTCGGATCCCACTTACCGCGCATTCCCCTGCTCTTATAGTTGTCCTAATACCTCACCTTTCGTCTAGGGAGATTGCTTTCGTACCGCAGCTACATTTGCCGGAGACATCCCCTGTACTTCATGTTGATGTGATATCACACGTGTCCAGCGGTCGCGAAGGTAGGCAGTGCGCGCCGCCGGCTGATGGGACAGAGTATAGCTGCAAGTAGTAGCATGCCGTACGCCGTAGCAAGATATGGTCATGTACAGGGGCATGCAACGCGCCAAACCTCGTTATGAGGCATGGCCCTCCGTAACAGGGCACAATCACGGAAGTACCGAACGGTATTCTGCGGCAAGGTATGGTCATGTACTGGAAATTATGTGCGTGCACCGTGCAACCTGAAGGTTGCCGCGTTTCTTGGCAGCCAGATCGCATGTTGATTGCAGATGACCCCACCCCGAAGGGATATCGGAGATGGGGAACGATGACACCCCCCGGGACTGGTGGGGGCCCCGGGGTTAAGAAATGATGACCCTACCCCGACCCCGAGGGGGTGCCGGGGGTGAGGGGATGACGATGCACCCCGGGACCGGTGGGGGCCCCGGGGTTAAAGAATGATGACCCTACCCCCGACCCCGAGGGGGTGCCGGGGGTGAGGGGATGACGATGCACCCCGGGACCGGTGGGGGCCCCGGGGTTAAAGAATGATGACCCTACCCCCGACCCCGAGGGGGTGCCGGGGGTGGGGATGACGATGCACCCCGGGACCGGTGGGGGCCCCGGGGTTAAAGAATGATGACCCTACCCCCGACCCCGAGGGGGTGCCGGGGGTGAGGGGATGACGATGCACCCCGGGACCGGTGGGGGCCCCGGGGTTAAAGAATGATGACCCTACCCCCGACCCCGAGGGGGTGCCGGGGGTGAGGGGATGACGATGCACCCCGGGACCGGTGGGGGCCCCGGGGTTAAAGAATGATGACCCTACCCCCGACCCCGAGGGGGTGCCGGGGGTGAGGGGATGACGATGCACCCCGGGACCGGTGGGGCCCCGGGGTTAAAGAATGATGACCCTACCCCCGACCCCGAGGGGGTGCCGGGGGTGAGGGGATGACGATGCACCCCGGGACCGGTGGGGGCCCCGGGTTAAAGAGTGATGACCCTACTCCCGACCCCGAGGGGGTGCCGGGGTGAGGGGATGACTGCCGTTACCTTTTCTGACGATGTTGGGATCAGTCATATCAGTAGTCTTCATGTTTTGGTATAGGATTCGGGTCAAAAACCAAAAAAAAAAAAGCAGGATTCCCACTTTTGTTGTCTTTAATTTGTGCCATATTCCGCGCGCTTTGATTACTTTAAACGCTTGCAGGTGCCATTGGTTTTTTTTTTTTTTTTTTTTCCGAAGGGGAAACTTAAAACCAGGTCCGCCTTTTTTTGTTTTTTCAGCTTTTATATCATGCATTTTATGTTTATTTGTTAAACATCCGAGCAAATATGGATCAGGGACAAAACATAAATTGATCGTGGAAATCTGAGACTGGATACCATAACACAGGGACTCAAAGCAGAAGAGACAGTTCCAGGGACATATATATATATATATATCGCCTAGCTAATTATCTGTTGACATTTTACTTGGCGGCCCCGGTCTCGTGCAGTATGCCCAGTGCACGTGATCGATTTGCTTCACCTTGCAGCTAGCAGCTCTTCAATGTCATTTTTGTAGTCTTCTACAATTAATCCAGCAATAAATCCTGTTGTACGTTGCAAGGCCTTGGAATGCCTACGACTTAATTTAGGTTTGGGTAGATAGTTGAATATTACAGCGAACGCCGCCCCTGTCCTGACCCCATTAATATTTATGCGTCTGAAGTCTGAACCACTCTCGCAACTGTTGATATATATACATATTAACTAGTTGCCCAAAAAGAATAGAAAAAAAAAATTAAGACATCCATTTTCTGTCGGGTATTGTATCGTCGGTAAGCTAAGGAACACATAATTTACTTTTTCTTTCATTTTCCTTTTTTTTCATTTTAGATAATTGAAGCGCTTGCACTGCCTTTAGGCGGCCGCAACACATACAGGCGCAACCTACGAAGGAAATGATGTCTGGGGCAGTAACAGTTAATCACCGCGCAACATGGGTGCCTACTATACATGGTCGCCACATACAGTACCGGTGGCACAATCTTGGTGCCTGCTTCGGTGAAAATCATCGTCGTCTTGGTGGCAGAGCGAAATTGAAAGTCAAAATCATGCGGATAGCTAAGAAACATCATCTTTTTTGATCTGACGTTCAACTTACTCCGTTCCCCAGCATCGACATGCACAAATGCCATGCATCCAAACACCCTCAGATGGTTTAAGCTTGTCTTCCCTTCAGACCATATCTCTTCTGGAATGCCTCCATCTAATCTAGTGTACGGTGATCGATTGACCAAGTAGCTGGCTACATCTACTGCATCAACTCAGAACACTTTAGAAGCCCTGCCTGTAGCCTCAAGCACCTTGCTTTTTTCAATAATGTTCTGTTCATCCTCTCAGCCACCCCTTCTTGTCGAGAAGTTTCTATCACCGAGAAGTGCCTTTTGATATCCCACTCCTCATGAAATCTCTAAAACTCCCTGCTGATATATTCTCCGCTACTGTTTGACCTCAGAGACTTCACACTCCTACCCTGCTCCCTCTCCACCTTAGCCTTCCAGATTCTGAACTTGGTGAAGACTTCTGATTTCTCTTTCATGAAGTAGATTCACCGCTTCCCCAAGAAATCATCTATCAGAGTAAAGAAGTATCTAGCCCCATTCCTTGCAGAAACCGAGGCTGGTCCCCAGATATCCATATGTACTAGCTCCAAGAGTTCTGCACTCCTAGTTGTGCTAACCAAGAACTGTACTCTTCTCTGCTTTTCCATCTGATATGGCTCACAGAACTCCATATATCTGCCACTCAGGTCCGGAAGTAGTTCTCTCTTACTTAGTTCTTTCATCCCTTGTCTTCATGTGGCCTAAGTGGTAATGCCACATCCTGTATACATTCCAGGATCCTATTCCATAGATGCTATTTTAGATTTCTCTGTTACCACAGAGCCCTCCAATCTGTATAGGTTGTTCTCCAGCCTTCTCCCTCTCATCACCATCATAGCTCCATTAGAGATATTCAGAACTTCACTCCTGGCATGACTGTTGAAGCTATATCCAGTCTGCTCCAGGTACCCCAATGATACTATATTCTTCTTGAGTTCTGGGACATGCTTCACGCTAGTAAGAGTACGTACCATGCCATCAAACATTCTCACCTTCACTATGCCAATCGCTGCCACCTTGCAAGGATGATCATCTCCAAAAGTCACACACCCCTCATCAACCTCTGTGTAAGTGCTAAACCACGATCGGTTGGGAGTGTAATGATGAGAATAAGCTGAATTCAAGATCCATATCTCTGTATTATGCCTGTGACCATTTGATACCACTAAGAGATCATCCTCCACCATAACACAGGGACTCAAAGTGATGCAGGACTGATTCGCATGCAAGTAATTTTTTTTCTTTTTTTTTAATGATTAATAATTGTAGTTGATTATTCTCCCAAAGTTATAGCCTAAGAGGGATTTAGAAAAATTCACAGTAAATCCGCACACGAAACAGTTCCTAAAAAATAAGGAAGAAGGACCGCCGAGGCTAAGAAGCCTCGGTAGGGCTTGCTCTCCTACAATAAAGTTACTAGTAGATTAGAGGGGTGTACCTGGTAAGAGAGGGAAGATCAAAGTGTTGAAGGGGTTGCTCTGCTTGGTGAATGCGCCCTAGATGACCAAGCCTTGAGCCCACGGATCTGCGGCTAAGTATCCGCTGACCTGGATGATGATCACCTTGAATCCTGGATTCGTGGCTACTGAGGGATCTGCAAGATCACCATACAAGGGTTAAAGAATAATAGAGAAAATTTAGAATAGAGGCAAAGAGACAAGGAAGGAGTAGAGAAAAGGAGAGGTCGGCCAAGGGCTCTTGGGCGTCCACTATTGGAAGACAAAGGTGAAGCTCAGGGTTTCTCCTGGAGACTTGGGATGTTGGCACGCGTAGGAGGAGGGAAACAAGAGCACCAGAGAACCAATTAACAAAAATCACAATAACTCAAAATTTAGATTATTGATTAATAATAAAAGATACATCATTCATACAAGAGGGTCTCTTTTATAGAGCAAGAGACTTGGGGTCCAAAAAAATACATATATGGAAAGAGAGAAAAAAAAGGTGCCCTAGTCAAATTTGGTATGAAATCTACAGCGTCCAGATGAAAAAGGTGATCTTCTCTATTATTTGCTGCAATATTGGAGTCGACACCTATAGAGAAGGAGTCGACACCTGTAGAAAAAAATAGAAGGTTAACATTTATGCTGTAATATTGGAGCCGACACCTATTTTTGCTGGAGCCGATACCAAATCTGTTGGAGCCGACTCTAAGACGAGAGATTTTCTAGGTTAAATCTTAAAAATTTATATCTATTTCGTTTTAAGTCCGATTTGAGTTCTGTTTGAACCGTTGGATTTCTAAAATTGAGCTCTTCAAGTTGGTAAAGTTTTTTCTTAGAAATATTACATAAAAATATTGATTTAAGTAAAAAATGATAATCTGAGCTATAAATTGATTAAAAAAATGTTATATCGGAGGGAAAATGGGAAAAGGCTCCGATGTCAATTGCTAATTATGTTAAGGGAAATTTGAGAAAGAAAATCTAAGGGCAAACTATCATGGTTATGAGTGAGCCATGTGTTTTCCAAAAAGTGTGTATTAAGAGTGTTTAAGGGAAAAATAGGAAATTAGCATGCCTTAGCCCTTAAGTTACCCATGACTTGGCCCCCAAGTCATTAGAGAAAAAGGAAAAATATGGGTTCAGCTAGAGAAAAGAAAAAAAGAAAGAAAGAGAGAAAGAAGAGAAGAAAAGAGAGGAAGAGGAAGAAGAAGAAGAAGGAGAAAGAAAGAGGAAGGGAAAGAAAAGCTTGGGGTTTGTGTTTGACTTCAGATAAGCTATAGCTTCCCTAGATCTTGCATGACTTTAGATTTTCTTAGATTATTGTATTTTGAGGTAATAGTGGAAGTAACCTTGAGTAGAGAATGGGTGAAAGAAAATAATAAGATATTAGAGGATAGAGCATGTATGCATGCATGGTTTCATGGGAAAACCTTGTGTGGAGGTAATCCTAATGGCTATCATATATGTATGTTGGCGTAGGTCAAGAAGGTTATTTCAGGGAGCCAGAATACCAGAGTTTAGTACTAGTTGAGGAGTAACCTGCTAAGGTGAGTAGGTTTCTCATCTAACAATGAAAAGTTAATTTGAGCTAGTATAATGAGACTAATATATAGCTATGGTATGTTATGTTTAGTAGAGTATTGTGTATGTTTTAAATTTGAGAAATGAGAACCTAGTACATGATATTCTGATACATAAGTTTTGAGCATGAGTTTTAAGCATAAAGAAATAAGCATGAGTTTCAAAAAGGGGATGGTTGATGTATACATGGCATAATTGCATGATAAAGCTTTACAAATGATATATTTTGATGTATGTATCATATTGAGCATCAGGCAGCTATGGGGCTGATCATCCTCTAGACTGTACTATAGTATGAGCATTGCACACTACTATTGAGCTGGCACCTCCTTGCGAATCAATCGTACGATGAACCTCAGAATCAGGGATGAGTGCACGCTTGATCAGGCCAGTGGGGCAGGTTGTAAGCAGCCCGTGGGGGCATGAATCATAGCTCAGTGGAGCTAGTTACTATATATATCCCATGGAGGCAGAGAGAAAACCTGAGATATCATGAGATTTAAAAGCATATATTGTGATATAAAAAGGGCCAGTAGGCCAAGTAGTTATTCTAAGAGGAAGAGTTTACATGAGATGCCAGTGGGCAAGCAGATTCCGATGGGAATCTAGGAATTTAATAAAGAAAGTCTGGGTTGTAGATAAAGAATGCATATCTTCATATTGTAATGCATGAATTTTTATCTTAATGAGTTATCTTTCAGTGGAAAGTTATTGTAAAGTATTTCAGTACTGGTATATTATTTGAAGAATAAGCTACATTTTACTTTATCTGATATCATGTTAAAAATATACTTTGAGTTATACAAGCTATATAGTATCAGCATACAGTTGATAATGTGAGGTTATGGTTCTCTATTTCTCCATAGTTAGATGGTTATCCAGTCACTAGGACTTAGGTCTCACCCCTCTATGATTAAAATTTACTTTCAGATCAGTGAGTATTTCTACCAGGATCACAGGATAAGCAGGACCGAACCTTAGCTGGTGAAGCTTGCTTGGATGCAAGGGGATGTAGATGATATCCATGTACATTGAGTTAGTGTGGGATGATAGTGTATATTTGTATATGTGTATGTGTACGGTGAGATGTGGTGATGTATTAGACTTATTTGAATATGGATACGAGACTTATGTTTTGGAGAAAATTTGAGTGTGATATATGTACTTATGATTTCGATATCGATTGTGAATGTGATCTTATAAACTGCCTGAGGAATGTCATGAAAAATGTTATATGAGCAGGTTGATCCCTAGTATTGATTTGAGTGATAATAAAAAGTTTTTAACAGGATGTGTTTTTGTGTGTCTGCCACTTATGATAATTAGTTGGGGTTCTCTAGCTCTTTATGGAGCGCTACATAAAGACTAGCAAAACTTTATCCGATTACCTTAGGTGTACATGTGTGCTGTCGATGGCCCCAGAGAGAAGGGGGAGCTAACACAAACTCCCTCCGAACCATCTGTGCCTTCATCGTCCTATGCCATTTCCACAGTATCACACCCCGACTCTCCCTCTTCCGATCCTTCTACACCCTTCGGCAGCAATCGGGTTGGTGGGTGTTCCAGCCCCGACCCGACCGCGTCCTCAAGCTGTTTCTCCCTTCTTATGTCAAGGGATGGAAATCCTGGTTCTTTTTCGCCAACCTTGACCAAGTCAAACCCGGGTGGGGGGACCCCGACCTTCGGCCCAACATGAACTCATCTGTAATCCCCGAGGACCAAGAAGCACTGGGGTGGCTGCTGACAGCCGAAATCCCCAGATGCAACCAACTCTTGACAGAGGAGAATCTTCGACTCGTGGGGGTCTTCACTCGGGGTGGTGAGTAGCTGCCAATACTCAGTCAATTTTCCTCCCCTTTTTCTTGTCTCCTTTTTTTTTACTAACTCCGACCTACATTGCGTAGTGATGAAGCTCCCCACCACCAAGCTCAAGAAGGCCGCCGTCAAGAGGATGAGGGCCCAGGGAGGGCTAAGCGAGGAGCAGCAAGTCCCGACCCCTAAGCATCCGACGGTGCAAGTTTCCCCACCCAATCGAGCGCCAAGAGCCCCCAACCGCACCGGTGGATTTGACAGCCGACCCCCCCCCCCCCCCCCCCCCCAAAGGGGGTGGGGGTCGAAAGGGCGGCGATGGAGGAGCCCCAAGTTCCCAATGAGCCAGTCCCAGCCGAGGCAAAAAGAAGCTGGGGGAAGGGGCCATCAGCGGCAGCGAGTCCGCCCCCTGAGCAGATGTCGGCGGACAGTCCCCCACGCACCGAGCCCGAGATTGCCAAGACCGCGGAGGGGAGCGGAGTCAGGCCGACGCCACCTCGGGAATCCATCCTGAATGATGGACACTGGGCGGAGCAGCTCATCTCGCAAATAATCATGCCCGAGGTCCAGGAGGAGCTCAGTCATGTGGGAGCGGCTACGTTTTTCTGAGAGGCCTACGTGGCCCTCGTCCGAGTAAGTAATCTCGTGGCCCTCTGCCTTTGAATATTTGTTCGAGTACTAACAGATGTGGTTCAAATGCAGTTGGCAAACTCCCTGGCGGCCACGAGAGAGGTTATTAATGGTGGAAAGGCCATCATTCGGCAGGCTCGGCTGGTCGCCGAGGAGGCTCAGGCTCGGGCCGAAGTGGCCGAGGGGGCCCTGGAGGCGGCAAGGGTCGAGCGAGCCGCCGAGATAGCCGAGGCCACCAGGCGGGCGGAGGTCGAGGCCAACCGAGCCCGGGCGGCGCTGAACCAGCTCTGGGAAGCCGAGAGTCTAGTCAAGGCCAGGAACATCCACATCGCCGAACTAGACTCCATTGTCCAGTCGATGAGGCCAGGGCTGAGCACACTGAGGAGGCCGAGAGGAGGGCCACCTCGCTAGCTGAAGAGATGGAGGCGCGGGCCCAGGAAGCAGAAGCTGCCGCCGAGGCTAGAGCTGTAGCGGCCGTAGAAGAGTTTCGAGCCTCGGAACACTTCGCCGATGAGCTAGTCGAGGCCAATGCAGACGCCTATCTCCAAGGGTTCTACGACGCTAGAGAAAAAGTGGCTTGGGTCTTGGACCTCCCCCACGCCATGGACATCGAGCCGGACCAAGGGTCCGAGGGGGCCCCCTCCGATGATGAGCCCATGGCCGACCCATGATTTTGTACTATTTTTCTTTGTTTTTGTAGTAAGTCCGACTCAGTCGGCATTTTGTAACACTTGACATCAATGAAATCATTTTTAGCAATCTGCAATGTCGTATTTTAAGTCCCCAACTCGCCGATGTGGGACCCTTGGGGGCCGCATCGGCAGTGGGGTAGTGTTCATCCCCTTACATGATCTCGACTTGGTTGCCACCTAGGGCCGGACTCCCGGGAGAGCCGAAGTCTAACTCAGGGTTGAACATGCCCCATGCAAGTTTTGATGGATGTTGGCTTCAGAACGCCGAGGTGGACTCGGGCTTTTGAGCACCGATGGAGCATCGGCCTTGGAACACCGACGTGGACTCGGTCCTCAGAGTACCGATGGGACATCGGTCTTGGAACGCCAAGGTGGACTCAGGCTTCTGAGCACCAATAGAGCATCAGTCTTGGATGCCGAGGTGGACTCGGACTTCTAAGTACCGATGGAGCATCTATCTTGGACGTTGAGGTGGACTCCATCTTTTGAGTACTGATCGAGCATCGGTCTTGGACTGCCGAGGTAGACTCGGGCTTCTAAGCACCGATGGAGCATCGGCCTTGGACTACCGAGGTAGACTCGGGCTTCTAAGTACCGATGGAGCATCGGTCTTGGACGCCGAGGTGGACTCGGGCTTTTGAGTACCGATGGAGCATCGGCCTTGAGGCGCCGAGGTGGACTCGGTCCTTTGAGGACCAATGGAGCATCGATCTTGGACGCCGAGGTGGACTCGGGCTTCTGAGTACCGACAAAGCATCGGTCTTGGACTGCCAAGGTAGACTCGGGCTTCTGAGCACCGATAGAGCATCGGCCATGGACTGCCGAGGTAGACTCGGGCTTCTGAGCACCGATGGAGCATCGGTCTTGGACGCCAGGTGGACTCGGGCTTCTGAGTACCAATGGAGCATCAGTCATAGACTGCCGAGGTGGACTCGGGCTTCTGAGTACCGATGGAGCATCGGTCTTGGACTGCCGAGGTGGACTTGGGCTTTTGAGTACCGATGGAGCATCGGTCTTGGACAGCCGAGGTAGACTCGGGCTTCGAGCACCGATGGAGCATCGGTCCTGGAACGCCGAGGTGGCCTTGGGCTTTTTGCTGGTGGTACACCGGTCTTCAGTGCCAATGGTACATTGGTCTTCAGTGCCAATGGTACATCGGGCTTGCAGTGCCGAGCTAGCCTCAGGCTTTTTGCCGATGGTACATCGGTCTTCAGTGCCAATAGTACATTGGTCTTCGGTGCCGATGGTACATTGGTCTTTAGTGCCGATGGTACATCGGGCTTGCAGTGCCGAGCTGGCCTTGGGCTTTTTGCTAGTGGTACACCGGTCTTCAGTGCCAATGATATATTGATCTTCGGTGCTGATGGTACATCAGGCTTGCAGTGCCAAGCTGGCCTTAGACTTTTTGCCGATGGTACACTGGTCTTCAGTGCCAATGGTACATTGGTATTCGGTGCTGATGGTACATTGATCTTGCAATGCCGAGCTGACCTCAGGGTTTTTGCCGATGGTACACCAGTATTCAGTGCCAATAGTACATTGGTCTTCGGTGTCGATGGTACATTGGTCTTCAATGCCGATCGTACATCGGGCTTGCAGTGCCGAGCTGGCCTTAGGCATTTTGCCGATGGTACACTGGTCTTTAGTGCCAATGATACATTGGTTTTCGGTGCCGATGGTACATCGGGCTTGCAGTGCCGAGCTGGCCTTGGACTTTTTGCTGATGGTACACCGGTCTTCGGTGCTGATGGTACATTGGTCTTTGGTACCGATGGTACATCGGGCTTGCAGTGCCGAGCTAGCCTCAGGCTTTTTGCCGGTGGTACACCAATCTTCAGTGCCAATGGTACATTGGCCTTCGGTGCGATGGTACATTGGGCTTGCAGTGTCGAGCTGGCCTTGGGCTTTTTACCGATGGTACACCGGTCTTCAGTGTCAATGGTACATTAGTCTTCAGTGCCGATGGTACATCGAGCTTGCAGTGCCGAGGTGGCCTCAGGCTTTTTGCCAATGGTACAGTGGTCTTCAGTACTAATGGTACATTGGTCTTTCGTACCGATGGTACATTAGGCTTGCAGTGCCGAGCTGGCCTCAGGCTTTTTGCCGATGGTACACCGGTCTTCAATGCCAATGGTACATTGGTCTTCGATGCCGATGGTACATCGGGCTTGCAGTGCCGAGCTGGCCTTGGGCTTTTTGCTGAAAAGCTGGGTTATTTGAACACATGTTTATTAATATAGAGTGTGGGGCGAGAGCCCAGAAGAATGCAAGTGTGCCATTCAATGTAAAGAAAGGATACACTACTGATAATACCAACCGAGATTGTCAGCGTTCCACGTCCGCGGGAGTGGCTTCCCATCTAGTCCTTCAATTCTGTATGCTCCATGATGAAGTGCCTCGGTGACTCGGTAAGGTCCTTCCCAATTCGGTGACAGCTTGCCTCCTTCCATCGGTTTCGAAACTTCGGCCCGTCGGAGGACCAAGTCCTCTAGCAAGAATGTCTTCGGGTGGACATGGGCATTGTAATACCTAGTCGTTCGCTGTCGGTAGGCTGCCATATAGAATTGCGCTCAATCCCGTATCTCCTCCACCAGGTCAAGGTTGGCCCGCAACTGATTCGGGTTGTCCTCCTCGCTGTATGACTCCACTCGAGGGCTCGGGGCACCTATCTCTATAGGAATGAGCCTCGGACCTGAAGACTAGGCTAAAGGGAGTCTCCCCGGTGGGGGCTTGCGGTGTTGTGTGGTATGCCCATAGCACATTGGGAAGCTCCTTCACCCATCGTCCCTTGCAGTCATCTAGCCAAGCTCTAAGTCCTTGGAGAATGATGCGGTTGGTCACCTCAGCTGCACCATTGGTCTGAGGGTGCCCGACCGAGGTGAACCACTGGTGAATACCTAGCTCGGTGCAGAATCCTCGGAAGGGTGCATTGTCAAACTGCCGGCCGTTGTCGGTGACGAGGGTATGTGGTAGCCCGAACCGGCATATTATGGACTTCCAGAAAAAGGATCTCACCTTGCCCTCGGTGATCTTAGCGAGTGCCTCGGCCTTGATCCACTTGGTGAAGTGGTTGACGGCTACCAATAGGAATTTGCATTGATCGGAGGCCGGAGGAAACGGTCCCAAGATGTCCATACCCCACTGGGCGAAGGGCCAAGGTGCCGCTAGGGGGGTCAGCTGGGACGTCGGTTGCCGCTGGATGTTGGCATGGCGCTGGAAACTATCACACCTCTTGACAAGCTCAGCTGCGTCCTCCCTCATTGTCAGCTAGTAGTACCCTTGCCGTATGGCTTTGTATGCCAGGGCTCTGCCTCCCAGATGAACTTCCGCATATGCCCTCATAGATCTCTCGCAAGACGTAATCAGCTTCCGTGGGGCCAACACACCTGAGGATCGGGTGCAAGAACGACCTTCAGTATAACTTTTCATCCATCATTAGAAACTTTGGTGCCCACTGTCTGAGCAGTCTCGCTTCGGCTGAGTCTTCAGGGAAGGCACCATCGGATAGATATTGGATGTAGGCGTCCATCCAAGAGGGCTCTTGCTCGACTGGCAGAGCCTCCTCTGCGGCTTCAATGCTCGGAGCTTGCAGATGCTCCACATACGTCCTTCCCAAGGTCCGTCGGCCGAGGTGGCCAAGCAAGACAATGTGTTGGCCCTCGCATTCTCCCTCCGGTGAAAGTAGCTGACGCAGAAGTAGAGAAACTGAGTGGCATGGGACTACACCTTGCTTAGGTAACGGGACATGGTCGGGTCTCTGGCCTCATACTGCCCAGTGACTTATCCGGAGACGAGCTGAGAGTCTGTGAAGGCCCTCAGACACTTCGCGCCGAGCTCCCTAGCCAGCTTCATCCCCACCAGCAAGGCTTCATACTCCGCTTGATTGTTGGTGGCCGAAAAGATAAATCGGAGGGCATACTCCACCACCTCCCCTTTGGGGCTCGCAAGAATGAGTCCAGCCCCGCTCTCCTGGGAGTTCGATGCACCGTTAACATGAAGGATCCAGCCTTCCTCTCCTGCCTCCTCAGCCATGGGGGACTCCATGCACATCTCCGGGTGCGACTCCTCCGGATGCTCCTCGGCCTAGGTGCACTCGATCAAAAAATTGGCTAATACCTAGGACTTTATTGCGGACCTCGAACGGATGGATAGGTCAAACTCTTCTAGCTTGATGGCTCACTTTGCCAGTCGACCAGAGGTATCGGGATGAGACAAAATAGTCTGAAGGGGTTGGTCCGTGAGCACCACAATTGGATGGGCTTGGAAGTAGGGTCGAAAGCGCTGAGCGAAGACGATCAGGGCAAAGATGATTTTTTCGATCTTGGAATATCTTGTCTCAGCATCGTGAAGTACTTTGCTGGTGTAGTAGACCGACTTCTGCGCCCCGTCGGCGTCCATACGAACAAGCACGGAGCTTACGACCTCGGGGGAGGCTGCAAGATATAGAAAGAGCTTCTCCCCTCCCCTCGGCTTGGACAATAGCGGCGGAGTGGACAGAAACTTCTTTAACTCTTCGAAGGCGTCCTGTCACTCCTTTGTCCATTCGAATCCGTTGGCCTTGCACAATGTCTTAAATAAAGGAAAACACCTCTCTGCTGACTTTGATAGGAAGCGGCTCAAAGCTGCCACCCTCCCGGTTAGACGCTACTGTACCTCCTTGTTGGCCAGGGGCCTCATGTCCAGAATGGCTCGGATCTTGTCGGGATTGGCCTCGATCCCTCGCTATGTCACCATGAAGCCCAGAAACTTGCCTGCTGTAACTTCGAAGGCACACTTACGGGTGTTCAGCCTCATTTGATACCGGTGAAGATTGCCAAAGGTCTCCACGAGGTCAGCGACATGGTCGATAGCACGGACACTCTTGGTCAGCATGTCGTCCATATACACCTCCATGTTTCACCCAATCTGATCCTCAAAGACCTTATTCATTAACCTCTGATAGGTGGCCCCCGCGTTCTTCAACCCAAATGGCATCACCTTGTAGCAATATATCCCCTTCTTGGTTATAAATGAGGTGGCCTCTTCATCAACTGGGTCCATCTTAATCTGGCTGTATCCTAAGAAGGCATCCATGAAGCTGAGGGTCTCGTGGCCGAACGTAGCATCCACCAACTGGTCGATCCGCGGTAGTGGGAGCTGTCCTTGGGGCACGCCTTATTGAGGTCGGTGAAGTCCACGCACATCCTTCAACTTCCGCTTGCTTTGCGGACCATCACGACATTCGCCAGCCAGTCGGGGTAGTGCACCTCGCGAATGTGGCCGGCAGCCACCAACTTATGCACCTCCTCATCTATGGCCTTCTATCTATCAAAGGCGAAGTTCTTCTGCCGGATGGGTCGGCACTCTGGCTTGATATTAAGCTGATGGGTAATCACTTCCTCTGGATACTCCACAGCGGCAGACGGGAGTACCAGGCTTGGGCTGCCTTCCTCAAAGTAGCGGGGAAGGCGACGCAGAGAAGAGAGTCAGTTGCCCCTTGGACCTGCATGAAGACTTTGTAACTCTCCAGGTGGTCCAGGGGATTAGTGGTCCCGTCGTACGGGTCCAACTGAGGGAGACAGAACCGGATTGATATCGGTTCCTCAATAATGTGGTGGGACAGCAATGGTCGGTTGTCATAGTCCGCCTCCGGCAGGCTGGTGATCTGGCGGTTGAGCTCCTCCAGTCGCTGGTTGTACTCATCAAGCCGGTGCTCAGCCCGGTGAGCTATCCGGCCATCGAAGGACCCCTCCTTTCAAGACTCTAAAGAGGGGGAGGAGTGACGGTGGTGAAGACGGGTGCGCTCTGCCTCCCTTCTGTGCCGCCGCTTTGAGGAAGCACTAGCATGGCGGGAAGGAGATCGGAACCTCTTGGAGGCCTCCCGGTGGTGACGCCTGGGTGAAGCGCGGTGGTGACGAACTCCTCAGATGGGAGATCTCCCCCGGGAAGAATGCTGGCTGGGCTGGACCACCCTTGGGAGTGACATGGGTGGTCCCGGCTGCTGCTACAGAACTTGGACCACCACCACCACCAGCGACTGAACTTGCACGGTGAGGGCAGCGAGTTGATCTTCTTGATGCTGCTGCAGTGGTGGCGATAGTGGTGTAGGGATGCTGGCCTAGGGAGCAGGGAGACCTGCCGCCTGCAGGTCAGCTCCCAAGCGCTGCCCCCTAGCGTGGCTAGTGGAGACCTCTTACGCATGAGTCATCACCATGGCTTGAGAGCTCGGGGAAAGAGAGTATCGCTAACTGGTTCAAAGCTTTTTATTTCCCTCCCTTTCTGGTGTGCCAATCTGTTGACGCCAAGTCACTCTCCTTCAACATCGGGGAATGAAGATCCTCTTCCTTGAAGATTCATGCAAGAAAGTCCTCGGAGACCAGTTGCTTCGGTGGGGACCCTCCGACGCTCAAGTCAGCAACTTGGGAACAGACAAAGGTTAACTAGCAGAAAGAGCTAGAGAACTTGAGTTCAGGATCCTTCCCTCGTCATGAGTGCGGGCTTTTATACTTGTCCAAAGGTCTCTTTCCCTGCTTCCAGAAGGTTGCTGATTTCGAGGTGCCATTGCCCGATAACGGACGGAAGGCAAGGCTGATGGTGATGGGTCACCACCGACACTGGGCAAGTCAGAGATGTCTTGCTCCGCCTGCCACCTACCAAGCGTGGCGTTACGGGTGCCAGGCGAACCTGATCGTGTCAGGTGCACACCGTTACGAGGCATGGCCATGCGCTGTTGCAGTCGGGTGATAGAGTACATGGCCATTGCGGGCGGTTGGTGGACCACGTGGGTGCAGCAGGCGGTTGATGGGCCACGTGGGTGTCAGGTGGCTCGAGGTAGTATGTTGCCAGGCTCGAGGCCGAGGCGGAAGCCCGAGGCCGAGGCCGGAGCAACAGCCCGAGGCCGAGGCGGCAGCCCAAGGCCGAGGCTGAGGCGGTAGCTCGAGGGAATGCGACGTTCAAAGCCAAGGGCGAGGGGACCTCGGAGGCTGAGGTCGCCCTGCGGGACCGAGGCGGGGTTCCATCAATTTTCTTCACTGTTAACTTTAACAATGTCAGTTCAGCCACGTCAAGTTGAGTACCTGTAAAAAAAGAAAAGAAAAAGAAAAAGGAAAGATGGGAAAAAAAAAAAGAAAAGCAAAAGAAAAGGTGCTTCGAGAATTTTGAAGCACTGAAAAGATTTGAGAACAAAAAAGAAAGAAAAAAAAAGAAAAAGGTTATTCGGTCATTCCTTCGGCTCCGTTGATTCTTGCCCCTGCTTCGATGCCACCTGAGATTCTTCTAGCTTCAACTTCTGCTGCAAAGCGATAAGTGATAAAGTTCTTATATATAGTATGCAAATTTTTTAAAAAAAGAAATTATAACTCGCCATTACCTGAACCGGGATTCCAAGCTGGCGTGCATCGTAAAGGTTTGAACCGAAAGTAATAGGGCCTCAGGTGGAGTTGAATTAAGGAAAAGTCTTTGTACACCGCCTCCGGTGCAGCAAGGCCTACGTGGGCTGCACCGCCTCTTCTGATTGGTCCACATGCACCACCTCTTCGGGTATCGCCGCGCAAGGGCTAGGGAGTCGCTAGCCAGGAGCTGGGGTGTCGTCGCGCTAAAATCTTCGGTATCCGTTCGTGAGTACTAGGATGTCGTAGGTTTCCGCCTTTCGGGTGTCGCCGCGTAAGAGCTTGGGAGTCGTTAGCCAAGAGCTGGGTGTCGTCGCGCTAAAATCTTCGGTGTTCGTTCACGAGTACTAGGATGTCATAGGTTTCCGCCTTTCGGGTGATGCCGCGCAAGAGCTAAGGAGTCGCTAGCTAGGAGCTGGGGTGTCGTCGCGCTAAAATCTTCGGTGTCGGTTCGAGTACTGGGATGTCATAGGTTTCCGCCTATTGGGTGTCGCCGCGCAAGATCTAGGGAGTCATTAGCCAAGAGCTGGGGTGTCGTCGCACTAAAATCTTTGGTGTCGGTTCGCGAGTACTGGGATGTCGTAGGTTTCCGCCTATCGGATGTCGCCGCGCAAGAGCTAGGAAGTCGTTAGCCAAGAGCTGGGGTGTCGTCGCGCTAAAATCTTCGGTGTCGGTTTGCGAGTACTGGGATGTCGTAGGTTTCCGCCTTTCGGGTGTCGCCGCGCAAGAGCTCGGGAGTCGTTAGCCAAGAGCTGGGGTGTCGTCGCGCTAAAATCTTCGGTGTCGGTTCGTGAGTACTGGGATGTCGTAAGTTTCCGCCTTTTGGGTGTCGCCGCATAAGAGCTCAGGAGTCGTTAGCCAAGATCTGGGGTGTTGTCACGCAAGAGCTAGGGAGTCGTTAGCCAAGAGCTGGGGTATCGTCGTGCTAAAAGCACTTCATTTCACTGAAATAGACATCCTATTTTGAAAGCACTTCATTTGTGACCAAACCACCCTAGTTCAAAAGTTACGACACCCGTGTTTTATATATGGTCCTATGTAAGTTGACTCAATACATAAGCATCAAATTCGTCCATCAAAGTTTCGAAAGGCGGAACAATTCTCTTCAGGTCCTCTTTAGTATTAATAGACTGCAAACAAATCTGCCTGATGCTTGAAGCAGCTCTTTCCTTGACCTGATTTTTTCTTGATCTTTTTGACTTCTTCTCGACTCCACTCTTTAATCTATTCTCTCTGGGTGACCTTTCATCCTAATTTGTTCAGGATCTTGAATTACAAGCTCTATACGTGGTTTAGCTGCGCAGTTGGCATCCACGGCAATTTTGAATATAGGTGTTAGACCATCCATCACTATATTAAATGTATCTTCAGACATGGAGGCTATCTCTGCGAGCTTCATCATCCGATGACTCAGCAAACTATATCTACAATCGTTAACATAATATTAACGATAACAAATATTAAGACATTTCAATTAAAAAATTATCACTGCGTACCGTGATTTTCGTATGCTTTTATCATAACCCTCAGTATTGCAGTCGAATTCGTCGAATTGGTATTTCATGTCCTTGCACCATCTCTTCAAGAAGTATTTATCTGGTAAACGAAATACGTCACTTTGATGAAGAACCAACAGGGCATGCCTACACAGGTACCCCTTGAACTGAAAGGATCGGCACTGGCATTGGACATCCTTAATATTTTTATCGTATGACATGATATAATCTTTGATCATCTCCTTGCCCATTCCATCGACTTTAATCCTTTCATACGACTTTACGGAATATACACAACTATTGCCAGCTTCCTTGATCAATTTTGTATTTGATGCAGCCATTTCTAGGATCTTATTCTGAAATTTTTTGAAAATGCGCCTTGTATACCTTCCTGCAGCTTGTCTCTCAAAAGGTGATGATGTCTTTAGGAAATCAATCGTTTGCAACGTCCTATTATCTTCCTATTTTTGGTCTCGTATCTTTTTTCCAAAGCATCTTCATACTTACTTATGAACTCCGTTAGTGTTGTCTTCGAATTTATAAACCCATCGAAGAAGTGATTAATGCCCTCGCTCCTTTGTAAAGATGACATCCCTGTTCAAAATTTTGTCAACAAAAAAAAAAGCGTTTAACTCGAACATGAACCAAAGACAATGACATACAAACCTGCGAAGAATGTATCCTTTAGGTAAACTAGGACTCATTTATCCCGACATTTGTAAAGGATATTAAACCAATCTATAGACTTGCATTCTTTATATTTCTCCATAACATGTGCCCACCTTTCCTCGAATGATTGTATGGTCAATGAATCATATATCGCCTCATCGAAATCAACCATAAACTTGGGATTTTTCGTGCAAATGTGGCCAATCTTTTCAGGTATCTTCTTCAATATATGCCAAAGACAAAATCGATGTCGTGTGTTAGGAAAAACTTCTTTGACAGCAGCCTCGATTGCCTTATCTTGGTCAGTTATTATGGCAATAGGTGCTTGACCACCATTTGCATCTAGCCATGTCTGAAAAACCCATTTATATGTCTCAGTACTCTCATCAGACAACAATGCGTATCCAAGCAAGGTGGACTGTCCATGATGGTTGACCCCGACGAATGGACAAAAAGGCATTTGATATCTATTTGTCAAGTACGTTGAGTCAAAGCTTAGAACATCACCGAAGTATGTGCATGCCAATCTTGACGTTGGATGAATCCAGAAGACAGACCTCAGATGACCATTATCATTGAGGTCTAAGGTATAGAAGAAATTGGAATTTCTGAGTTGCATTTCGGCGAAATGAATTACCATCGACTGAGCATCTCCTTCTTTCAGCTTAGACTGACGTTCACGACAAATGAAGTTACGAGCATCCTTCTCGGTGAAATCTAACTGTCTTCTGCCCCCTTTTCTCCTTGCTATGGCAGAGTATATCTGAGTCGTCGGAACGTTCATGGCATGTAAATTACTGATCTCTGCCTTCTCTGGTGTGCTGATCCTCCTATGCGACCGTAGATAACCAGTTGATGTTATGGACATCCCATGGTTATGTTCTAGAGAAACCTCATCCAATATTCACTTACCACTTATAGCATTTAGTCTTGCTTTTATGGATGCCATACAATCAACTTTCCCAGTATCCCTATGATTCATACTCTTCTCTGATTTTCTAGATTTTCCTTGCCTCCAACACGCCAGGTGCTTGAAGCAAAGTTGTTTTTTGTTGTTGGCCCTGCTACACACTGTTGTGATTCCAAAACCAACTCGTTTCGTGTATCCATTGTAGAACGTATATACATCATCTGCTGAATTGAATTTCATTCCAGTTTGAGGAACTACAATATCATCCACTGCATTTGGAGCGACGGGTGAAGGTGCACGGCCGGGAGTGTTATCGATTTCTTTCCGATCTATAATTTCAGCATCAACTATGAAAATATAGGCACGTAGTCATGAACAATGATATCCATAGATTTAGTTATCAATATATGCTAACAAAGGATTAGGATTTAGGACACAAAGGTTAAAACAATACGACACCCCAGTTATCATCTGACGACACCCTAGCTTTAAGGCGACGACACCCGTGGGTTCACTGTTAATATACGTGTGTCGTAGCATTGGTGCTAGGGTGTCGTGAGGTTTCAACTGGGGTTTTGCGAAGGATTTTTGGCCTTAATCCAATCCTATTGGGGTGTCGCGGGGATTCTCACCATGATCAGTTCTAAGCACGGGTCTCGTCGCCTTAAAGCTAGGGTGTCGTGAGCTTTCAATAGGGGTGTCTCGAAGGAGTTTCGGCCGAAATCCAATTCTCCCTGTGGTTTTGCGGGGATTCTCCGTGCGGTCAGTTCTAAGCATGGGTATCGTAGCATTTGTGCTAGGGTGTCATGAGATTTCAACTGGGGTATCGCGAAGGAGTTTCGGCCGAATTTGACAAGGGGTGTCGTGGGTATTCTCACCGTGATCAGTTCTAAGCACGGGTGTCGTCACCTTAAAGTTAGGGTGTCGTGAGCTTTCAACAGGGTGTCTCGAAGTAGTTTTGGTCAAAATCCAATTCTCCTGGGGTATCGCGGGGATTCTCTGCGCGGTCAGTTCTAAGCACGGGTGTCATGGCATTGGTGCTAGGGTGTCGTGAGAGTTCAACTGGAGTGTCGCAAAGGAGTTTCGGCCGAATTCGATAAGGGGAGTCAAGGGGGTTCTCTCCGTGATCAGTTCTAAGCACGGGTGTCGTCGCCTTAAAGCTAGGGTGTCGTGAGCTTTCAATAGGGGTGTCTCAAAGGAGTTTCGGCCGAAATCCAATTCTCCTGGGGTGTCGCGGGGATTCTCTGCGTGGTCAGTTCTAAGCACGGGTGTCGTGGCATTGGTTCTAGGGTGTCATGAGATTTCAACTGGGGTGTCGCGGAGGAGTTTCAGCCAATTCGACAAGGGAAGTCGCGGGGGTTCTCTCCGTGATCAGTTCTAAGCACGGTGTCGTCGCCTTAAAGCTAGGGTGTCGTGAGCTTTCAACATGGGTGTCTCAAAGGAGTTTCGGCCGAAATCCAATTCTCCTGAGGTGTCGCGGGGATTCTCTGCGCGGTCAGTTCTAAGCACGGGTGTCGTGGCATTGGTTCTAGGGTGTCGTGAGATTTCAATTGGGGTGTCGCGGAGGAGTTTCGGCCGAATTTGACAAGGGGAGTCGTGGGGGTTCTCTCCATGATCAGTTCTAAGCACGGGTGTCGTTGCCTTAAAGCTAGGGTGTCGTGAGCTTTCAACAGGGGTGTCTTAAAGGAGTTTCGGCTGAAATCCAATTCTCCTGGGGTGTCGCGGGGATTCTCTCCATGGTCAGTTCTAAGCATGGGTGTCGTAGCATTGGTGCTAGGGTGTCGTGAGGTTTCAAGTGAGGTGTCGCGAAGGATTTTTGGCCGAAATCCAAATCATCCTTGGGTGTCATGAGGTTTCCTCTTGGGACGTCGTAAACTTACTACGGTAACCGGGTATTTGGCTTCCCGAAACTCTCTTCTGTTCCCTATACCCCAAAACTCATCGAGGGGGGGGCGCAACGCTTCGATTCCTTTGAACCGCCCACTGAGATGGTGGCACGTAGCAATCGAAACACCCGCCAGGAGTACCTTAAATATGGATAGGGAAATGCCATTGTTCATCACCTTTTCAGTTGATCTTCCAAAATTTTTTTATACTGATATGGCTTTTAGAGGTGAGGGGCGATCGACTGGCCCCCCTGGGAGTCGCTGCACAATAGTAACCATCGATTTGGAGGTCTTTGCAGAGTCGCTCGCAAGCAGCGAGCGACTCCACAGGGCGGCCGAGCAATACATGGCCATTTCAACAAGACAGATCGAGGTCCTGCGTCGGGCCAACAGCCGGCTGGAGGGGCAAGTAGAGTCCCTCCAGTGCCAGATCACCGAGGCAGCGACCGAAGCAGATTACAAGCCCCAGTGAGGGTTCATGTACTTTTTTCTTTTCTTTCCGTCTTCTCTTTATTTTTGTGATGAATAAAAATAAATTTTAGTAACTTGGGTGTCGCGGGCCTTCTCGCCGTGGTCAGTTATAAGCACAGGTGTCGTCAGATGAGAGCTAGGGTATCGTGAAGTTTTAACTGGGGTGTCGCGAATGATGACAGCACCGACTCAGACTGTTAACGACACCCCAGTTCTCATCTGATGACACCCTAGCTTTAAGGCAACGACACCGATGACGTGACTGTTAAAGCGGGGTATCGCGGGGATTGTTCTCATACGGGGTATCGCGGGCCTGCTCTTCAGCGTCGTTTATAAGCATGACACACCCTTTATAGCATTTAAAGACACCCCATAGAACAAGCTACGATACCCCAGAAAGCAACATACGAAGATCGCAAAGGTTATAAGCATGGGTGTCGTAGCATTGTAACTACGGTATCGCGAGGCTTTTCTCTAGCATTCGTTTGGAGCACGGGTGTCCTAGGCTTGTAACTACGGTGTCTTAACAGTATATCAGGGGTGTCGTAGCTTTAACGATGACACTAGAGCTATATGGATAGGAAATAACGGGGAATATAGGCCGAACCACTCTGACGACACCCCAGTTCATGAGGTATAACATCCGAGTTAAAAGAGTATGACATTCGTGCTTACAAAACAGTAAACTCTAAACAGTTATGACTCCAAGAATGTCGTAACTATTTTGTTCTAAGGAAGTTACCCGTGCATTAAATGGTTTGGTCACGCATTAACTAACTCTAACTAGAAAAAATAGTTGGTGTAATAAAGGAGCTTTAGAAAGATGTGGGAAGAAAGACTTTTTACTTCGTTCTGCGGACGACATTTTCTCCAGAAGTTTTTGTACAAAGACTCCAGTAGCCAGGTTTTCTAGCCTCGAAGCTGAAATATTTTCTTTCGACCAGACTCTCAGAGCGAGGGCGACGGTTCATGCTCAACTGATTCCAGTGATGCATCCAAAATCTAGAGCGAGGGAGCAAAAAGGGGAAGAAAGAGAGTTCTTCTTGCACAGATGAAATTCAACATAAAATGGCGCTAGAATGGAGGGAAAGGGCATTTTTGTTCGTACGTTATTTTAAAAAAAAGCGAACTGCTTTAAATGCCCATCACATTCAGAACGTTACATCGTAACAGGGCCATACCGCCCGGCACCGTCATCCACGTAGGCTCCACGTGGATCAATCAGAAGAGGCGGTGCAGCCCACGTAGGCCTTGCTGCACCGGGGGCGGTGTACAAAGGCTTTTCCTTGAATTAATGGGGCGCAAGTAGGCTTTTGCCTTTGGGCCTTACTTTGTCTATTTTCTTCCTATAAACCAGCCGATCGAGCCCTGGAAGCAACTTCGTCGGAGACACAGGCAGAAACTTCCGACCAAATCCGAAAAGATGGTTGGTTCCCATCCATCCCTTCATCTGCTTGTTTTCAATCTATTGATAAATTATTTGTGATATTAATTATTATTATTATTATTATTGGGTAGGGGAACCGGCAAGGCGGCATGGTCGGTGGAGAATTCGGACCCGGGGAGGTAGGCGGCGGTCGGGTTGGCCGCACCTACGGACCCGGTGAGCGTGGTGGGGGCAACGTGGGCGCCGTCTACAGACCCGGCGCCAGAGGTGGCCGCAACATGGGCGCCAGCTATGGACCTGGCTCAAGCGGCGGCGGTAACATCGGTGCCACCTATGGATATGACGGGGGTGCAGGAGACGGGCGATAGGGTGATGGATGCCTCCGATGGTTAAAGGCCTTGTTTGCCAGGTGACTGGCGGGCAAGGCAACGTTGGCAAATCTACCACCAATGATATCCATCATGCACCCGTTATATATCATGCAAAGCCAATGCTATTAAGCCTCATTTTAATTTACGGAAAAGACTTTGTACATCACCCCCGGTGCAGCAAGTCCTATGTGGGCTGCACCGCTCCTTCCTATTGGTCCACATGGATCCCATGTAGCCTGACATGATGGGACAGAATAGCAGAAAGATAATGTTACTTTTTAATCATACATCCATTAAAAGTCGTTCAGCCTTTCACCATTAGTGTAAAGATGAAAATACCCTTTCCCTCCAGCCTACTTCAACCCGCCATCTTATTTGGATTTTGCTGATAAAAAATCGTAAGGTTCTGGCCTGAAAGAAGAGTATCCGAAGGAGTGGAAAAGCTTTGCCAGACGACATCCTTGCGCGCATTCAAGAGAACAAGATTCCCATCATCGCGGAGACTAGCTGAAGCGACGGAGGAGTTGTGAGTGTTGCTGCTCCAGACCTCAGCTCCCTTCGAAGAGTCGAAAAGAACGAGACCTCCGGCCTCATTGAGTTAAAGAAACGAATTATATCCGACAAAAACATGAGCGCCGGCAACCCATACAGGTGCCTGCTCGGAGGACGGGATCGATCTTGAGTTGAAGCGAATGCCGACTTCATACTGGTTAGGTTCATCAGGGCGGCTAAGGAACTCCAATGCAAAGTTCCCATTGGTTCAAAACCTTAAGACAAAGCATCAGTTCAAACCCACGACACCCTAGTTGGAAACCCATGATACCCTAGTTCATAACCCATAACACCCTAGTTCAAAACCTTAAGACAAAGCATCAGTTTAAACCACGACACCCTAGTTCATAACCCACGACACCCTAGTTCAAAACCTTAAGACAAAGCATCAGTTTAAACCCACGACACCCTAGTTGGAAACCCATGACACCCTAGTTCATAACCCACGACACCCTAGTTCAAAACCTTAAGACAAAGCATCAGTTCAAACCCACGACACCCTAGTTGAAAACCCACGACACCCTAGTTCATAACCCACGACACCCTAGTTCAAAACCTTAAGACAAAGCATCAGTTCAAACCCACGACACCCTAGTTCATAACTCACGACACCCTAGTTCAAAACCTTAAGACAAAGCATCAGTTCAAACCCACGACACCCTAGTTGGAAACCCACGACACCCTAGTTCATAACCCATGACACCCTAGTTCATAACCTTAAGACAAAGCATCAGTTCAAACCCACGACACCCTAGTTCATAACCCACGACACCCTAGTTCAAAACCTTAAGACAAAGCATCAGTTCAAACCCACGACACCCTAGTTCAAAACCTTAAGACAAGCATCAGTTTAAACCCACGACACCCTAGTTGGAAACCCACGACACCCTAGTTCATAACCCAAGACACCCCGGTGCATAAGGATCTTTCCAAAGCTACATGATCTCATCAACCAATCCAAGATACTTCTAGAAGACATGGGTGAAGAAATAAATTAACAGCCATCTCCAGTGTGAGATTCATATTTCTAACTGGGACATTTATTCAACACGAGGTCTGTCTGAGGTTTCTCTAGGTAGGACCAGAGGTCAACAAAGAACAAACCGAAGGACAATTTAAGGTGTGGATCGTGGAAATGAAATGCCCAGAGCTACTTCTAGATTATATTTATTTCGTCTTCTAAAACAAGGAGCAGTCCATTTTGTTCTAGAAGTGGCGCCGAGGCTGCTGACAGGGACACAGATGGGATCCCAAGAGTTGGATCGAAGAAGAGGACGTGGAGTAACCAGCGAGGCCCGTCTCACCATCGACGAGCAGAGGTCCGTTCCACGCCCACCGCCCCTTCCCACACCTTGGAACGCATGGGTTATGAACTAGGGTTTTGAATTAGGGTGTCATGGGTTATGAACTAGGGTGTCGTGGGTTTGAACTGGTGCTTTGTCTTAAGGTTTGAACTAGGGTGTCGTGGGTTATGAACTAGGGTGTCATGGGTTTCCAACTAGGGTGTCGTGGGTTTGAACTGATACTTTGTCTTAAGGTTTTGAACTAGGGTATCGTGGGTTTAAACTGATGCTTTGTCTTAAGGTTTTGAACTAGGGTGTCATGGGTTATGAACTAGGGTGTTGTGGGTTATGAACTATGGTGTCGTGGGTTTGAACTGATGCTTTGTCTTATAGTTTTGAACTAGGGTGTCGTGGGTTATGAACTAGGGTGTCGTGGGTTTCCAACTAGGGTGTCGTGGGTTTGAACTGATGCTTTATCTTAAGGTTTTGAACTAGGGTGTCATGGGTTATGAACCAGGGTGTCGTGGGTTTCCAACTAGGGTATCGTGGGTTTGAACTGATGCTTTGTCTTAAGGTTTTGAACTAGGGTGTCGTGGGTTATGAACTAGGGTGTCTTGGGTTTAAACTGATGCTTTGTCTTAAGGTTTTGAACTAGGATGTCGTGGGTTATGAACTAGGGTATCGTGGGTTTCCAACTAGGGTGTCGTGGGTTTGAACTGATGCTTTGTCTTAAGGTTTTGAATCGATGGAAACTTTGCATTGGAGTTCCTTAGCCATCCTGACGAACCTAACCAGTATGAAGTCGACATTCGCTTCAACTTGAGATCGATCCCGTCCTCTGAGCAGGCACCTGTATGGGTTGCCGGCGCTCATGTTTTTGTCGGATATAATTCGTTTCTTCAACTCAATGAGGCCGGAGGTCTTGTTCTCTTCGACTCTTCAAAGGGAGCTGAGGTCTAGAGCAGCAACACTCACAACTCCTCCATCGCTTCAGCCAGTCTCCGCAACGATGGGAATCTTGTTCTCTTGAATGCGCGCAAGGATGTCGTCTGGCAGAGCTTTGCCACTCCTTCGGATACTCTTCTTCCAGGTCAGAACCTTACGATTTTTTATCAGCAAAATCCAAATAAGATGGCGGGTTGAAGTAGGTTGGAGAGAAAGAGCATTTTCATCTTCACACCAATGGTGAAAGGCTGAACGACTTTTAATGGATGTACGATTAAAAAGTAACATTATCTCCCTGCTATTCTGTCCCATCATGTTAGGCCACATGGGATCCATGTGGACCAATAGGAAGGAGCGATGCAGCCCACGTAGGACTTGCTGCACCGGGGGCGGTGTACAAAGTCTTTTCCTTAATTTATAGTCTGTATGAAGAAGGGGCCCGGCCCTTAGGTAGCATCTGAAGTCACCATCCTATACCAGATGATTTCCTAACAGAGTGCATGATGAACTAGCTAAGCCCTTACGATAATTATGTTATGGCCTTCTTCTTTTTAGCAATAAAAAATATATCAAATACCAGCTTATATTGAAGATATATATAAGCACAGTAATTATTAAGCCATTAATGGCTGCTCCGTTTCTCTTGCTCAAAATCCTGCCAGCGGTCAACCAGTGCAAATGAATGCAGCGTCCCAGTTCAAAGATGCTCACATATATATCTATTGTCGTAGAAATTCGTTATCCAACACGGGTGCAATCCGTGTATGGATTTGGATCTCGGGATTTCGCTCGAACGGATCTGCAACATAATTCTCTTGTAAGGAATGTTGGGGGTACTCCTACAGAAAATCCTCTGATGCCCAAGTCAGTGTAAATTCTCAGCGAGTAGATAAAAGGAGAAGGCTCTTGCAAAAGAGTCTCTCAAGAATGGCTTCCGAGAGCTCTGAATGCTCTGCTTGAGCTTCAAGTGAGAGAGTAAGCGTACCTGAAAAGTTCTTGGAAAAGATATTTATAGACTATCCGAATATTGGCGGGTTGCTCACCTGATTCCTTGAACATATCTTGGGAGGTGGGAAAATCGTAATGATTTGACTCTGATTCAATCAGGTTTATTACGAGGCCAATGAGATTCGAATCCTATTTTTTAGAGGATCAAAAGTTAGAAAAGCTGATGGGTGCTTTGAGATTTGGCTATTTATATACTCTAGGCTACATTTGGCATTTTTGGCTTTATTTTCCTTGTAGGATGGTTAGGGACCTACTGTTCGGAATTATGTCCTAAAGCCAATCAACTAACATGTAGATGATTGTGCAAGTTGTAAATATATATAAATTATTAATTAATAAAATATTTATTTTGTGGTTCATCACATTGCATTTTCCTAAAATAAATTCTTTTATGATGGAGTCCTTAGAACCATAATCTATTCAATAAAGAGAGGGTTTATTGAGTGGTTCTTAAAATAGTCATGACCAAATGATATATAGTTATAGGACAACTATGTATCAAGTAAAGGTCGTTGTTTGTCATATGAGTTGGTTATCCTCTTTACCAAGAAGTATGGTGATACTGGTATGACTTGCAGGTGAGGTGTATGACATCTAACTGAACATGACCAATCTGCGGAACACTTTTCTGCCAAGAAGTGTTCATAAAGGTATATGGATATAAGTGTCCCTCTAACTTGAGATCATCATGGTAGCTTGCAAGCAACTTACTGTACTTTGGTGCCGGATTATCTGAATTTTTAGTCTAGTGATAGAAGATTTGTGGGTGCAGTAAAGTACTTGTGGAGTAGTGAGTGGATCAAGATGGGATTGATCCCTCCAAATAGTTTGGAGTAAATGTCTCACTGTGTTTCAATTTAGCAAAACCTTAGCCAGGGTAGTCCTTGTGAGGAGTCACAAGACTTGTGAAGATTGAGACACTTTATGGATGAGCTGATTAAGGGTTGGCAGTTAAAACCCTAAGTCATCTTGAGCATTGAGGGTCAAATGGATGAATTATATGGTAACCATATGCCAAAGGTTCTTGATTGTTGCTCTACAATCTTTGGCCTATCCGGACGTCGAGTGTCATTGCTAGATGGCGACTTCGATTAGTATTGGAAGTGTTCCAGTGCTACCGGCTTAGTGTTCGAACCTATGGGGTCACACACCATAAGGGATTCTAACTGACTGGATGATTGAGAAACTAAATGTTAGTAAATTAATTGAAGGATTAAATTGGCAATATGATTGCTGGTTAGCTCAATTTGAATGAGCTATGAATATCTGGGTCAAATCAAATGGGATTTGGTTTGGCTCAAATTTAGGTAAGCCTAATGTTTACATCCTTACCATTTAAATTCAAATTATGAATTTGAATTTTAAACTATTTTAATTTTAAGTTTGAAGTTTGAATTTTGAATTCAAAATTTTAAGTTTGAATTTAAAATGAATATTAATGACCTCTCCTAATTACCCCTTGTTTTTTAACTTCTAACCTTTTCAGTTTTTAACTGAAAAAAGATGATGAAGAGTTTCTTTCTTAACTTCCAACCTTTTTCAATTTTTGGCTGAAAAGAAGATGAAGAAGGGAAACATTTCTTGGCCGATCGAGCAACAAAGCGGTTGAGGGTCGCTATCCTTCTGGTAAGACGTTGCACCTCCTTAATTGACCCTGAAGGCACCATCTGCTGTAGAGCTTGGATTTTTGTAAATTCGCTTCAATACCTCTCTGGGAGACCATGAAGCCCAAAAACTTCCCAGAGTGGACTCCAAAGGCACATTTGGTTGGATTTAGCTTCATTTGATACCTTCAAAGCGTTGTGAAGCTCTGTGTATGATCATTGATGTGCTGAGATGCTTCCTTGTTCTTGACCAGCATGTCGTTAACATAGACTTCCATGTTCCGACCGATTTGCTCTTTGAAATATTGTTAACTAGTCTTTGGTAGGTTGCTCCTGCATTTTTTAAACCAAAAGGCATGACTCGGTAACAGTAAATACCTCGGTCAGTAATGAAGGTAGTCTTTTATCATCTTCGGATGTCATCCGAATTTAGTTGTAGCCCGAGTAAGCATCCATGAAGGTCAGCATCTGGTGGCCCAAGGTATCATCCATAAGCTGATCAATCCAAGGCAAAAGAAAACTGTCCTTCAGACAAGCCTTATTGAGGTCCATAAAGTCGATGCAGATTCTTTATTTGCTATTCAACTTCTTCACCATGACAACATTCACTAGCCAATTGGGATAGTTTACTTTCTGAATGAAGTTAGCTTTAATGAGCTTATCAACCTCCTCTTCGATGGCCTTTTGACGCTCGGGGACGAAGATTTTTTTCTTTTGCTTGATTGGCGAAAATGTCTTATCCACATTAAGGCGATGGACAAAAATATTTGGGCTGATTCCCGGCATATCTAAAGTAGACCAGGTGAAGACGTCAACATTCCTTCGAAGAAACTCAACTAAATCTTGCTGAGGCTTCCCTTTCAATTGTGACCCGATCCTTATAGTTCGGTCTGACCGAGCTTCGTCAAGTGGCACCTCTTCGAGTTCTTCGACTAGTTTTTCTTGTTGCTCGATGAAATCCTTCCGAGCATCCAGCCCATCAACCTTAGGTTTTCTAGACTGAAGATCAGCAATGAAGCAGTACCGAGCCACAACTTGACTTCTCCGGATTATTCCCACCCCCATTCTGTGCAAAACTTCATGGTGAGATGAGGGATGGATATAATAGCTTTAAGGGACATCTGTCCGGGCCTGCTGAGGATTGCATTGTAGGGTGACCGAAGCTTGGTCACTTAAAAATCCGTGTGAACAATGGCTATACTGGGCCAAGTGCTCGCCCGAACCACCAGTGTAATAACTCCTTCGAGAGTTATTGCATAGCCAGTGAAACCAATCAAGGTAGAGTCTATGGTTCGAATATCTTCCATCCATAATTTTATCCTCACAAAAGCATCAAAGTACAAAACATTAATAGAGCTTCCATAATCAATTAAAATATGGTGTACATCATAATCGTTCATGTTAAGAGATACGACTAAAGCATTATTGTGTGGATACTGTATCTCCCAAAGATCTTCATAAGAAAAAGAGAGCTCATCAATCCAAGCCTTCTTCGATGGATTCTTCACTTCACTCAGTCGAGCTGGTGAGGAGTCGATCATCGCAATCATATTGACATTGCCAATAGCTGGCGGGTTTGGTGGAGATGGTTGGTGAGGCTCAGGCTGACGATTTCCTCCATCGTTCAGCTTAGGGGCTCTTCTGAATTGATCCAACCTCTCCTGTTGGATGAGTTGCTCGATGTCATTTTGAAATTGCCAGCACTCTTCAGTATCATGCCCATGATCTTGATGAAAAAACAACACTTGGTCATGTCTCTTCGAGCCATGTTCCCTTGGAGAGGCGACGTCCGAGGAATCTGGCGCTCGATCTCCATTAGGATCTGTGCCCTTAGTGCAGTGAGTGGAGTGTACTGATTAAACCTCTAGGCTGAACTCCGTGTACGATCTCTGGGTGGCGGTGGAGGAGCTCTCTGGTGGTGGGGCAAACTTGCATGGCGAGAAGGATGGCTCTTCTCCGAGCCTTTAGCCTCTTTCCTCTTTGATTGCTCGATCCGGGCTGACCTTCGTGACTTCTTAACCCTTGCGTACTTATTCGTCAAGGCCATCATATCTGAGAGGCTCTTTGGATGGTTGACCTCCAGGACTAGATAGAAGTCACCCTCCTTGGACACTCCGCCTGCCAAAGTGGATATGGCCACCTCATGGTTGAGATAGTCCATCTTCAACATGGTCGTGTTAAAATTGCCTAAATAATTCTTCAAAGACTCCCCCTCTCGCTATTTGACCTCATAAAGGGAGTCGGACCTTCTGTGGTGGTGATGATTATTGACGAACTGACTGATGAACATGTAGCTTAGCTTGTTGAAAGAATCAATGGAACCTGGTTTCAAGCTATTGAACCAGGTTCTGGCTGACTCTCTAAGAGTAGAGAGGAAGGCTCGGCACAGGATTGCATCTGATGCTAAGATGGTCATCGGGATCAATGGATCCATGGTACGGCTCGATGGTAGGAAGCTTGACATAGGAAGGAATTACTTCCCGCATGATCTCTTTGGAGAATGGAATCCCCTGCTCCATCTTCGATTAGGGAGGATGAACTTGTTTGACGGCGTCCAACTCTTGCTGTCACTCTCGATGCATCTCCTAGAGCTGTCTTTGAACCTCTTCGTCTCGGGTAGTAGGAGAGAGGGGTCGGGGGGACTGTGGCCGTGGCATGGAGTCATGGCAAGAGTACCCTAGGGAGAGAGATCAAGCTCGCCGAGATCTAGGCGTGCTCAACTCTTGAGCCCTTTGTGGTGCTAGTTTAGGCCCTCTTTGGTTGGGTTATTGAGGGTGGCTTATGATTTCGAGGGGTTGGAAGAAGAAATCGCTGAAGAGCAGGGGCGGTGACTCCATCAGGGAGTTATGGAGCAGGGTACTCGGACGGAGAATTCCATAGAGTTCTTGTATCAACTGGGCCAGAGCTTGAACTTGCTGGACCAGAATGGCAAACTGGTCCTGGGTGACCATGATTGCTGGTGGTGAGTGAGTCTCGGTTGGCGGCGGCTGCAGAGGTGTCATATTGTTTGCGGGATCAGGCCTTTGGGAGGTGGCCTAATCCTGCACATCTGAAGCTGCTCTCCTTCGATTGGCCATTGAAGGGTTGTTCTTTCGGTTTCAAGCCTTGTCTCCTTATTACAAGTTTATGGGACTTGAGGCCCTTCCTCTAGTGCCAATCTGTTGCCGTAGAAATTCGTTCTCCAACTCGGGCATAGTTCGCCTACGGATCTGGGTCTCGACCTTATGCTCGAACGAATCTGCAAGACAGTCCTTTTGTAGAGAATGTTGGGGTGCCCCCTACGAAAGACCCTTCGACACCCAAGTTAGTGAAAATTCTCAGCGAACAGATAAGAGGAGAAGGCTCTTGCAGAAGAGTCCCTCAAGAATGGCTCTCGAGAGCTCTGAATGCTCTACTTGAGCTTCAATGGATTTTTTAGTGAGAGAGTGAGTGTATCTAAAATGTTCTTGAGAAAGATATTTATAAACTGTCCGAATATTGATGGGTTGCTCACCTGATTCTTTGAACGTGTCTTGACAGGTAGGAAAATCAGAATGATTTGACTCTGATTCGAATCAAGTTTGTTACGAGGCTGGTGAGATTCGAATCATGTTTATTAGATGATTGACGGTTAGAAAAGCTGATGGGTGCTTTGAGAATCAGCTATTTATAAACTCTAGGCTACATTTGGTATTATTGGCTTTATTTTTCTCATAGGATGGTTGGGGACCTACGTAGCTGGAATCTTGCCAAATAATCATGGATCTGAACTTTCTTTAATTTTAAGGAATCCACCTTGAAAATCAAGCGGTCGGAGCCGTTCATCGTGTGAAGGATTCATCGTGATGATAGGTAGCATGCACACTTAGGCTAGATATAGAGGTAGCTCGGTCTGACCAAAGCACATGAATAGCTCGGTCTTGCCGAGGAATAGGAATAGCTCGGTCTGGTCGAAGCATAGGAATAACTTGGTCTCGTCGAGGCATGGCAATTTTATTTTTATTTTGCACATAATATCTGACGGATAAAAATTGAAAATGATCTTAATTTTTTTTTCATATGTACGGATATTAATGCAATGATAAATTTAACCCATTTCAATATCATTCCACTATCTTCATGCAGGTTTGTGCGAATATTTTTTTCTTTATCTTATATATATATATATATATATATAATCCTTACTTAAATTATTGAAAAAAATAATATAGCATATTTTATGCTAGTGGCATTCAAAATCTAATTCTTTTATCGGCGAAATCAGTTGGAGAAATAATATTTAAACAAACAAAACGATTCTAAGGTGTCATGTCGACTTAGTTCCCGCACTAGCGACGCATCTCTTGTCAGCATCAATCCCCATTTTACAAGGCTTCCCCCTATCAATTATTAGTTCTAGCCAAGGATGGAACCTCGATCATAGCAGGAAGCAAAGGAATATAAATATCTTGTCAGTTCGTATAACTTTTTTCATGAGAGAATCGAATTACGTTCTAGCTAGCAGCTATCCGACGACAAGAACATGATATTGCTGCTCGACAAATACCACTTCCAATTCCGCCTTCCTCTCGGCCGACGTGGAAAGGAGATAAGCATCCTATTTTAATTTCGTCTCGTTAAAGATGGATCGCTAGAATCAGATTCCACGGCAACAAAAAGAGATAAGCATCTTGCTTTCATCTCATTAAAGATTTATCCGTAGAATAAGGTTGCACGACCTGTGTTCTTCCTCTGCATACACTAGGCTAGAGGAGATGATGCTGAAGGCTTTTTTTTTTTTTGGTCCCCCTAAAAAAAAGAAAACAGTTGCACCATACTGTAAGTTTTCTTCAATACATTTATATTATCAGAAAAGAATTGAAAATCCGACACCTCCCTGTCATTGTTTTTGCACTTCATTGACAAAACCATAGGCAATAAATTATATTCGATCACCGCCCTGCTTACGGCCTTGCCCATGATTCTCTTGAACACATAAATAGCGTCGCCTGGCCTCCACCATTCGATGGATAGCGAAAACCATATTTTGAATGGTTTCTTCCACGAAAATTGAGGTTTATGAGGCTTCAAGATAATTACCTATATTATTACACATTTGTTGCGCATCGAGTATTTTAAAATTCTGCACTGACAGGCACTCGGGACATATATATATATATATAGGCACTCGGACATATATTTTCAACCTCTCATGGAAAAAGATCCCACTCGAAGTCGACTCATTAGAATGGCTTTTATTGATGAAACATGGGCCAGGTTAGTCAACTAATTAGGAAAATCTGAAATCGATACGCAAAGGATTTGTGTGAAATCGTCTCCTCATTTACGCTGATCGATTAAGCCTTACTTGCATTGACTCAGGTTGGTCAAGTCTAGACATCAGAACCGAATCATATTTGAAGCGAAATATAGATCAGCTCTTGAATAATATTGTTTCTCATCTCAGATGTAAACATGCTTTGCAGCCGCGCGCCGTCTAGTACGCATAAAATGCACCCCCAACATACTATATCCATGGCGGTGGAGGGGGAACATTTTACGTCGTGCATCAAAGGGCACCATGGCGTTGCTTTTCTTTTCTTTTCTCTCTCAATTTTACCCACCCCCTCCCCCCCCCCCCCCCCCCCCCCCCCCCGCCCCCGCCTTCGAATAATATATATATTTTTGCATTGACTTCGCTGCATGTCACTAGTGGCGTTCGATATCAGCAAACCTTAGATAATTAGAAAGCTTGATTCGCAATTAAATTCTACCACCAAGCGTCGATAAATTAACCAGACCAGCCCGGAAGCAACTTCGTAGCTATCTCTCGGAGACGGAAACCTCACTCCAACTCAAGAAAACGTAATAACAATAATAAATGGTATATATCGTCATCATTCTCGTTCATCCCTATCAGCCAGTCTTCACGGAGTGAATTGTCCCTTATCCTCTCTAATTTGTTTCGTCGAGCAGGGGAACCGGCACGGCAGCACGGTGGGCGGCGTCTGCGAACTCGGAAGGCAAGGTGGCGACGGCAGCGTTCGTGGCACGTACGTGTGGGACGAGGAAGGCAGCGGCATCTGCAGATCTGGTGCTAGAGGAGACGGCGGCAATGTCGGCGCCATCTACGGACCGGGCACGGTGGCGGCGGCAACGTTGGTGCCATCTATGGACCCGGCGCGAGAGGCAGAGCCAGAGGCGGCATGGAGAGACTCTACGGAGCCGGAGCCGGCGAGGGGAGGAACAGCAACGCCGTCTCCATATATGGACACGACGCGGGAGAGGGCAGCGAGTACAGAGGCGGCGGCAGGAGCCTTCGTGGCAATATTGGAGCCATATTCGCTCCCGGTGCGTGGAGCACTGGCGGCAACATTGATGAAATATTCCTACGCAGGCAGCCGCGCCGTCGTGGGCTGTAGCTCTAGAGATGGCGGGTGAGGTGGACGTATAACCATGGCCCTTCTTTGGTCGGTCAGTTGGACTGTGGTATTTAATTTAGTCATCAATCGGGTCTGACGTACCGTAACTAGCTCGACTGCTTTGTCGCGCGTGCCGATGCCGTATTTTATTACCTCGATTGTCTGAATTAAATAAAATTAAAGGTATCCTATTAATCCTGTTTCCTCCTACTTTTCTTCCCTTGATTTTTTTTTTTTTTATTTGGCCTTTTGTTTTGTGTGTGCTGGAGGTAGATCGGTCAGCGCTCTATGCAAACGTTAATTGGGAATATGGCAGCAGAGCCAAGCAGGACTAAGATCCAACCGTGCCTTGTATATATTCATCTATCCTCATGATTATTATTCTCCCATGGTTGATCCAAACTCCAAAGCCGCCTCAGGTTCGGATGGATTTTCTTTACTCTTCTTCCAGAGGCACTAGAGTCTCTTAAAAAGTGATCTCATTTTGCTGTTTTAAAGCTTTCATTGTTTTCATGTCCAAAAAACAGAGGATATGCTTTCAATCTGAGACTTTAAACTAAGTAATCTTTTAAATAGTTTCTTCCAAATCATCTCCAAAGGCACTAGCGCTCAAGCTAGTTTTGTTTCTTCTCACATGGATAGAAAATTCTCAAATAGCTTTCATCAATTTTTGAACTGCTCATGAGATGATTAGTCACCATATAAAATCCAAAGCGCAAGGAGTAATGTGCAAAATAGATTTCATGAAATTAAGCTTTTGACCCTGTCAAATTAGGGCTTTCTTCCTTTTTTTTTTTTTTCTCATAGCTAGAGGCTTTTCTAGCTAGTAGGTGGATCGTTGAGTTCGGATCATGCTATTTCTCTCATATTAATTGCTCCCTCATAAATGCCAAGCTGGCCTGCTAGATTAAATACAAAAAGAGGCTTCATCAAGGCAACCCTTCCTCTATCTCCATATTTCTATTTATCTTAATGATTGATGTCTTTTTAAGTCTTCTTATAAGAGCTTAATTCGAGATAAAGTCTTATCAAGGGGGTTCAAACTCATCTTGCATTCACGTGCATCTTCAGTTTTCACTTTATAATGATATCCTTAATTATCTTCTGTACTATAAAGAACTTCATCCTTGATGTCCCTAAAGGCTATCTTATTAGGTTTTAAAGTTATGGTAGGTCTTGATGTGGCTGATCCAACGCTGTTAGAGAACCGTGAAGGAAGCTGACAGAGCCATGCTTCGACCTCCAAGGCCCATCTCGACCTCCGCATCGGTCACCCACATCCAAGCTACGTGGGCCACTCCCCTCGAGACCCCCCGTCGGTCTTGGAGCACGACCACAGCATCCTACCCCGAGACCCCCCGTCGGTCTCGGGGTGCATCAACACCATCCTACCCCGAAACCCCCGTCGGTCTCGGGGTGCATTCACATCATCCTACCCTGAGACCCCCCGTTGGTCTCGGGGTCCATTCACAACATCCGACGGCCGAGAGCTCCAAGGCCAACAGCTCCTTGGCCGACGGCTCCAAGACTGACGGCCCCAGGACAGTCGGCCCCAAAGGCCGGCACCTCCAAGGCCAGCACCTCCAAGACCGTCGACCCCAGAGGCCGACACCTCCAAGGCCGATGGATTCAAGCCGGCCCCGGCATGTCCAAGCCAGGCGGCCCCGGCACCTTCCAGCCGGCCCCGGCATGTCCAAGCCAGGCGGCCCCGGCACCTTCCTTGCCGGCCCCGGCCTGCCCAAGCCAGCCGGTCCCGGCACCTTCCAGCCGGCCCCGGCCTGTCCAAGCCAGGCGGCCCCGGCACCTTCCTTGCTGGCCCCGGCCTGTCCCAGCCAGGCAGCCCCGGCACCTTCCAGCTGGCCCCGGCCTGTCCCAGCCAGTCGACCCCGGCACCTTCCTTGCCGGCCCCGGCCTGTCCAAGCCAGACGGCCCCGGCACCTTCCTTGCCGGCCCCGGCCTGTCCAAGCCAGCCGGCCCTGGCCTATCCCAGCCAGGCCGGCCCCGGCACCTTCTAGCCGGCCCCGGCCTATCCCAGCCTGGCGGCCCCGGCACCTTCCAGCTGGCCCCGGCCTATCCCAGCGAGGCGGCCCCGGCACCTTCCAGTCGACCCTTGCCTGTCCCAGCCAGGCAGCCCCGGCACCTTCCTTGCTGGCCCCGGCTTGTCCCAGCCAGGAGGCCCCAGCCCCTTCCAGCCGGCCCCGCCTATCCCAGCCAGGCGGCCCCGGCACCTTCCTTGCCGGCCCCGGCCTGTCCAAGCCAGTCGGCCATGGCCTGTCCTAGCCAGGCAGCCCCAGCACCTTCCTTGCCGGCCCCGGCCTGTCCAAGCCAGTCGGCCCCAGCCTGTCCAAGCCAGACCGGCCTTGGCACCTTTCAACCGGCACCTTCCAGCCGGCCCCGCCCTGTCCCAGCCAGGCCGGCCCCGGCCTGTCCCAGCCTGGCGGCCCCGGCACCTTCCAGCCAGCCCCGGCCAGTCCCAGCCAGGCGGCCTCGGCACCTTCCTTGCCGGCCCCGGCCTGTCCCAGCCAGGCGGCTCCGGCACCTTCCTTGCCGGCCCCGGCCTGTCCCAGCCAGGCGGCCCCGGCACCTTCCAGCCGGCCCCGGCCTGTCCCAGCCAGGCGGCCCTGGCACCTTCCTTGCCGGCCCCGGCCTATCCAAGCCAGCCGGCCCCGGCCTGTCCAAGCCAGACGGCCCCGGCACCTTCCAGCCGGCCCCGGCCTGTCCCAGCCAGGCGGCCCCGGCACCTTCCTTGCCAGCCCCGGCCTGTCCAAGCCAACCGGCCCCGGCCTATCCCAGCCAGGCGGCCCCGGCACTTTCCTTGCCGGCCCCGGCCTGTCCAAGCTAGCCGGCCCCGGCCTGTCCAAGCCAAGCTGGCCCCGACACCTTTCAGCCGGCCTCGGCACCTTCCAGCCGGCCCCGGCCTGTCCCAGCCTGGCGGCCCCGGCACCTCCCAACCGGGGAGGACGGCCCCTGCTTTCCCTTCTCGGTGGAATAGGACCCACCAACCAGCTGCAGCCACCGACCTTGATGGGACTTGACCTGCAGTCACATATCAAAGAAGGAGGCAAGCTCTGCCATTGCTGCCATCACCTTAAATACTCTGACAAAGTAGTTGAACCCCATGACTCACATACGTCAGTTCTGACACTTCACCCATCAAGATCATCATTACAAGGCTTCAACCACTCAAGCCAGACAAACTTTTAAGCGCCTATAAGATGGGTAAGAGGGACTCCCGACCAGGTAACACGTTCATGCCACCCCTAAATGCTCACAACAAGAGATCTTTCTCTCGGAGCCATCTCTCTCTTTCTCTTTCGAGCTTCCTCAAGCTCACGGCTGATGCCCAGACCACTGACTTGAGCGTCAGAGGGTCCCCGCCGGAATCTCCGGCCCTCGGGACTTGCTTGCAGGCGCGAGGAGCTCACTGGGGGAGACGACCGCACGCTCGAGGCCGGTGATTTGGCGTCATCAGATTGGCGCGCCAGGAAGGGGTGGAATAAGAGAGATTTTGAATCGGCAATCGACAACTCCTTCTTCCCCGAGCTCTTAAACAATGGTGAAGACCCGTGAGCAAGAGGTCTCCACCAGCTACGCTGGGGGGCAACGTCAAGTCTTTGTTGGTGATGCACGCCCGAAAGGTCCTCACCAATCATGCCGGGGGGCATCCATGTCACACTGAGCAACAAGGGACCATTCTCTCTGCTTCTCACTCACCACCAACCTCAGCTGCTTTCATCAACCAGAGGCGGACTACAGCATGGGTCGAAGAATAATTTCCAAAAGGGATGAACTTGAGACATTATTCGTCATCTCAAGGATTTATGGGCATGTCAATTTTTGGTGGTAGTAAGCCGAGAGCCAAACCGAGCCTAGGACCTTTTACGGATTTAGTTCTAGCTACTCTCAAGCTTCAGCACCGAGGGCAATCAATCTCTTCAAAGAAAGAGCTAGGCAAAGGGGCTTCCCAGCAACATCTCCTAATCATCCACCCTCAGTGGACTCTCTCGGCCGCTCGTCTTCAATGACCGCCGACTGTCGAGGCTTTCCTCAACAGACTACAACTTTATCCCGGTTTCCAGCTTCTTCCTGGCCACAGGCATCTCGTCCTGGTCTCCAATGCGAGGGAAGGCCCAAGTAAGGGCAACAACACTTCCAATCCGACCAACATGACTCCCTGGGGGGCAGGTCACCAGCGGACGGAAGTGCTCAAATCCACAAAAGGAAAAACAGGGGGTGCTACAAGAGCTAAGTACGCTGCACCTAATACAATTTCATTCATTGATACTTAAAAATGTCCTGCAGGAAAGACCAAGCTCGCGTTGGCGTCCCGGAAGCCCAATGTACCATTGGCACCGAAGACCGATGTACCATCGGATCCAAAAAGCCCGACTCCGGTCGGCAATCAAAACCCGATGTACCATCGGCGCTAAAGCCCGAGGCCAGCTCAGTTAAAAAGGCTCCTGACGACTCTCTACTCTCAGGTTGCCCTTTGGGGTTAAAAAGGCTCCTGACGACTCTCTACTCTCAGGTTGCCCTTTGGGGTTAAAAAGGCTCCTGACGACTCTCAACTCTCAGGTCGCCCTTCGGGGTTAAAAAGACTCCTGACGACTCTCAACTCTCAGGTCGCCCTTCGGAGTTAAAAAGGCTCATGACGACTCTCAACTCTCAGGTCGCCCTTCGGGGTTAAAAAGGCACTCAACGTCCTCAACTTTGCCTCAGCAACACAAAGCCCTGGGCCAGCCAGGCATAAAGCCCGACTCTGGTCGGCACCAAAGCCCTGGGCCAGCCAGGCATAAAGCTCGACTCCGGTCGGCACCAAAGCCCTGGGCCAGCCAGGCATAAAGCCCGACCCCGGTTGGCACCAAAGCCCTGGGCCAGCCAGGCATGAAGCCCAGTGTACCACTGGCAGGGCAGTGTACCACCGGCTCTCAGCAACAAAAGTCCAGGTCCAGCAGGGACGGCCCCGGCCGGCCCCAAGCGCCGGCACCAAAGCCCTGGGCCAGCTAGGCATAAAGCCCGACCCCGATCGGCAACAAAGCCCTGGGCCAGCCAGGCATGAAGCCCAGTGTACCACTGGCAGAGCGGTGTACCACCGGCTCTCAGCAACAAAAGTCCGGGTCCAGCAGGGACGGCCCCGGCTGGCCCCAAGCACTAGCACCAAAGCCCTGGGCCAGCCAGGCATAAAGCCTGACCCTGGTCGGCACCAAAGCCCTGGGCCAGCCAGGCATGAAGCCCATTGTACCACTGGTAGAGCGGTGTACCATCGGCTCTCAGCAACAAAAGTCTAGGTCCAGCAGGGATGGCCCCGGCCGGCCCCAAGCGCCGGCACCAAAGCCCTGGGCCAGCTAGGCATAAAGCCCGACCCCGGTCGGCACCAAAGCCCTGGGCCAGCCAGGCATGAAGCCCAGTGTACCACTGGCAGAGCGGTGTACCATCGGCTCTCAGCAACAAAAGCCCGGGTCCAGCAGGGATGGCCCCGGCCGGCCCCAAGCGCCGGGACCAAAGCCCTGGGCCAGCCAGGCATGAAGTCCGACACCCGCCGGCACATGAAGCCCTGCACCAGCCAGGCATGAAGCCCGACACCCATCAGCACCCAAAGCCTTGCACCAGCCAGGCATGAAGCCCGACACCCATCGGTACCTGAATCCCTGCACCAGCCAGGCATGAAGCCTTGCACCAGCCAGGCATGAAGCCCGACACCCGTCGGCACCCAAAGCCCTGCACCAGCCAGGCATGAAGCCTGATGCCCGTCAGCACCCAAAGCCCTGCGCCAGCCAGGCGTGAAGCCCGACACCCGTCGGCACCCAAAGCCCTGCACCAGCCAGGCATGAAGCCCTGCACCAGCTAGGCATGAAGCCCTGCACCAGCCAGGCATGAAGCCCGATGCCCGTCGGCACCCAAAGCCCTGCACCAGCCAGGCATGAAGCCCGAAACCCGTCGGCACATGAAGCCCTGCACTAGCCAGGCATGAAACCCGACCCCCGTCGGCACATGAAGCCCTGCACCAGCTAGGTATGAAGCCCGACACCCATCGGCACATTAAGCCCTGCACCAGCCAGGCATGAAGCCCAACACCCGTCGGCACATGAAGCCCTACACCAGCCAGGCGTGAAGCCCGACACCCGTCGGCACATTAAGCCCTACACCAGCCAGGAATGAAGCCCGACACCCGTCGGCACATGAAGCCCTGCACCAGCCAGGCATGAAGCCCGACACCCGTTGGCACCCAAAGCCCTGCACCAGCCAGGCATGAAGCCCTGCACCAGCCAGGCATGAAGCCCGACACCCATCGGCACCCAAAGCCCTGCAGCAGCCAGGCAGGAAGCCCGACACCCATCGATGCATGAAGCCCTGCACCAGCCAGGCATGAAGCCGACGCTCATCGGCATCCAAAGCCCTGCACCAGCCAGGCATGAAGCCTGACACCCGTTGGCACATGAAGCCCTGCACCAGCCAGGCATGAAGCCCGACCCCTGTCGGCACATGAAGCCCTGCACCAGCCAGGCATAAAGCCCGACACCCATCGGCACATTAAGCCCTGCACCAGGCAGGCACGAAGCCCGACATCCGTCGGTACATGAAGCCCTGCACCAGTCAGGCATGAAGCCCGACACCCGTCGGCACTTGAAGCCTTACACCAGCCAGGCATGAGGCCCTGCTTAGGCGAGGATCAGCCACTTGGGAGGTAACGCCCCTTTCGCCTTACTGGGGTAGGCCCGCTTCGTCTCAGGGGCGAGGGGGCATCTGATATGGCTAATCCAACGCCGTTAGAGAACCATGAAGGAAGCTGACAGAGCCCTGCTTCGACCTCCAAGGCCCATCTCGACCTCCGCGTCGATCACCCACGTCCAAGCTACATGGGCCACTCCCCCCGAGACCCCCGTCGGTCTCGGGGCATGACCACAGCATCCTACCCTGAGACCCCCCATCAGTCTCGGGGTGCATCAACACTATCCTACCCCGAGACCCTCTGTCGGTCTCGGGGTGCATTCACATCATCTTACCCCGAGACCCCCCGTCGGTCTCGGGGTCCATTCACAACATCCGACGGCCGAGAGCTCCAAGGCCAACAGCTCCTTGGCCGATGGCTCCAAGACTGACGGCCCCAGGATAGTCGGCCCCAAAGACCGGCACATCCAAGGCCGGCACCTCCAAGACCGTCGACCCCAGAGGCCGACAGCTCTAAGGCCGACGGCTTCAAGCCGGCTCCGGCATGTCCAAGCCAAGCGGCCCCGGCACCTTCCAGCCGGCCCCAGCCTGTCCAAGCCAGCCGGCCCCGGCAACTTCCTTGCCGGCCCCGGCCTGTCCAAGCCAGGCGGCCCCGGCACCTTCCTTATCGGCCCCGGCCTATCCAAGCCAGCCGGCCCTAGCCTATCCAAGCCAAGCTGGCCCCGGTACCTTCCAGCCGGCCCCGGCCTATCCAAGCCAGGCTGGCCCTGGCACCTTCCAGCTGGCCCCGGCCTGTCCCAGCCAGGCCGGCCCCGACACCTTCCAGCCGGCCCCGGCCTGTCCCAGCCTAGCAGCCTCGGCACCTTCTAGTCGGCCTCGGCCTATCCCAGCCAGGCGGTCCCGGCACCTTCCAGCCGGCCCCGGCCTGTCCCAGCCAGGCGGCCCCGGCACCTTCCTTACCGGCCCCGGCCTATCCCAGCCAAGCGGCCCCGGCACCTTCCATCCGGCTCCGGCCTATCCCAGCCAGTCGGCCCCGGCACCTTCCTTGCCGGCCCCGGCCTGTCTAAGCCAGGAGGCCCCGGTACCTTCCTTGCCGGCCCCGGCCTATCCAAGCCAGCCGGCCCTGGCCTATCCAAGCCAGGCCGGCCCCAGCCTGTCCAAGCCAAGCTGGCCCCGCCGCCTTCCAGCCGGCCCCGGCCTGTCCAAGCCAAGCCGGCCACGGCACCTTCCAGCCGTCCCCGGCCGGCCCCGGCACTTTCCAGCCGGCCCTGGCCTATCCCAGCCTGGCGGCCCCGGCGCCTTCCAGCCGGCCCTGGCCTGTCCTAGCCAGGCGGCCCCGACACCTTCCTTGTCGGCCCCGGCCTATCCAAGCCAGCCGGCCCCGGCCTGTCCAAGCCAGGCAGCCCCGGCACCTTCCAGCCGGCCCCGACCTGTCCCAGCCAGGCGGCCCTGGCACCTTCCAGCTAGCCCCGGTCTGTCCCAGCCAGGTGGCCCCGATACCTTCCTTGTCGGCTCCGGCCTGTCCAAGCTAGCCGGCCCCGACCTGTCCCAACCAGGCGGCCGCGGCACCTTCCTTGCTGGCCCCGACCTGTCCAAGCCAGGCCGGCCCCGACACCTTCCAGCCGGCCCCGGCCTGTCCAAGCCAGGCTGGCCCTGGCACCTTCCAGTCGGCCCCGGCCTATCCCAGCCAGGCCGGCCTCGGCACCTTCCAGCCGGCCCCGGCCTGTCCTAGCCAGGCGGCCCCGGCCCCGGCCTATCCCAGCCAGGCGGATCAGGCACCTTCCAGCCGGCCCCGGCCTATCCCAGCCAGCCGACCCTGGCACCTTCCTTGCCGGCCCCGGCACCTTCCTTGCCGGCCTTGCTGGCCCCGGCCTGTCCAAGCCAGGCCGGCCCCGGCACCTTCCAGCCGGCCTCGGCCTGTCCCAGCCAGGCCGGCCCTGGCACCTTCCAGCCGGCCCCGGCCTGTTCCAGCCAGGCGGCCCCGGCACCTTCCAGCCGGTCCCGACCTGTCCCAGCCAGGCGGCCCCGGCACCTTCCTTGCCGGTCCAGGCCTGTCCAAGCTAGCCGGCCCCGGCACCTTCCAGCCGGCCCCGGTCTGTCCCAGCCAGGCGGCCTCGGCACCTCCCAACCGAGGAGGACGGCCCCTGCTTTCCCTTCTCTGGTGGAACAGGACCCACCAACCAGCTGCAGCCACCGACCTTGATGGGACTTGACCTGCAGTCACATATCAAAGAAGGAGGTAAGTTCTACCATTGCTGCCATCACCTTAAATACTCTGACAAAGTGGTTGAACCCCATGCCTCACAAACGTCAGTTCTGATACTTCACCCATCAAGATCATCATTACAAGGCTTCAACCACTCAAGCCAGACAAACTCTTAAGCGCCTATAAGATGGGTAAGAGGGACTCCCGACTAGGTAACACGCTCATGCCACCCCTAAACGCTCACAACGAGAGATCTTTCTCTCGGAGCCATCTCTCTCTTTCTCTTTCGAGCTTCCTCAAGCTCACGGCTGATGCCCAGACCACTGACTTGAGCGTCGGAGGGTCCCCGCCGAAATCTCCGGCCCCCGGGACTTGCTTGCAGGCGCGAGGAACTCACTGGGGGAGGCGACCGCACGCTCGAGACCGGTGATTTGGCGTCATCAGGTCTAAAGGTAAATTTTCACAAAAGCTTCATGATAAGCCTCAATTCTTCAAGCTCAGATGAGAAAAGCTTTATTTTTTTTTCATGAATTGCAAAAGTGATAACCTTTTTTTTTCGCTTGCCTTGGTCTTTCTTTTAGTGATTGCAAGCTTTTTAAGCAATGTTGATTATTTCTTACCAAAAGAATATAAGCTCAATTAGCTCCTTGAAAGGAAAATTTCTAATCTATTGGTGGAAGATTAACTTTAATCAATTTGGTGCTCTCCATCTTTTCTTCTTATTTTATATCTTTTTATAAAATTTTCAAAATAAATTTGAGCTGGAATTGATCAATTAAGACTAGCTTTTTTTGGGAAAAAGGAAAGATAACATCCAAGGCTTCAATTGACTAACGAACTGGGAGGCAATGTGTAAATCTAAAGAAAGAATAGGGTCTTGGTATTAAGAATTTGTACACATTCAATAAAGATTTATTTGCAAAATGGGCATGAAAATTGAATGCCCCACATTGGAACCAAGCCTTGGAAAAGGATCTCAGAAGGTTTTAAAATTGCACCTCTTTTACTTTGGGGGATAGATAAACTATTAAATTTTTTGAACATCTTTGGATTAAAAGCACTCCTTAATGTTATCTTTTTCTAGAGTACTTATTTAGTAGCTGTGTTAAAGCTAATACCTCTATTTCATCCTTTTAGAATCAAAGGTGGAACAAATGGTCCATCAAACTATTGAACCCCTACTTTAGACACAACAATATTAGTTCAGGGACTTGGAGAAAATTCTAGCATCAATGAGGTCTTTAGGGATGCCGGACCATCCAGTTTGGAGACCACCTAGACATGGGGCGTACTCCATTAATTCTTATAAATATCTAAATTGGGGAGGTGTGCCTTGGCCATACTACAAGATTATTTGGAAAGCAGTCATACTTAAGAATATCAAAATTTTTACTTGAATGGCTCTCCAGAATAGGCTTCAAATAGGAAAAATCCTTACTAGAAAGAGAAGATCAGTGAACTCTGAGTGCCCAACCTATAATGCTCCCTTTGAGATAGTTTCTCATCTAATTTTATCCTGCCCATTCTCCTTGAGCTTGTGGTCACTGATTTCTGACCAGCTTAAGATCTAATCCTTGAGCTTGTGGACGGCTTGGAAAAAATGGTCCATTCTTATATCTTGAAGATTGGAGCGGGATCAACTAGTGTTTTCCTATTGGTAGCACTTATAAAGAAAAAGAAATTTCAGAATTTTCTCTTACAAGTTTTCTTCTTTCTCAGCTATGGCTAGGAAAATATATTTTACTTTTGAGTCTTGAAAGTAGAAGGGTAGTCATAACCTCTACTACTCTAAAATCATTACTCATCCTCTCTTAAAGCACTTTTACTATGCATGCTCCCCTCCATCTTCTAAACAATATCTCTCAATAAAATTGGAGAAATTACTCCCCCTGTCTACAATAAAAAAATTCCCATTATGCCATAAATTTATCCATCTGGTGCTTTAAAATTCTGATTTGGAGATCATTATTAATGAAGTGAAGGAAGAATTTATATTATTTAGTCTTCAATATAACCTACCACCAGGATTTCCTTGCCAGCACGCTCTCCACCCTCCGCCTAGCCTTATCTCTTAAGATCAAGGCCTTTGATATCCTTGCCATACATTTCGATAGCTCTACAATGTTGTTGTTTCTCCCTTACCTCTAGCCTTCTTTATTTTCTACCACTCATTATGGTTACTTCCATATCAATGTCATGGTCATAAAATATCATAGGCTTTATTTGAAATAACTATTGGGAGGGACAACAATTACTATTTTTCTTAAGTCATGTGAGGTAGTTGTTTCCCAACAGCTACCCTAAATAGGGCCATAACCTTAAACCACCATGTGGATAAACTTTAGGTCCTATAAAAATATAAGTTTCTACTACACAAGGGACCTCAACAGCACTTAGGATTAGCAAATAGAAATACATGCAAAAGGTAACAACCAAGTCTTGCAGTCTTTCATTGTCTTTTTATTTAAAACCATTGAGAGTCAAAATGGTTTTAGAAGTATCCTAGCCTAACTCTCTCTATGTAACCTTACTCAACCACTCGTCTATTGAACATTGTAATAATTAATTTATTACTAGATTTGACAATTTATCACATATTTTTAATGGTATAAGCATGTTATTAAAGAGGTAATAACAAAGAGGTCAAAGTATCTGATCTCTTCTTTCGAGCCCATTTAAGAGAGTTACATTGAAGGTAAAAATACAAAAAATATTTAGCTTATCGAATTTGAGTCTTGATTACCATATAAGAAATTGAAATTTAAAGTTCAAGAAAAAAAGAAAAGAAAATCTTACAACAATTAATTTTTTGTGTGAATCTGATTTCATTTAACTAGGGAATAATCATCACCTCTGGATTCTATTTGAATTAATATTATCTTGTAAGTTATCGTCAGATTGTTGGGTATCCTTTAACATTCTCTTGCAAGCATTGCTATTGTGCTGATTAAACCCACAATTCTAAGAAGGCTTGGCTAAAATTATAATGATAGTTAATCATTTGGGCGGGCCTAGGACCAGTAATTAGACACCTATCCCATGATCAGCCTTTGTTACTCACCATCTGGTGCAAAATTCTAAACATATGATCATGCTTAGACCTAAAAATCATCTCATTAGGAGGTAAAAGAGAGAATATACCAAACTTTAGTTATCAACCAATCTTTAAAACCTTATCTAAATAATTCTAAGAATTTATTTAAAGGAGCATACAGTTGGACACAGAATTTTGCTTTCCCTAGAAAGTATATTATGTTGTTACCACTTATATATCGTAAAAATTTAAGAGTTTAGGCATCTTTCTTTTCAAAAGCCTATCTTGAGCATACAAGTTTAATTATGTTATACATTTTTTGCATTAATAAATGAATAAAAAATTGACTAGTAGAAATATTGACTTAAGATGAAACTACTCTCACAGGATAACAACACCCTTTAACTAAATGCATCACGAATTCAAAAGATAATGCCTAACAAATATGCACTATAGCTAATTATGTTATGTGAGATGATATTAAACAAAAATTATTCAAAATATGAAGAAGGATCATATTAGAAATGTGAAGACTTGTGGAATAAAAGGCATAAGAAGTACATTTTCAAAAAAAAAAAAAAAACAAACCCTACAACGTACACTCAACGACTACTCTATTGACTATAGTTTCTACCAATTATCTATTGTTACATATTTAACATTGTTTTCATGTGTTTTCATCATTCCACAAAGTCAAGATGCATCAATCTCCCACGTTTGTTCTCTTAGGAAATTGTTGATGGCATGAAAGACACGTTCCTTCGCAATTACATTGCAAGCTTCCATCTTCTTCATTATATGCTAACAAATTACATGTTTTATTATCCATAAGAGATAATGTAGGTTAGCATAGCTTCAAAAGTGTTGCCATAACTAAATTATTATTTAGTTATGTACAAAAATATTGTCTTTGGTGGTCTCTGCTCTCTCGATATGTTTAGTTTAAACTAAAAGGTTGGTTTAGGTAATGAGTTAGATTGGACAGTGATCCTTCTATCTATAAAAGAATCTAGGAGTTCAAACCTTTTGCAATCTCTAGTGGGCTAAAGGAAATTTTCTGTACTGTTGTTATCAAGGTAACTGATGACGTCCGATCACCAGTCTTGAACGTCGGGAGAAGAGAGCTGATTAATCCACGAATCCACGCCTGATCAAATGGCCTGCAAAAAAGTTTCAAGACCGGAGGGGTGCTCCGATGGGGACTCTTCGATGCTTAAGTCAACAACCGAGGTCACAGCTGAAGAAGAGCTCAGATGAGCTCTTCTTGGGAAGAAAATGAGTCCTCAGAAAGGGAGAATTCCTCTCTGGGTATTAGGGTAGCGAGTGTATGAGTTTTCGTACTTGGTTCTTGAGTGGACCTACCCATTTATAGGTAGTTGACATCTGCACGATCACGTGGAGTTCCGTGAGAAAGGAGTGTCCGCAAGGTTCATGGGGGTTGCGTGAATCTGGGCCGGTTGGTGGGTCTTGTATCATCGGAGAGGAAAAAAATGGCGGTTGGTGAGCTACGTCCCATCAGTCAGTGGGACTAACAGATAGTTAGGTTTGGTCCCATCGGAGGCATGGCCATTGGATAGTTGGGCCTGGCGATGTCAGATAGCGCGGGCCAGAAAGATGGCAGCTTGAACTGCTAGGACCGTCCTGGGGCCAACTTGGGAAAGTTGGGACCACCTTGACTCTCCTGAGGGCGCCGAGGCCGAGCGGGGCCGACCAGGGATGGTTAGGGCCGACTCGACCGACCTGGAGATGCCGGGGCGAGACTGACCAAGGATGGTCGGGGCCGACTCGGTCGACCTGGAGATGCCCGGACAGAGCGGGGCCGACTCGGCCGACTTGGAGGTGTCGGGGCTGAGCGGGGCCGACTTGGGAACGTTGGGGCCGACTCGGCCGAATTGGAGGTGCCGGGGCCGAGCGGGGCTGGCTTGGGAACGTCGGGGTCAACTTGGCCGACTAGGAGGTGCTAAGCGGGGCCGACTTGGGAATGTCAGGGCCGACTTGGCCAACTAGGAGGTATCGAGGCCGAGCGGGGCTGACTTAGGAACGTCGGTGCCGACTCGACCGACTTGGAGGTGCCGAGGCCGAGCCGGGCTGACTTGAGAAAGTCGGGGCCGACTTAGCCGACTTGGAGGTGTCGGGGCCAAGCGAGGCTGACTTAGGAAAGTCAGGGCCAATTTGGCCAACTTGGAGGTGCCGGGGCCGAGCGGGGCTGACTTGGAAAAGTCGGAGCCGACTCAACCGACTTGGAGGTGTCGAGGCCGACTCAGCCGACTTGGAGGTGTCGAGGCCGAGCAGTGCTGACTTGGGAAAGTCGGGACCGACTCGGCCGACTTGGAGGTGCCGGGGCCGAGCGGGGCCAACTTGGGAAAGTCGGGGCTGACTTAGCCAACTTGGAGGTGCCGAGGCCGCCTTAAGCTTTTGATTTTGCCATGATTGCCTTCGTGGCTACATTAGCCGCATCAGATGCCCCCCTGTCCCTGAGCATGAAGGGCCATGTGTCTGCTATCCTTTGGGCGAAAGGGGCACGAAAATTCAAAAAATGATTGCCCTTTAGTGCCCTTTCAATAGCTTGGTGAGCTAGCGTGTCATCCCAAGACAGTGTCGCTTCGAAAATCTTCTATAATCAAGTGGTAGGTGGGGGCTGACGTTGGCGCTGGACGCCTCAAGGAGGAAGCCCATCAGGGGATGGAAAAAGGTAAGGGTTATCATTGTTTCTCCATTTTCTATGCCCTATGATTGGTCAGGGATCACGCTCCACGGGACGAATCGAGGTGGCATATCTTGGGCGCAGGTGAGATTTCCGACGGACAGCCCACGAAGCAACAGAGGAGCGCCACATGGTGGGGCCCCAATTATCGCTGTTCGGAAATGGGGCTATAAAAGCACCCAAGGGCTCGGGGAAAGCTTTTACGCTGCTAACGCTTTCTTTCAGCTTTCTCTTCTCTGAGTTCCTCTGCAACCTGAGTCCTTCTGCCTTCGAGTTCCTTTCGATTCCCAGGTTAGTTTCATCCTTTGTTTCACCATGGACCGTTGTGTTGTTAGGGAGGGTAAAAGGCCTATAGTAGAGTATTCCCATTCCGATAGCGAAGACCAAACCTCCCTAGCCCATCAGGCGCCTTGACCAGTGGGCAGAATTATCATCCGCGATCGACCATTAGCGAACGAACCTTCGTCTACCTCAACCTCCCCCCTTAGGGCGGTTCCTGTGTCCTCCTGCCGCCCGGCTCCACCCTCGATGGTAAGCCTTGATCCAACAGGTCCGGTGGGAGTGGCTTCAACCATGACCCCTGAGGATGTAGAGGCCATCAGGGCTAGGTACCAAATTCCCATTTTCATCCGCCTATCCGTGCCGAGGCCCGAAGATATAGTGACTTCCGTCCACCCCGGTTGGGTCGCTCTATACGAGAAATTTTTCCGGTGCAGGCTGCGCCTTCCTTTCCATCTCTTTTTCTTGAACCTTTTAGATATGTATAGATTAGTGCCGGCACAGTTGACTCAGAACTCGATTCGGATCATCTGTGCTTTTGTTATTCTTTGCTACTTCCAGGAGGCCCGGCCAGGACTGTCGCTGTTCTGGGCTTTCTATAAGCTTCACCGCCAAGGTGAGGGGGCCTGGTGGGCATTCAGTGCTAGGCCGGGTAGTGCCTTCCCCCTAGGTCTCCCATCTAAGATTAGGGGATGGAAGCCCCGATTTCTGTTTGCTCATATCGAGGGGGTGAGGACTGATTGGAGGGAGCCGGACACCAGCTCCAACGATAATGCCACCATGGGAGAGAGAGACAGGGAACTCTTTACCCAGTTGTCCTCTTGCCAAATACCTGGCTACAAGGAACTCATGTCCAAGGAGAACCTGTTTGAGGCCGAGTTGGCCCTGGCAGTTGGTGAGCACGATGTCCAATTCCTTTTGTCTCGATCGGAAGCTTATTGTATGTTGTTGCGTCATTCATCGTTTTTGGGCGCAGCAATGAAGTTTTCCGCCGACGCGTTCGAAGCCGCCCTAAAGCAAAAGAGGCCGGCGGCTGGAGAGTCAGCCAAGCCGGCGAAGAGGGCTCGAAGGAGAGAGTAGGCCGAGCTGGCTCGGGCCACCGAATCCCCCAAAGCTCCAACGCCCATGGAGGAGCTGACCGTGGAAAAGCCGGCTGGAGAAGTGGTCCCGGGGCTGACCAGGACCAAGGTAGAGGAAGGAGAGATCTCGGTCACCACTAAAGCAGCTGTGGTGGTCGTAGATCTTGAAGAGGAAGCCCCTACCGCCGTTGATGTGCCCGAGGCAGGGCAGGTTACAATTGCTGTCAGCCCTCCGTCTGTCGCAGAGCCGGAGACGAAGAGTGCTCCCCCAACTGCCGAAGAGGGGGAGTTAGTCGCTAGGGGATCCAAGGCTGGGACAGAGGCGACCATGAAGTAGAGGGATGGGCTAGAGGGCTCATCCCAACGATCAGCGTGGCACCCGACTCGCCCTCGGGCTAAAGGTTCGCAGGAGGGGCCGGCGCGGCCGGCGCCCAGGCTCAATTCGATGGCTGATGCCGGGCAAGCCACCCGTCTTTTGTCAAGGATTTGGACTGCCGAGTCCGATGAAGAAATGTGGGGGCAGAGCTACTCCGTGATTTTGGACATGGTGATGGTTTCCGTCATCCAGGTCACCTTCTAAGTTTTCTTCATCTCTGAATATGCTTTGTGATGTCTTAATTTTTTCTTGCGATTAACACACTCTCCTGCTGTAGATGGCCAATGGCACGATCGCCCTTCGTGAAGTCCTATCTCATTCCTCGGATGCGCTCATGAAGGCCATAGCGCGGGCCGAGAAATATAAGAAGGAGAGCACGGCGCAGTCCCAGAGCCTTGCTCAACTTCATCAGGAGGTCAAGGCCCGGGAGGAGAACCTAGGTGGCCGAATGAGGGAGGCGGAATGTCAGGCCGAAGCTGAAAGTGGCCGGGCATCCGTGGTCGAGACCAAATTGGAGCTGGTCTCGGACAGACTGAAGGCCGCCACAGAGCAGAATGAGGGGCTGGTTCGCCAGCTCTAGAACGCCGAGAGGGAGGTCGAGGCGGCACGGGAAGAGGCACTCACTGCCGCACAGAGAGCTGTTGCTGCAGAAAGGGCGGTGGCCGAGGCGAGCCAGGAGAAGGCCGAGGCGGTGGCCTGTGCTAACGAGGCCAGTACCCATGCCGAGGAGGCCGAGAGCCGAGCCTAGGAGGCCGAGGCGTGGGCTAAGGAGGCTGAGGCTAGGGCACAGCGGGCTGAGACACAAGCCTAGGAGGCCGATGCCAGGGCATGGTAGGCTGAGGTCGGGGCGGGACAGGCCATAACCAGCTATAAGTCCTCGCCAAAATTCGAGAAGGAGGTCCTCGAGGCCAGCCTCGATGCCTATGTTAAGGGCTTCGACATGTGCAAAACTAAGGTGTCCGCGGCTCTTAAAATTAACATCGCCGAGCTCGAGGAGATCCGCTCCGGGGAATCTGACGAGGGGCCAGCAGAGGAGGAGGACGATGAGGGAGAGCCGAGCCCCAGCAAGCCCTGAAGAGTTGTTGTTTCTCCTTTTTTTTCTTTTCCTTTTGTAACTGGCCTCGGGCCAAATTTTGTACTTCAATTCCATTATTAATGGAGAAGAGTTTTTTGTGAAAATGCTTTTGTGCCTTGCCTTGTCTTGTTTGTTTCTCTCTTCATTTTATCGTGCAACTAATGACAAGGCAGGCCCCGTACCTGTTAATAAGGAGGACCCTTCCTTCTGAGATGTTTTCTGTTTCTAAGCATTGCGCACATCGACGATGCCATGGCCAGATCGTAGTCTTAGATTTGCCAACATTTGGATGCGTCTTTGAGAGATACGCCAGCTACATGGGAGGTTGCTTAATATGCCTTAAGCTATCGCGGGCTGTTTGAAGGGAGATTTGTCCGCACACGATTCTTCCAAAGACTTGGAACAGTCTAAGGGCAACTTAGTGCCGAGACCAACTTGAGGTCTTAATCGACTCGGGGGGCACCTCCGTGCCAGGGCTAAGTGGTGTCCCGTTGGCTACGATGCCGGTGAGCTCCTTTAGAACCACCTCGGGGATTTGTATGCCGCCCGAGGGGCGACTTGACCAAGTTTGGATCCTTTAGGGTCATAACCGACTCGGGGGCACCTCCGTGCTGGGGCCGAGAGGTGTCCCATGGGCCGCGATGCTGGCGAGCTCCTTTAGAACCACCTTGGGGGTTTGTGTACTGCCCAAGGGGTGACTCGACCGGGTACAAAGCCTTTAGGGTCTTAACCGACTTAGGGGCACCTCCGTGCCAGGGCTGAGTGGTGTCCCATGGGTCGCGATGCCGGCGAGCTCCTTTAGAACCACCTCGGGGGTTTATGTACCGTCCGAGGGGCAACTCGACCGGGTACAGAGCCTTTAGGGTCTTAACCGACTCGGGGGCACCTCCGTGCCAGAGCCGAGTGGTTTCTCATGGGCCGCGATGCCAGCGAGCTCCTTTAGAACGACCTCGGGGGTTTGTATACCGCCTGAGGGGCGACTCGACCGGGTATGAAGCCTTTAGGGTCTTAACCGACCTGGGAGCACCTACGTGCTGGGACCGAGTGGTGTCCCATGGGCCGCGATGCCAGCGAGCTCCTTTAGAACCACCTCGGAGGTTTGTGTGCCGCCCGAGGGACGACTCGATCGGGTATGGAGCCTTTAGGGTCTTAACCGACTCGGGGGCATCTCAGTGTCGGGGCCGAGTGGTGTCCCATGGGCCGCGATGCCGGCGAGCTCCTTTAGAACCACCTCAGGGGTTTGTGTGCCGCCCGAAGGGTAACTCGACCGAGTACAGAGCCTTTAGGGTCTTAACTGACTCGGGGGAACCTCCGTACTGGGGCCGAGTGGTGTCCCATGGGCTACGATGCCGGTGAGCTCCTTTAGAACAACCTCGGGGGTTTGTGTGCCATCCGAGGGGTGACTCGACCGGGTACGGATTCTTTAGGGTCTTAACCGACTCGGGAGCACCTCCATGTCGGGACTGAGTGGTGTCCCATGGGCCACAATGTCGGCAAGCTCCTTTAGAACCATCTCGGGAGTTTGTGTGCTGTCCGAGGGGCGACTCGATCGGGTACAGAGTCTTTAGGGTCTTAACCGACTCGGAGGCACCTCTGTGCCGGGGCCGAGTGGTGTCCCATGGGCCGCGATGCCAGCGAGCTCCTTTAGAACCACCTTGGGGGTTTGTGTGCCACCCGAGGGGTGACTCGACTAGGTAGGAGCCTTTAGGGTCTTAACCGACTCGGGAGCATCTCTATGCCGAGGCCGAGTGGTGTCCCATGGGCCACGATGCCGGCAAGCTCCTTTTCTGAGATTTGATCCTTGGACACAAGGGAGAGTAGGTTGTGGCACTGGAAGTGACCCTTTTATTACTCATGCTCTGGGGGGATGCATCATTGATAATATTGGCGGAGGTTATCCGCGTTCCAGGTACGTGGAATGGGTCGTCCGTCGAGTTCTTCTAGTCTGTATGCCCCCCGATGGAGTGTCTCAGCGATGCGATAGGGATTCTCCCAGTTGGGGGACAGTTTGCCCCCCTCCGTAGGCTTGGATATCTCTGCCTTTCTCAAAATCAGATCTCCATGGTGAAAGACCTTGGGACAGACCCAGGCATTGTAGTATTTGGCGGCCTACTGGTGGAAGGTGTTGGCCCAATGATAACCCAAGAGGGGGGGGGGGGGGTGAATTGGGTTCTTAAAAATTTAGCCTCTTGAAAAATTGTTTGCTTAAGATGAATGAAAATAGATGCAATGCAAATATAAAGTACAGCGAATAAAACAGAGATAGAGATAGAGACAATGGAAGCACGTCAAACACAAAGATTTTATAGTGGTTCGGTGTATCCAACACCTACGTCCACTCCCAAGATCCTACTTGGGTCCACACTATAATCTCCTCGATTACAGCCGAGTTGTTTTACAAGTTTACAACTCAAACTTGTTGTTTTATCCGGGATCACAATGAACCCAGCCGGTTTTTCGGGCTCACCAGCACACAACCCAAGACTCAAGCAAAACTAGCTTGACCCGAGGTTAAGAACCTCCACTAGTTTAATTTAATCCCCTTTGATTGAACTAGGCACAAATAAGAATAAGAATGTTTTACAAATTTTCACAGCTCCTTAATGAGCAAATATTCAAAGAAAAGTGAATAGGTTTAGAAAAGCCTGGTTTGAAGTTGTTTGGCTTTGAGCTTTTCTTCTTTTCTTCTTTTCCTCTTCTCCTTGCTGGGTTGAATCAAGCCTCAGCTTCGATTCCTCATAGTAGATGCAGTTGAGAAGATTGAAAAGTCGGTCTCTTTCTTCTAGTTGAAAATCCTCTGATTTTTCGCTATTTGAATGGCTTGGATTCTTCTTTGAGCTTTGTGGAGTAGAAGGTTTTGAATTTGAAAACTCCTCTCTTGGATATAAGGCTCTAGACTTTTTGGATTTTGATTTTTGATCTTTTTCTATCCGTTTCTCTCTTTCTTTTTCTATCTCTTTCAAACGGTTGTTTTTTTCCTTTTTATAGATTTTCTTTTGATTCATTTTTGGGTAGAAATCTAGCCATTGGAGTGTACCTGAAAGGATTTTCCATTAATAAAAAATAGCCGTTAGATGTCAAAAATCAAAAATATTACCGTTAGAGCTGATCTTGCATTTTTGATTTTTCATCCAGGTGGGTTGGAGTCGGCTCTAGCTTTTCAGGTGTCGGCTCCGAATCGTTTTTCCATAAATAGTAAAATATGAGTTCGTCGTGGAGTCGACTCCGCAAAAGTAAGTGTCGGCTCGCCGTCGTCAGGTGTCGGCTCCCAAATACTATAGGTGTCGGCTCCAGGATGCTCAGAAAATCAACGTTCTGTCCCTGCATCGGAGTCAGCTCTAGACACAGTAAGTGTCAACTCTGAAACCTTAGGTATCGGCTCCGAAACTCTAGGTATCGGCTCCAGGTTGTATCAAAAATCAGATTAAAATTGAATTGGCCATGGGGTTGGCTCCAGACTTTCTAGGTATCGACTCCAAGCTCTGAAACTTTGAAATCTCTGATTTATATTTGATTCAAAATTTATTTCTTAATTTCTTTAAATTGATCAAATAAATTTAAGTCCTGAAATACTTATAAAATCCATTAGTAATCAAATAAATATACTCAATTCCTTTATTAATCATCAAAATCAATGAATGGATCAACAGAAGGTCGCCATTCGTAGCCTCGCCCGGTCGTGCGCTTCGTCGATGAAGTCCAGATTAGCCCGTATCAATGTGGAATTGTTTTCTTCGTTGAAGGACTCCACACGTGGACTGGGTAATCCAATCTTAATAGGGATGACAGCTTCAGATCCGAAGACGAGACTTAAGGGAGTCTTGCTCGTCGAGGCTTTGGGGGTCGTATGGTAAGCCCATATCACATTGGGGAGCTTCTCCACCCATCGATCCTTGGATCCATCTAGCCAAGTCCTGAGCCCTCTAAGAATCGTGTGGTTCATGACCTCGGCCTCTCCATTGGTCTGGGGGTGGCTAACAGAGGTGAATCAATGGCGAATACCCAGCTCACCGCAGAAAGCCTTGAATGCAACATTGTTGAACTGGCGGCCGTTGTCCATGATGAGAGTGTAAGGTAGGCCAAAGCGGCATATGATTGACTTCCAGAAGAAGGCTTTGACTTTACTCTCGGTGATCTTAGCCAGCACCTCGACCTTGACCCACTTGATGAAGTAGTTGATGGCTACTAGCAAGAATCTCCGCTGTCCCGAAGCTGGAAGGAATGGCCCGAGGATGTCCATTCTCCACTGAGCGAAGGGCCAAGGAGCCGAAAGTGGGCTTAGCGGGGTAGACGGCTGATGCTGGATGTGTGTGTGCATTGGCAACCATCGCACTTCTGAATTAGTTTGGCAGCATCCTCCCTCATGGTAAGCCAGAAATATCCCTGATGGAGGGCCTTCTGGGCCAGGGACCTGCCCCCCATGTGATTTTCGCAAATGCCTTCATGGATTTCTCTAAGGATGTTGTCGGCGTCGGCGGGTCCTACGCATTTGAGCAGGGGGTAAGAGAATGACCTCCTATAAGATGTCCATCTAGGAGGATGAATTTGGAGGCCCTCCACTTGAGCAGCCTGGCTTTGTTGCGATCGCCGGGGAGGGTTCCATCAGTGAGATAGCGGATGTAGGCATCCATCCACGTTGGCTCTTGGGTGAGCGAGAGGATTTCCTCGCCATCTTCTATGCAAGGCCTTTCTAAGTATTCGATGTAGGCATCTCTTGCGATGCCATCGGCGGAGGTAGCCAGGCGGGAAAGGATGTTGGCCTTGGCATTCCACTTCGGGGAATGTAACTGATGCTGAAATAAGCTAACAGGGAGACCAAGAGTTGAACCTTGCCCAGGTATTGAGTCATAGCAGGGTCACGTGCCTCAAACTCTTCGTTGATTTGACCAGAGACGAGTTCCGAGTCAATGAAAGCCCTATATATCCCTAACATTAGAATAGGTTAAATCAATTGATCTCTTCTTGTATTTAAAGGATATAAAATTATCATAAAATCTAAAGAAGTTATAAGTACTTGTAATAACAAGTTTGTAGGAAATAACTTCATATTGGAGAGCCTTTTCAAACCAAGTATAAATCTCAAAAATATAAATAAAATCCTTCTTTCTCTTAAATAATGAATTTTGTAATATCTAGTATAGTAGTTTAGGTCATGTAAATTTAGATCAAATTTATCACATGACTAATCTAAATTTAATCTCTAAAGTAAATCTTGATTAAAAAGTTTAAGTATGAAATTTGTATCAAAGCTAAGAGTACCCATAAACTATTTAAATTAATTCATAAGATTTTAAATCTTTTTGACCCTATTCATAGCAACTCTACTAAGTCTTCAACTCAAGGAGGTCATTATTCCCTTGTAATGTCTATAGATGACTTAGAATTATTACACATATCCAATTAAAACTAAGTATGAAATTTAGATAGCTTTAATATTTTTAAGCCTAAAATAGAAAACCAAATAGGAAAAAAAATCATATAAAGACTTAAATCTAATCTAAATGAAGAAATATTTCAAATGATATGATCTTATTTTATCAAGAGCATGGTGATGTGAGATGTACCATGTAAGAGATTAACGTAGAGCAATGATTTAGATTTAAGGTGCTTTACTTTCCGAAATGAGTAAGAATAAATTAAGAAAGAATATGCGAAGAGTAAAGTAACTACTCGCAGAATACGATTCATTAAGTAATAAAGAAAACAAGATCCTAAGGTTGAGAAACCACAACTTGGAACATGCTCTTTCATCAACAAAATAGAACTTTTGAGAAGGGATGTGTTTGATTACCAGGCAATAATGGTCTTTGTCCTAAAAGATTAGATCACATAGCTCTCGGGATGAGCACCTTAAAGACGAAGCTATGCTACTATAGATGTTTTGGCTTTTCTTCATATGGTTCTGAATACAAGGAGGACTTCATCTAAGGATCGTAGCAACATAGCGTCTTAGGACTAGGATGCTTGGAACAGGTGTTGGAATGGGTATTTATTAGGCCTCTCATCCTCTTTCTCAATGCTCAAGAGCATAGAAAAATAGAAGAAGAAGACTCTTTTTCATTAATCATCAATTGTTCTTTACAAAAAGAAGGAAGAGGTTTTTATAATAAACCCTAACCCTTGAATTATATTTTAAAAAAAGAAAATAAGGGCAACATATTATTTTCAAATAAGAAGATAGGTGGCATCTTGAAACAAGGGAAAGTGATCAAGAATCAAAACTTGATTACATAACTTAAAGTCAAACCAATATAAAGTAAGAAATTCATAATAACTTTGGATTCAAATGAATTGACAGAAATCAAAGTTTAACTGCATCAATCAGAAATTCATAATGAGCTCAGTAATCTCTGTCTGATCTTGGTGCCCACACCAATTCTTTTAGAATGGAAGAAACTCGACCCTATCAAGTAAGGGTCAATTCGGCTCTGGTACCGCACTAATAGGTTTGAGTCGAGGCACTATAGATCCTCTCGAGTGATCCATGAATCCTTAGATTCTGGTCGTCCTTGCCAACAAACTAAATAATGTTGATAGCCTTTATTTCAGATAGTAATAGCTTGGTCATCCAGGATACGTTCAACCCTTTCTACGCTTCCAAGTAAATTTATTGGTGGACACTCATGTATGGGTTTGTGTTGGCCCAGATGGCAACCCAAGAGGGGGAGTGAATTGGGTTCTTTAAAAATTTTACACTTAAAACCAATTTCACAAGATATATGTGCACAAGTGAAGTGATGCAATAAATGATGAACACAATATAAAAGAAGAGAGAGAAGAAAGATAAGCACGACAAACACACAAGGTTTATAGTGGTTCGGTGTTAGATACACCTATATCCACTCCCAAGCAACTCTTGGGTCCACACTATAATCACCTTGATTACAACTGAGTTGTTTTGCAAGATCATAACTTGAACTTATTGTTTTACAACGGGATCACAACGAACCCAGCCGGTTTTCATAGGTTCACAAGCACAAAACTTAAAACAAGCCAATCTTAGCTTGCCCGAGGTCAACTACCTCAACTGATTCAATCCCCCTGATTGAATCAGAGAACAAACAACTCAAATATGTGTTTATAGCAAATTAAAAGCTCCTTAAATGAGCAAATAAACAATATGAGTAAAATGAGAATAGAAAAGCCTATTTTGAAGCTATTTGAAGTTGAGCTTTTCTTCTTTTCTTCTTTTTCTCTTCTTTTCTGAATGAACTATCAAAGCTTGAACTCAGATTCTTGAATAAGGCTCGATGACAAGGAGGTTGAAGATTTAGGGCTCTTGCTTTTCTCCTTCAAATCGGTACAAATCCTTCGTATTTGATCTTGGAAGGCTTTTGGATTTCTCTTCTATCTCTTTACAACAATCAGGCTTTAACACAGAGATTTTCCTTTTTGAAATTTCTTGATTTCTCTCTTTTTCTTCTCTTATCTATTTTAAATGGTCGAAACCCTTTTTTATAATCTCTCTTAATCTTTGATTTGGTGAAAAATAGCCATTGAAATGTACTTGGATTAGTTCCTTACGCAAAGAAATAGATCCATTGAAGAGTAGGTGAAGAAAAATGACCGTTGGAGCTGATTCTGACAAATCTGAAAATCAACTCTGACATGTTAGAGTCGGCTCCAACTTTTCAAGGTGTCGGCTCTAATTCGGGTTTCCAAAAATAGTAATAAAAAGTTTGTCGTAGAGTCAGCTCTGGATTTCTGTGGTGTCGATACATCGCGAGCTAGAGTCGGCTCTAATTTCCTAGGTGTCGGCTCTAATAGTATTCCCAAAAACGTAGTCTATGTTCTCATGTTAGAGTCGGCTCTAATCCGCAGGTGTCGACTCTAAATTCTGAAGTAGATAATAGTACTCTGTATCTCAGGTTAGAGTCGGCTCTAACTTTCTAGGTGTCGACTCTAAACCGTGCCAAAAGAGTTAAACTGTTCCGATACGCTCTGGAGTCGGCTCTAATGACTGTGGGTGTCGGCTCTAACTCCTAAACTTTGATATATACCAATAAAAACTGATTCAAACCAATTTTTTATATAAAATTTGAATAATTTACCTTTCTAAATTCCTGAAACACTTGCCAATTTCATTAGTAACATAAGGAATATACTCATGGCTTTTGTTAATCATCAAAATCAATAAGTGGGTCAACAATCTCTCCCTTTTTGATGATGATAAAAATATTGAGTATATGCATAATCAATTAATGTATAATTGTCAAAATAAGTAAGTTCTCATAGTTAAGCTCCCCCTGAATAAGGTAGCTCTCCCTATGGATGTGCATATAATAACTAATTTAAGTTCATTTAAATTTCATGCATATACATTCTTTTTCCTCATTCATATTTTAATTCCATTTAACATTAATTCTATTTAACATAGCTCCATGCATATATAAGTACATACACTCTTTAATTGTTCCATGCATATACATATACAAACACTCTTTCTCCCCCTTTTTTGTTATCAACAAAAAGGTTAAGAAGAGGGTGCATATTGCTTAAATCAACATCAAACACAAGAATTGAGTAACTCAACATCAAAATCAATGCTTAAATCAAAATTCAAGTATCAAGATTGACTTCATATGATATTCATTGAGTACAAAATCATTACATCCAAATATTCATTAAGTCATTACAAAATACATCACTACATCATTCATATAATATTCATTTAGTCACTACAAAATACATCAAAATGCATCATTACATCAAAATTAGTCACTACAAATTGCATCAAAATATATCATATCATCAAAATACATCATTTGTCCTAGTTACAAACTAAAAATCTAAGGAAAGCTTGAAATTGACTGGATTGGATAAGAGTTGAATTGGCTTGGAAATGAATCATCTCAAAATTCTCTTTAGTTCTTCTAAGATCTGCCCCATTCCTTTTTCGTGAATCTTCATGAAATCATTTAGCATCTTTTCAACCAATAAAGCAGCAAAAGTAACCTTCTCTTGAAGTTCTGCATTACATTTGGAATAAATGCCTGAGTCACCTCCTATGTCCTTGATTTTATCAAATATCAACTTTAAGTCTATCTTCAAGGTAACTGAGGATGAACTTAATGATGACTCAATCACACTAACTTTATCTTCCAAAGAATAGCACAATTGCCTTATCCCCAAGAGTTGACTTTCTACTTCATTCTTAATCTTGACTTCATGATCTACAAATAAGGCTTTAAGCTATTCTATCTATCTCTCAGAAAATTCAGAGGATACTTGAGCAAAGGTTGTAGGGGCTGGTGCTGGCACTGCTGGGGGTGCTGAACTGCTAGGTCCTGGCGAAGAGTGCCTCATAGATGGTCCTGCCTCTGAGGGATAGGGACTGCAGTCTCAACCTTAGCTGCCCTTTCATCCACATACCCTTTTCTCTCCCAATGGCCATTAACTTTCAAGAATCCCATACGGTGTAGAGTAGCACTGTTGTAGTAGTCTATATGTCTTAGATTCTTCATAGGCTCATTATCCAATATGTTCACACCTTGACTTTGAAAGGCCATAGTTAATATCATTCCATAAGGCAATGTCGATCTTTTCTTGCTACTTGCCTCAGCCATGTAACCAATCATCATACCAGCTAAGTTTATGGGCTGACCAGTAACAACACAATCTATGACAACAATGTCTCTCTCAGATACATATTCGAATCTTCCAGTTTTAAGGAATAGAATCCTACTGCAAATATTATGTAAAAGCCTCAGTTCCAAGGGTAATTGGTTTGCCCTAACTTCTTCAAATCTATCATATCCTTACCAAGAATTCTAGATAAGGCCTCACCTCTATCACTGTGAGAATTAGCTATCAAACCAACAACCGAAATCTCTAATAAATTTCCCAATATCTCCAAAGTCAAGTGAATTCTTGTTCCTTAAACATGACTGACTATTCCTCCATCTCCTATTGTCAAATTATGATAGAAATCTTTTACTAGAGCAGGGTAGGTAGGGACATCCAAAGAACATACCTTTTCCCAACCCATTTCCTTAAGTTGCCTTCCTAAAGTGAAATCTTTCGCTTCAAAGAAACTAAAATCGACCTTCCTTCCCATTGTGATGACCTTCCTGGCTAGGATATCGATCTGGAGAGAAGGTGGACTGGGAATCGCACTTGGAGTTGAGGATGACGATGTAGAAGACAAGCTAGGTGATGGCTGTCTCGCCGAATGCCTTGCCGTTCTCCTTTCCATCATCATTGTCACTCCAAAGGCTGATGTGCTGCGTTTGGGTGCCATTTGATGCTAGGAGAGGATGAATTTAAGGGATTCTAGGTTTTGGGATGAGTGGAGAAGGTTTTGGAAAGGATTGGAGTCGAATAGAAACGAAGAGGTATCGACTCTGCCCTAATAAAGTTAAAACAGGACCATAAGGTGTCGGCTCCCGCAAGTTGAGGTGTCGACTCCAAGTCGCTAACACAATCAGTACCCGAAATAGAGTCGGCTCCGCAAAGGCAGGTGTCGGCTCCAAAATCACAGACAGAAAGCAACTAAAACTAGAGTCGACTCCAACATCAGTGGTGTCGGCTCCAAGACAGTTTCAGTGAAAAATGAGAGTTTCAAAGAATCTGAAACTTATCAAGATATCATCAAATTTTTGGATAAATCTTCTTTAGAATGTGGTGAATCAAGAGGTTCAAATGTCTAGATAAATTTTCCTTAGAATTACAAGAATGTTTTCAAGAAAATAATTGAATTCTAGATAGTCATTCCTAGGAGATTTAAAATCATTCCAATGGATCACAGACTCATAGTTCTCCTCTAAGATAACAAATCTCTCTTCACTTAAGGGTTTTGTAAATATGTCAACTAATTATTCATCAGTACATACATAATCAAGACAAACATCATTATTAGCTACATGTTCTCTAATGAAATGATGTCTTATTTTAATGTGTTTAGTTCTTGAGTGTTGAATAGGATTTTTAGTCAAATTTATTGCACTAGTGTTATTACATCTAATTGGAGTTTTATCAAGTGTTATACCATAATCTTCAAGTTGTCGCTTAATCCAAAGAATTTGAGCACAGCAACTTTCAGCTGCAACATACTCAGCTTCAGCAGTTGATAATGCAACTAAATTTTGCTTTTTGCTAAATGAAGAGATTAAATTACTACCTAAAAATTGGCATGCACCACTTGTGCTTTTTCTATCTAATTTACAACCAGCAAAATCAGAATCAGAATATGCAATCAAATTTAATATTGAATCTCTAGAATACCATAATCCTATATTTTTAGTTCCATTTAAATATCTGAGAATTCTTTTTACAGCAATTAAGTGAGATTCTTTAGGTTCAGACTGATATCTAGCACATAAGCATACAACAAACATAATATCAGGTCTACTTACTGTTAAGTAAAGTAGAGAACCAATCATACCTCTATAATATTTTTGATCAATTTGCTTACCATCTTCATCTTTATCGAGTTTTCATGAAGGACTCATAGGTGTTCCAAGAGGTTTAACTGATTCCATACCAAACTTCTTGAGAATTTCTTTTGTGTACTTTGTTTGATTGATGAAATTCTCTCTCTTTCTTGTTTGATTTGAAGTCCAAGGAAGAAGTTAAGTTCTCCCATCATGCTCATCTCAAATTCACCCTGCATTAACTTTGCAAAATCTTGACAAAGAAGATTGCTAGTAGCTCCGAACACTATATCATCTACATGGAGTTGTATTACCAATATGTCTGTCTTTTCTTTTCAAAAATAAGGTTTTATCAATATTTTCTCTAGAAAAATTATTTTCAATTAGAAATTTACTTAGTCTATCGTACCAAGCTCTAGGTGCTTGTTTTAAACCATAAAGTGCTTTGTGTAGTTTAAAAACATGATTTGAAAATTTATGATCTTTAAAACCAGATGGTTGTTCAACAAAAACTTTCTCATTTATAAAACCATTTAAAAATGCACTTTTCACATCCATTTGAAATAAGTTAATGTTCATATGACATGCAAATACAAGTAACAATCTAATGGCCTCTAATCTAGCAACAGATGCAAAGGTTTCATTAAAATCAATTCCTTCATCCTGATTATATCCTTTTGCAACTAATCTAGCTTTATTTCTAATAATAATGTCATTTTTATCTAATTTATTTCTAAATACCCATTTAGATCCTATAACAGGATGATCTTTGGGTCTATCAACTAGGGTCCATACTTTATTCCTAAAAATTGATTTAATTCCTCTTACATAGCTAACATCTAATTACTATCTTTTTTGGCTTCCTCAATAGTCTTTGGTTCTATATAAGATACAAATACAAGATGATTATTGATATTTCTCATTGATAATCTAGTTCTTACACCTTGAGATGGATCGCCTATGATTAAGTCCTTTGGATGACCATAAGCATATCTCCAATCTCTAGGTAGATCTACATCATTACGAGTAGTATCAATACCATCATCCTTAGCTTCTGGTTCATGATCTGAAATACATCCATATTTAATTTTTTAATATCTCTTTCAAGCAAATTTATATCTTTCTCATCATCTATCTTTTCAGAACTTGATGCTAAAGATTCATCAAATACTACATGAATTGACTCTTCTACTATTAAATACTTCTTATTAAATACTCTATAAGCTTTGCTAGAAGTGGAATATCCTAAGAATATATCTTCATCAGATTTTGCATCAAACTTTTCAAGATTGTCTTTACCATTATTATGAATGAAACATCGACAACCAAATGCATGAAAATAACTAATGTTGGTTTTCTATTATGCTATAATTCATAGGAAGTTTTCTTAAGGATTGGTCTAATTAAGGATCTATTTAGGATGTAACATGCTGTGTTTATAGCTTTCACCCAGAAATACTTTGAGAGTTGGCTTTCACATAGCATGGTATGGACCATGTCTTCTGGAGTTCTATTTTTTCTTTCTACGACTTCATTTTGTTGAGGTGTTCTAGGTGCAGAGAAGTTATGATGAATGCTATTTTCAATGCAAAAATTTTTAAATTAATGATTTTCAAATTCAGTTTCATGATCACTTCTAAGAGACACTATGGTGGTGTTTTTCTTATTTATGACTTTCTTAAAGAATTTCAGAAATATAGAGAAAGTCTCATCTTTGTGAGCTAAAAATAATACCCAAGTGAATCTAGAGTAATCATCTACTATCACAAGACCATATTTCTTTCCTTCTAGACTAGTGGTTCTAGTAGGTCCAAAAAGGTCCATATGTAGTAGCTCGAGTGGCCTAGTGGTGGAAACAATATTTTTAGATTTAAAAGAATTCTAGTTTGTTTTTCAAATTGATATGCATCACAAATTCTATTATTTTTAAAATCTAGTTTTGGAAGTCCTTTAACTAAATCCATTCTAAGCAATTTTGAAATTAAGTGTGTACTTGCATGACCTAGTTTACGATACCATCGCCATCCAATCTCATTTACCTTAGCATTATCAGCAATTAGGCAATGGTTACTAGTAGACAAATTGTTCAAATCAATTAAGTATATATTGTCATTTCTATTTCTAATAAATATAATGCTATTATCAATGGGATTTGATATAGTGCAGATAGAAGCTTCAAAGGAAACTTTAAAACCTTTATCACACAGTTGGCTAATGCTAATTAAATGATGCTTTAATCCATCTACATATAAAATATTTTCAATAAAAGTGGATGGAGTGATTTGAATTTTACCAAAGCCCATAATTTGATCTTTGCCATTATCTCCAAAAGTTACAACTCCTCTTTTAGCTTCAAGGGTGATGAATTGCTCCTTGTCATCCGTCATGTGTCTTGAGCAGTCGCTATCAAGATATCATTTTCTTTTTGATCCTTTGGCCGCAAGGCACTCCTCATTTTCATCATTTACCATGAAGCATATGTTGGTAACCTCTTTTTGATCTTCTTCAGATGAAGATTCATCGCTATCGCTCCAAGTTGCAACATAAGCCTTCTTCTTCTTTTTGTATCCCTTCTTAGGTTAAGGACATTCAGATCTAAAATGTCACGGTTTCTTGCATTCGTAACATATCAAGGGATCCTTTTTCTTGTCCTTGTTCTTTTCTTTTTCTTCTTCCATTTTAATACCAGGTTTTCTCTTGTGGAAGGGTCTCCTTCTTTGCATAAATTTTCTAAATTTCTTTGTAAGGAGAGCAGTCTCATCATCTTCTTCATCTTCTTCGCTGCTGCTCTTTCATTTTCTGCAGCTTTGAGTGCAATTGTCCTTTTCTTTTTCACATCTTCTTCTTGATGTTACTTCATTGTAAGCTCATGGGTCATAAGGGATCCAAGTAGCTCCTCCAAAGGTAGAATATTCAGATCTTTGGCTTCTTGGATTGCTGTCACTTTGGCTTCCTATGATCTTGGAAAAGACCTAAGAATTTTTTGCACCAATTCAGAGTTAGTATAGGTCTTACCAAGACTTTTCAATCCATTTACTATATCAGTAAATCTAGTATACATGCATGTAATTGATTCATTTTGATCCATGCTAAAAAGTTCATATTTGTACACTAAAATGTTAATTTTTGATTCTTTAACTTGGTTGGTACCCTCATGAGTAACTTTCAACCTATCCCATATTTCTTTGGCTGAGATACAAGTGGATATTCTATTGAATTCATTTGCATCCAAAGAATAGTATAGGACATTCATAGCCTTGGCATTGAGCTGAGCCATTTTTCTATCATTTTCATTCCAATTCCTTTCGGACTTAGGAACAATGGATCCATCTACTAAGTGTGTGGGAGTGCTAGGACTATTGATAATGACACTCCATAACTCATAGTCTAAAGCTTGAATGAAAATCCTCATTCTAGCTTTCTAATATAAATAGTTTATGCCACTAAACAAAGGTGGTCGGTTTGTGAATTGATCTTCGAAAAAAGAAGAGCCAGCTTGAGCTACCATTTGGATCTTTAGCTCTTGATTGTTCGATCAAGCCGAAATGAGCACTTGCTCTTATACCAATTGTTGGCCCAGATGGCAACCCAAGAGGGAGGATGAATTGGGTTCTTTAAAAATTTTACACTTAAAACTAATTTCACAAGATAAATGTGCATAAGTAAAGTGATGCAATAAATGATGAATACAATATAAAAGAAGAGAGAGAGTGAGGAAGATAAGCACGACAAATACATAAGGTTTATAGTGGTTCGGTGTTAGCTACACCTACATCTACTCCGAAGCAACTCTTGGGTTCAACTATAATCACCCTGATTACAACTGAGTTGTTTTGCAAGATCACAACTCGAACTTGTTATTTTATACCGGGGTCACAATGAACCCAGCCGGTTTTCACATGTTCACCAGCATAAAACCTAAAACAAGCTAATATTAGCTTGCCCGAGGTCAACTACCTTAACTGATTCAATCCCCCTGATTGAATCAGAGAACAAACAACTAAAATATGTGTTTACAGCAAATTAAAAGCTTTTAAATGAGCAAATAAACAATATGAGTAAGATAAGAATAGAAAAGCTTGTTTTAAAGCTATTTAAGTTGAGCTTTTCTTCTTTTCTTCTTTTCCTCTTCTCTTCTGAATGAACTATCAAAGCTTGAACTCAGATTCTTGAATAAGGCTCGGTGAAGAGGAGGTTGGAGATTTAGGGCTCTTGCTTTTCTCCTTCAAATCGGTAGAAATCCTTCGGATTTGATCTTGGAAGGCTTTTGGATTTCTCTTCTATCTCTTTACAACAATCAGGCCTTGAAACAGTGATTTTTCTCTTTGAAATTTCTTGATTTCTCTCTTTTTCTTCTCTTCTCTGTTTTGAACAGTCGAAACCCCTTTTTATAATCTCTTAATCTTTGATTTGGTGAAAAATAGCTGTTGAAATGTACTTGGATTAGTTCCTTACGTAAAGAAATAGAGCCGTTGAAGAGTAGGTGAAACAATATGATAGTTGGAGCTGATTCTAACAAATCTAAAAATCGACTCTGACATGTTGAAGTCAGCTCTAACTTTTCAAGGTGTTGGCTCTAAGTCGGGTTTCCAAAAAAAGTAATAAAAAGTTTGTCGTGGAGTCGGTTCTAGGATTCTGTGGTGTCGACACATCGCGAGCTGGAGTCGGCTCTAATTTCCTGGGTGTCGGCTCTAACAGTATTCCCAAAAACGTAATCTATGTTCTCAAGTTAGAGTCAGCTCTAAATCCGTAGGTGTCGACTCTAAATTCTGAAGCAGAAAATAGTTCTCTGTATCTCAGGTTAGAGTCAGCTCTAACTTTCTAGGTGTCGACTCTAAACCGTGCCAAAAGAGTTAAACTATTCCGATACGCTTTGGAGTTGGCTCTAATGACTGTGGGTGTTGGCTCTAACTCCTGAACTTTGACATATACCAATAAAAACTGATTCAAACCAATTTTCTATATAAAATTTGAATAATTTACCTTTCTAAATTCCTGAAACACTTGCCAATTTCATTAGTAACATAAGGAATATACTCATGGCTTTTGTTAATCATCAAAATCAATAAGTGGGTCAACAGTTCACTCTCAAGAATAGAATCAGGTCCAAATGGCTCACTAGGTATCATTGTTGATTTCCTATACCCAACTAGGTCTGAGTATTGAAGGTTAAGCTAATGCCAAATTTGGATGGTAACTTGAGCACATAGGTATTAAGTCCAACTTTCTTTATTACTTTGAAGGATCCAGCTCTATGGGCATGCAACTTTTTCATGGTCCCGAAGGAAACCGCTCAGGTCTAAGCCTAATCATCACATAATCTTCCTCAGTAAATTCTTTAACTCTCTTTCTGGAATTAGCTATATTTTTATAAGTATCATTGCTCAAATTAATCTTATTGATAACTTTCTTTTGCAAATATCTAACATATTGTACAAATGATTTAGCTAACTCAGAGACTCGTGCATGTATGGGCAAAGAGATTAGGTCTATGAGTCTATTAGGCTTATAACCATGGATAATCTCAAATGGACTCTTGTCTATGATCCTATTAACTGAACTGTTGTAAGCAAATTCGGCTCTAGGTAATAAAAGGTCTTAATTTTCAGTGTTTTTACCTACAAGATATCTCAACAAGTTTTCAAGGATTCGATTCACTACTGTAGTCTGGCCATCGATTTGAGGGTGGTAGGAAGTAAAAAATTTGAGCTTAGTCCCTAACATATGCCAGAGGATTTTTCAAAAGTAATTTGTAAATCGGACATCCCTATTAGATACAATAATTTTTGGTAGGCCATATAACCTAACTACTTCAAAGTAATAAATAATTTAGGGTTTTTTAAAAGTAAAAAATTTGAGCTTAATCCTTAACATGTGCAAAGGGTTTTTCAAAAGTAATTTATGAATCAGACATCCCTATCAGATACAATAATTTAGGGTCTCTTTTTTCTCTATACTAGATATCTTGAGGTAATTAAGGATTACAATATACAAACTAGATAGATAATTATCTACATTTTAAATTGACCATCGATTAACTATTTCTTCTCAGCATTACTAAATGCTTAAAGATCTTTCAAGAAAACTATTATATCTTGGAGTACCAAAAAGGTTGAATTGATTTCTTTAGATATCACTTATATAAAAGTAGAGAATTAAAAGTCTTGTGTTAGAGTTACCTTTGATATCGAAGATAGTTTTTAGCCATATCAATCTATTATGATAATAACACTATATTGGAACTGATAGATTAAAAAAGTACTTATAAAAAAGTATACCAATATATCTAAATTTTGTCATGAATATAAGATATATAGCACTCATAAGGCCATATTGGAACTGACATATTAAAAGAGTACTCATAAAATGGTAAACCAACATATCTAGTTATACTATAAATACATAAGATAGCACAAAAGGAATGATATAATTTTCTCAAATATGTCAGGTCATAAAAAAAAAGTAAATCAAATAAAGAAAGGTTTATTTAGAAATGAAGTTCTAGAAACATATAGATTCATTATTAGGATCCTGTTAGTGGATACTCAATCTCAATCGTATGAATGGGGTTCAAAGTAGTATAATCAAAACTGAGTGATCATATTAGAACATAAAATTTAAAAAATATCTTCATTTATTCCTATGATAAGTGCTCTTATACCAATGTCAAAGTAAACTAAAAGGTTAAACTATTCTCTTAGTGAGTTTGATATAGAAAGTCTACTAGGTATTAGGTTACCAATGCCCTTAAAGAACTCACTTATATAAGAATTGTAGTTAAGGTTTTGATTAAGTATTCAAGCTAATTATAATAAGTTTTCATGAAAAATTAAGGTGTTAAAGTAAGGCCCATAATAAGCATTGACCTCATATCACTTTTTTGAGCAAGCCCTCACCCCTCCATTTGTTTTCATGGAGTTTTTGATGTTATAATATTGCCAAAAAAAATGGATGTCCATTGGTATTCTAAGAGGAAGCTATGTCAAGTTATGTCTACCAATAAAAATGGTTTCCATTTGTATTCCAAGGTTATGTCTATTGGTATTACCTATGTAAATTCTTATGAATGTAACATTTTTTCATTTGCCTATAAATAGATGGCATAGAGTTGTATTTGAGATACCCGGATGGAATAAGAGAACATATTTCAATACTTTCTTTTTCTAGTCTCTTTGTTCTATTGTTACTCTTTAATTATATAACACGTTATCAACACGAGTCTCTACCTCATCATTCTACATTTGATAAAGAAACTTTTATTAAGATAAATATTATTTTTGTTTATGCAAGTTATTTGCATATCTAATTAATTATTTTTTCTTAATATTTTTCTTGTGACTCTTAGTTTCAACTTATCACTTGGTCATTTATATATATATGATTATCTTTAGTCCTTGATAAATTTGAAATAATTTTCATTCTAATAAAGGTTGTATACTAATTTACTTTGTGTGATTGTTATGACAAATTTGATAAAACTTGATTTTGTGATACTAGATATCATGGGCAAAAATTATCTCTCATGAATACTTGATGCTGAAATCTATCTGAAGGCTAATGCCCTTGATGATACAATTAAAGATGGTAATGAGGCATCCAACCAAGACAAAGCAAAAGCAATAGTTTTCCTGTGATACCACCTTGACGAGGGATTAAAAGTTGAATACCTAACGATAAAAGATTCCCTTATCCTTTGGAATAGCCTAAAAGAGCATTATGATCATAAAAAAAATAGTCATTCTTTCCAAGGCTCGTTATGATTGGATGCACTTACATCTACAAGATTATAAAACAATAAGACAGTAAGTAAATATAATTCAGCTGTGTTCAAAATTACTTTCCAGTTAAAATTATATAAAAAAAAAGTCATTGATGAGGATATACTGAAAAAAACCTTTTCCACTTTTCATGTTTTCAATTTGCTCCTACAGCAGCAATATCGTGAAAAGGGTTTTAGAAAATATTCTGAACTAATTTTTTGCCTTCTTGTGGCTGAACAAAATAATGAACTTTTGATAAAAATCATGAAGCCCGTCCAACTGGCTCTGTACCATTCTCTGAAGTGAATACAAGTACATATCAATTTTATAAATAAAGGCGTGCTCGTGGACGTGATCGTAGACACGGACATGGTCGAGGACATTTTAGTTATCGCGGCGGTCATGTTAAAACTCCTTCTCACCACCTGAAGTGAAAAAAAAAATGAGAAAAAAATTAAGAAAGGCAAATGGGACTTAAGTAAAAATTTGATGAAAAACTCATGCTATCGTTGTAGAATAAAGGGTAATTGGTCGTGTACCTATCATACGCCAAAACACCTCGTTGAACTTTATCAGGAGTCATTGAAAAAGAATGAAAAAATGATGAAAATAAATTTTATTTCTAAATGTGGCCCTTCTGATACTGGATTTGATGATCTGGATGTTGTTGACTTCTTTATCTAACCAGAAGAAAATAATGCTTGCCTAATTGATAGCATGAATGTATAAGGATAATTTTAAGAATGCCTATGTTATCAAATAATAACATGCAATAAAATAATTTCTTATTATACATATGTTTGTTTTAAAGAAACTAATGCAATGATGAATTATGACTTTTAGTTTTTATGCCTTTATATACCTTGTATTCTAATTTGTATTTCACTACATGTCATTCTTTCTATGAAGAAAATGAAATTATCTCAAGTAGGATCTTTTGTCGACAACAACAATTTGTGCCTCGTAGATAGTGCTACAATGCACACTATACTTAAAGATATGAAATATTTTTCCTACTTAAGAATGCAAGAATGGAGGCAACAAATGTCAATACAATTTATGATAGTACAAAATTGATTGAAGGCTCTGGAAGAGCCCATATCATTTTGCCTGAAAGAATAAAATTTATAATTGATGATGCCTTATATTCTGAAAGGTCTTAAAGAAATTTATTAAATTTTAAAGATATTCGCAAAAATAGATATCACATTGAGACAACTAATGAAGGCAATATTGAGTATTTGTGCATTACAAGTACGATCTCAGTAAGAAATATGTATTAGAAAAATTGCCTATATTTTTCTCTGGTTTATACTACACAAATATAAGCACAGTTGAAGCATATGCTATAGTAAACCAAAGGTTTATGAATTAAAATGATTTTATAATTTGGCATAACCGTTTGGGTCATCCCAATTCAATTATGATGCGAAGAATTATAGAGAATTCATGTGGACATTCATTGAAGAATTATAAAATATTACGACCAAATGAATTCTCATGCGCTGATTGCTCTCAAGGCAAATTATTTATTAGGCCATCACTGGCTAAAAATAAAACTGAATCTCTTGGATTTCTGGAATGCATACATGGTGATATTTGTAGGCCTATTCACCCACCAAGTGGACTATTTAGATATTTCATGATTTTAATTGATGCTTCAACTAGATGATCATATGTATGCTTATTATCGACTCGTAACCTGGCGTTTGTGAGACTACTAGCGTAATTAATTCGACAATGCGCTCATTTTTTGGATAATCCTATTAATACAATACATCTTGACAATGCTGATGAATTTACTTTTCAAGCATTCAATGATTATTGTACTGCTATTGGAATCACCATTGAACATCCTATAGCATATGTTCATACTCAAAATAGTCTTGCGGAATCACTTATCAAACGGATCCAATTGATTGCAAGACCATTACATATAAGAGCAAAACTTTCTTTGTCTACATGGGGACATGCTATTTTATATGCAGTAACACTTATTCGCATCAGGCCAACAAATATCATGAATTCTCTTTGTTACAATTGGTTTATGGTCAGGAACCAAATATTTCTAAACTAAGAATTTTTGGATGTGCGGTTTATGTTTCAATTCCTCCACCACAATGCACTAAGATGGGACCTCAAAGGAGGTTAGGGATATATGTTGGGTATGAATATCGATCTATAATTAAATATCTTGAACCATCTACAGAAGATTTATTTACGACACGTTTTATCGATTATCATTTTAATGAGTCTATTTTTTCAATATTAGGGGAAGAAAATAAGCAGTTGATAAAAGAAATTAGTTGGAATGAATTATTATTGTCTCATCTTAATCCTCGTACAAAACAACATAAACATAAAGTTCAAAAGATAATTCACATACAAAAACTAGCAAATCAACTGCTAGATGCATTTACTGACTTTAAAAGAGTGACAAAGTCACATATACCAGCTGCAAATGCTTTAATCAGAATTATTGTCCCTGAAGGATAACATACCACTACTAATGAGATAAAGGGACAAGTAAAGCATGGTAGACCAGTTGGTTCTAAAGATAAAAATCCTCGCAAAAGAAAAGGAGCAAACACTACAAGAAAATACCGAAATAGCGACGCATAATTGCGTCGCTAAATTGTGACCTCTTTGCGATGCCTTTGTGACAACAAAATATTGCGACGCATTAGCGACTCATTAGCGACTCAATTAACCAAAAAATCAAAAAAAAATTAAATTTTTAATATTGCGACACAAATATTGCATCGTAATATTTTTAAATTAATTTTTATGAAATATAAATATCAATAAAATATTGCGATGCAAATATTGCATCACAATGTTTTTTACAGAATTAAATATTTTAAATAGCGACGCATTAGCGACGCAATAAAATAGATAATTAAAAAAATTATTTTTAATTTAGCGACGCACCAATTGCGTCGCAAATAATTAAAATTAAATTAAATTTTATAAAATATAATTATCAGAAAAAAATATTGCGACGCATCACAGTGCATCGCAATGTTTTTAAAAGAATTAAATATATTAAATAGCGACGCATTAGCGATGCAATAAATTAGAAAATAAGAAAAATAATTTTTAATTTAGTGACGCAACAAATGCGTCGCAAATAATTTAAATAAAATTATATTGTTTAAAGTATAAATAGTTTACAAAATATTGCGACGCATAACAGTGCGTCGCAATGTTTTGAAAAGAATTAAATATTTTAAATAGCGACGCCTTAGCGATGCAATAAAATTAGAAAATAGAAAAATTATTTTAATATAGCGATGCAACAATTGCATCACAAATAATTTAAATGGAATTATATTTTTTACAGTAGTAATATTTTAAAAAATATTGCGATGCCAACCAGTGCGTCGCAATATTTTGAAAAGAATTAAATATTTTAAATAGCGACGCCTTAGCGACGCAGTAAACTAAAAAATAGGAAATTATTTTTAATTTAGCGACGACACAATTGCGTCACAAATAATTTAAATGGAATTATATTTTTTTACAGTACTAATATTTTAAAAAAATATTGCGATGCCACCCAGTGCGTCGCAATATTTTGGAAAAATTTAAATATTTTAAATAGCAACGCATTAGCGACGCAATAAACCAGAAAATAAATTAAAATTATTTTTAATATAGCGACGCAATAAATGCATCGCAATAATTTAAATAAAATTAAATTTTATAATTATAAATATGAGAAAAATAATTACGACGTAACACATTGAGTTGCAATATTTTAAAAAATTAATTATGTTAAATAGCAACGCATTAGCGATGTAATAAGCGAAAATATTAATTTAGAAAATTATGTTTTAATATAGCGACGTACTTGTTGCATCGTAATTATTAGATTTAAAGTTAATTTTTTATATATTATAATTATCATATTAAAAAATACGATGCAACCCTTTGCGTCGTTATATATTTAAAAAAATTAATTATGTTAAATAGCGATCGGTTCAAATTGATCGTGACCGATCAGAATAAGGGCTTGGATCGATCGCAACCCTCGGATCGTCGCCGATCGGACCGATTGCCGCGGTCCGCGATCGGTCGTCGCCGATCGGGATCAGGGCTTGGATCGATCGCAAGCGTTGGATCGTCGTCGATCTCGGACGGATTGCAACTGTCCGAGATCGGTCGTGGCCGATCGGGATCACGGCTTGGATCGATCGCAACAGTCGGATCGTCGTCGATCTCTGACGGATTGCAACTGTCCAAGATAGGTCGTGGCCGATCGGGATCACGGCTTGGATCGATCGCAACCGTCAGACCTTTGCCAATCGGACCGATTGCCGCGGTCCGCGATCGGTCGTCGCCGATCGGAATCAGGGCTTGGATCGATCGCAACCGTCGGATCATCGCTGATCTTGGACGGATTGCAACTGTCCGAGATAGGTCGTGGCCGATCGGGATCACGGCTTGGATCGATCGCAACCGTCGGACCTTTGCCGATCGGACCGATTGCTGCGGTCCGCGATCGGTCATCGCCGATCAGGATCAGGGCTTGGATCGATCGCAACCGTTGGATCATCGCCGATTCGGACGGATCGCCACGGTCCAAGATCGATCGTGGCCGATCGGGATCAGGGCTTGGATCGATCGCAACCGTCGGATCATCGTCGATCTGGGACGGATTGCAACTGTCCGAGATAGGTCGTGGCCGATCGAGATCAGGGCTTGGATCGATCGCAACCGTCGGATCTTTGCCGATCGGACCGATAGCCGTGGTCCGCGATCGGTCGTCGCCGATCGAAATCAGGGCTTGGATCGATCGCAACAGTCGGATCATCACCGATCTCTGACAGATTGCAACTGTCTGAGATCGATCGTGGCCGATCGGGATCATGGCTTGGATCGATCGCAACAGTCGGATCGTCGTCGATCTCGGACGGATTGCAACTGTCCGAGATATGTCGTGGCCGATCGGGATCACGGCTTGGATCGATCGCAACCGTCGGACCTTTGCCGATCGGACCGATTGCCGCGGTCCGCAATCGGTCGTCGCCGATCGGGATCAGGGCTTGGATCGATCGCAACCATCGGATCGTCGCCGATCTCG